>JAKSZT010053808.1:4567146-4731731 GCA_026826555.1 Tolypeutes matacus
AAAAAAAAAAATATTCTGCTGTAGCCTTTAAAGGAAATGATGAATGACTTATTGGAAATTAGGGGAAATGTGATCCCTGTTATGAAGTAGCAAAGAAATTGGCTGAATTATGTTTTAGTGTTGGATTGAAATTAGAAATTGTAATTGATGAACTTGGATATTTAGCTATATTTTTAAGCAAACTGTGGAAGGTATAGCCTGGTTTCTCTTTGCTGCTTATAGTAAAATGTAAAAGGAAAAAAATAAATGGAGGACTGAACTGTTAAGCACAAAGGAACAAGCAATTGATGATTTGGAAAGTTCTCAGCCTATTCAGATATTGTGGTTTGAGACTATGACCAGAAACTGCTCTTTCAGGTCCCTCCTGGAAGGTGAGTTCTCAGAGAACAGGGTTCTGCATGAAGGTGTTGCTGAATAGTTGTTTGCTAAGGAAATTAGGCATATGAGTCTTGGAGCCAGTCAACCATCTCAGGAATTTGGTATTGGAAATACAGTTATTCCGGAAGTGTCTTTGGAAGATCCTTTTTCTGAGGCTTGAACCCCGTGAATTACACAGATAAACAACAAAGTTTTTGAGAAATTTGTATGAACAGAAGCACAGCCAGCCTGGATTGAAAGAGAAAGGAACAGATATATGGTTACCAAATATTTTCTCCCATTGGGTAGACTGCCTTTTCAGTTTCTTCACAAACTCCTTTGAGGTGCAAAAGTTTTTAATTTTGAGGAGGTCCCATTTAACTATTTTTTTCTTTCACTGTTTGTGCTTTGGGTGTGAAGCTCATGAAACCATTTCCTATTAAAAGTTCCTGTAGATGCTTCCCTACATTATCTTCAAAGGTCTTTATGGTCTTGGCTTTTATATTTAGATCTTTGATTCATTTTGAATTAATTTTTGCATAATGTGTGAGATGATGTTCCTTTCTCATTCTTTTGGATATGGATATCCAGTTCTCCAAGCACCATTTGTTGAAGAGGCCATTCTCTCCCACTTGAGTGGACTTTGTGGCCTTGTCAAATATCAGATGACTGTATATGCAAGGATCTATATCAGAACTCTCAATTCAGTTCCATTGGTCAGTATGTCTATCCTTGTGACAATACCATGCTATTTTAACCACTGTAGATTTGTAGTATGTTTTATTTTATATTTTCACCAAAAATAAAGCATTTTTATTTAAATAAAGCCCTAGTCTCCTTTACAAGACATTAGAAAGAATTAGAAAGGCAAGATTTAAAAATTATTTTTAGGGTTAAAAAGTTTCAATTTGGCACATAAGAAAAATTGAGCATCTGATACATTGAAAACAATATGCAGAGACTACAGCATCTCTATTGATGAAGTTACATTCAGAGTCCTCAAGATATTACAGTCAGTTCTTAGGTTGATTTTCTGTAATAAAATTCAGAATTAATAGTGTTCAAATGGAGATGCAAACCAAAACCTTTCTGATTTTAATTTAAGGACAGATGTCAACTGGTTAGAGGTCCCAGAAAACTTTACTGGAATAAATGGCTTTAAATTTGGTTCTAGATGGGGAGCAGATGTAGGTCAAGTAGTTGAGTGCCTGCTTCCCATATATGAGGTCCCAGGTTTGATCCCTGGTACCTCTTAAAACAAACAAACAAAAAACCCAATTCTCATTGGGGAGTGGATGTAGCACAGTGGTTGAGTGCCTACTTCTCATGGACGAGGTCCTGGGTACATTCCCCAGTACCTCCTAAAAAAAAAAAAAAGAATTGGTTCTAGAAATATTTTAGTGATTGTACCAGGCATAGATTTTAACTTCCAGGGAAGACAACTCCAAGCAGAGGAAGTAACTTGAGTAAAAACATGGTGATAATGCTCCGCCAGCTAAGGGTAAGAGCCATAGTGAACTCCTATTTATATACAATTAGGAAGGTGTTGCTACAATTAGCAGGAGTTTCTACATTAAACCACAAATGACTTTTTCTGCACCCCTCTCAGAAATATTAACTAAATTTTCCCAGCTGAATTTTAACTCAAAGTCTTTATTTCTTTTTATAATTTTTTAAAAGATATTTAACTTACATAAATGTTACATAAAATCTACAGGGATTCCTATATGCCCCACTCCCCACACCTCCCACACTCTCCCACATAAACATCCTTCATTAGTGTAGCATATTCATTGCAACTGATAAATGCATCCTGGGGCTTTGACATTAAGCATTGACCATAGTTCACATTGTAGTCCACACTCTCTCCCACACAGTTCTGCATGCTATGTGATGATATAAAATAGTTATATCTGTCATTGCAGTTCCACTCAGGATGATTCCCAAGTCCTGAAAAAACCCCTGCACTACAACTGTTTTTCACTCTCCCTGTCCCCAGAGCATCCAGTGGCCACTGGCTCCACATCAATGTTGTAATTTTTTCCATTGCTAGAATCACAATATGTCTACAGTAGAATACCAGCAAGTCCACTCTAGTCCTTAGTTCCTTCCCCAATCCTGAGGATTCTGGGGTGGTGATGTCCACCCCACCTCTAATTGAGAGGGGACTTATATCCTATGCGGAAGATGGATGGGACTATCTTGCTTGCAGTTGCAGACTCTCTCTGTTCCTTGGAATGGTCATTGTCCATCATAATCTCCTTGTTAGTGGTCTTGGGTGAGTCCAATGAGCTGTAGAGTAGGTTTTGCAACACCCCTGAGGTTCCAGGCCAAGCTGGCACACGGACAGCCCAAAGACTCGAGTCTCTTGGATGTACACCTACAAACTCCAGCACCAAGTATAGGGTTAAATAGAAGGGACACATGAGTCATGTGTAGGGAAGACACAACTGAATCCAACTCTGTCACTCTCAGGAGCACAAACTCCAAAGTAGGGCCCACTGGAGCTATTGAAAGGTATGTAATATGTTTTTAAGTCAGGTAGTGTGATTCCTCCAATTTCATTTTCTTTTTAATATGTCTTTGGCTATTCGGGACCTCTTGCCCCTCCAAATAAATTTTATAGTTAGTATTTCCAATACAGTAAAAAATGCTGTGGTGATTTTTATCAGGATTGAGTTAAATCTGTAGATCAGTTTGGGTAGGATAGACATCTTAATGATGTCTATCATGTCTTTTTATCCATGAACAGGAAATATTCTTCCATTTATTTAAGTCTTCTTTGATTTCCTTTAACACTGTTGTGTAGTTTTCTGCATATAAGTCAATTACATCTTTAGTTTAATTTGCTCCTAGGTATTTTATTCTTTTAACTGTTCTTGTAAATGGGATTTTTTTTTCTTGATTTCCTCCTCAGATTGATCATTATTGTTGTACATAAATGCTACTGATTTTTGCACATTGATCTTATAACCTGTAACTTTACTGAACTCATTTATAACCTCTAGAAGCTTTGTTGTAGATTTCTCAGGGCTTTCTATGTAAAGGATCATATAATCTGCAAATAGTGATAAATGGGACCTCCTCAAAATAAAAAAAAAAAAGCACTTCACAAGAGTTTGCCAAGAAAGTGAGAATACAGCCTACTCAGTGGGAGAAAATATTTGGTAACCATATATATGATAGGAGCCTAATATCCAGCATATATTAAGAAATAGTACACCTTGAAAATAAAAAGACAAAAAACCCACTTAAAGACAAGTAATCTGAATAGACACTTCTCCAAAGAAGAAATACAAAAGGCTAAAATGCACATGAAAAAATGTTCAATATAACTATTAGGGAAATGCAAATCAAAACTCTAATGAGATATCATCTTACACCCATTAGACTGGCAGCTTTTAAAACAACAGAGAACTACATGTGTTGGAAAGAATGAGGAAGAAGAGGAACGGTCATCCATTGCTGGTGGGAATGTAGAATGGTGCAACCATTGTGAAGGACAGTTTGGAAGTTCCTCAAAAAACTAACTATAGATCTACCATATGATTCTGCAATTCCACTACTGAGTATATACCCAGAACAATAGAAAGCAAGGACATGAACAGATATACACACACCAATGTTCATAGTGGCATTATTTACTATTGCCAAAGGTTAGAATCAACCCAAACGCCCATCAACAGATGAATGGATAAACCAAATGTGGCATGTACATACAATGGAATATTACTGAGCTGTAAGAAGGAATACAATATCAATAGAAGGGATAACATATATGCCCATGTTCAATTGGTCACAAAATATCATCTATTTAACCATTTACATATCTCTTGAGTCTCTTCCCTTTTCTACTATTTTAGTTGAAACCAGTGTCATCACTTGCCTGGACAACTGTAGATCTATATTCTAGTATATCTACCTGCATCTACTCTGCCTTTCTTTCAAGTTCTTTGTACTTATTAGAGAAAAAGCAAATTTTAATGCAAATTTGATCATGTAAATCCCACCCTACCTACAATATACATGCAGACATTTAAACCCATTGATTAACTTCCCACTGCTTTTCTAATAAAAATCAATCATTAGCTTACCAAACAAGACCTAGCATGAGCTGAGCCTTTCCCACCTCTCAGCCCCATTCCTTACCATATTCCCTCTTTTTCTCTATCTTTTTTGAATTCCATTGATTCCTTCTTATCCCTGGTCTTTGCAAAGCCCTCTTTACAACAGTATCTTCATACTCCTATGGATAGCTGAATTATACAAATACGTTAAATTTTGATCATATGCCATTTTCACAAACAAATTTTCCAGATCAAAATCCTCCCATTTCACATGAACGTATACATAGCACTTTTCCTTGTCAGTGCAGCAAGTTAATATTTATTTACGTGATTGTTTTATTATTTATCTCTCTCACTAGATTGCGAGCTCCAAGAGAATAAAGATGATGTTTGTGCTTATCATTTCATCTCCAACATTGAACACAATGCCAGGTTAAAAGTAGACTCTCGGGGGCCAAGATGGTGTTAGTGTAGGAAGGCACAAACTGAAAGCTCCCAGAGCAAGGCGGATTGTGGATGGGGTCCTGCCCAGGGGTCTGTGATGTACACGCATGGAGTGAGAAGCTTGGGACATCTATCTGTGCGGATCGGTGGTGTGGACGGAACGGTGGAGATTCAGAACATAGAAAGAAGCAAGGAAATAAAATAAGAAGAAAAACTGCCAAAGAGAAAACTTAACTCACACGCAGAACCAACAGCTAAGTAAAATTCTAGAGCATAGAGAAAAGCTAATCAACTGAACAAACCCATAAAGATAATATGATGACCAGAAGGCAACAGAAAAATACAAATGACTCTGAGAAACTGGAAAACATGGACCAGTCCAATGCACAAAATAAAAAAAAAGAAAGCAATGCAGAACATCGCACAACTAATCAAAGCTATCCAAACAAATATCATGGACCAACTTAAAGAACTGAAGGAAGAGATTAAGGATATAAAGAAGACACTGGGAGAACATACTGAAGAAATAGCTAACACGCCTAAAAAGGTAATGGATATGATGGTGAAGAAAGGAACAAGTCAAGAAATGAAAAAGACGCTGGACTCACATGGCAGCAGATTTGAACAGGCAGAGGAAAGAATTAGTGATATGGAAGATAATACAGTTGAAATCAAAGAGATTGTAGAAAAGATAGACAAAAAGATAGAAAAAACACAGCATGGTCTCAGGGAATTAACCGATAATACAAAACATACAAACATACGCATTATGGGCATCCCAGAAGGAGAAGAGAAGGGAAAGGGAACAGAAGGAATGTTGAAGGAAGTTATGGCTGAAAACTTCCCAACTCTATTGAGAGAGATGGACGTGCAGATCCAGGAAGCACAGCGCACCCCAAATACAATAAATCCCAAAAGGCCAACTCCAAGACATATACTTGTCAAAATGTCCAATGCTCAAGACAAAGAGAAAATACTCAAGGCAGCAAGAGAAAAGAGAATCATCACATACAACAGAAGTACAATAAGATTAAGTGCTGATTTCTCAGCTGAAACCATGGAGGCAAGAAGACGGTGGTATGACATAGTCAAAACACTAAAAGAAAAAAACTTCCATCCACGAATTCTCTATCCAGCAAAATTGGCATTCAAAAATGATGGAGAGTTCAAAATATTCACAGATAAACAGCAATTAAGAGAGTATGTCAAGAAGAAACCAGCACTTCAAGAAATACTAAAGGAATCTCTACAAGTTGAAAGGAAAAAACAAAGGAGAGAGAGTTGGATGAGAGTTTAAAAACAACTGAAAAGTCAAAAAGAGAAACAAAACAACATATGACATACATTAACCCAAAGAAAAAATGACTGAAGTAAGAAATTCGTTATGAGTAATAACACTGAATGTTAATGGATTTAATTCACCAATCAAAAGACACAGATTGGCAGAATGGATAAGAAAATATGATCCATCTATATGCTGTCTACAAGAAACCCACCTTTGGTCCAGGGATTCAAGGAGGCTGAAAGTGAATGGCTAGAAAACCATTTACAAGCTAACAATAGCCAAAAAAGGGCAGTAATAGCTATTCTAATATAGGACAAAATAGACTTTAAATGCAAAACTATTGTAAGAGACACAGATGGAAACTACATATTAGTAAAAGGAGTAATCTCTCAAGAAGAGAGAACAATCATCAACATTTACGCACCTAATCGAGGTGCCTCAAAATACGTGCAGCAAACTCTGGAAAAACTAAGAGGAGAAATAAATTCCTCTACAATTATAGCAGGGGACTTCAACACACCACTATCATCATTAGACAGAACATCTGGGCCGAGAATCAATAAAGAAACTAAGGCACTCAACAATATATTAGAAGATTTGGACTAAATGGACATATACAGAACACTACACCCAAATACAGCGGGATTTATATTCTTCTTGAGTGCACATGGAACATACTCCAAAATAGACCACATGCTAGGCCACAAAACAACACTCAATGAATTCAGAAAGATTGAGATTATACAAAGTAATTTCTCTGACTACAACAGAATGAAGTTGGAAATCAATAAGGGCCAGAGAAACAGGTTAGGCACAAGGATATGGAAGTCAAACAACACACTGTTAGACAAACAGTGGGTCAAAGAGGAAATCTCAAAAGAAATCAGTAACTACCTTGAACCTTATGAAAACGACAACACAACATATCAAAACCTATGGGATGCAGCAAAAGCAGTCATGAGAGGGAAATTCATAGCCATAAATTCATATATATAAAAAAGAAGAAAGAGCTAAAATTGAAGACCTAACTGCACACTTGGAGGAACTGAAAAAACAACAACAAACTAAACCTAAAGGAAATAGAAAGCAGGAAATAACAAAGATTAGAGCAGAACTGAATGAAATAGAGAATAAGAATGCACTGGAAACAATAAACAAAACCAAAAGTTGGTTCTTCGAGAATATCAACAACATTGACAAACCCTTAGCCAGACTAACAAAGAAAAAGAGAGAACAGATGCAAATACATAAAATAAGGAATGAGCAAGGTGATATCACTACTCACCCCACAGAAATAAAGAGTATCATGGTACAAGACATTAGACTAAATATTCAATATTGAGGGTATGCATATGTCAACAGAAATATATGTAAACTGTCTTACAGTTAAGGAACAAGTCTTTAGCAGGTTCTGGAAATATACTGTGTAGAAAAGACAACTACTATGCATGACTTAAAAGTTACCATATTAAATGCATGGCTCTTTTGCAAAGCATATTAATCTATAAAAGAAGAGTTCATATTTCTCAAATAAACACAAAATAAACCAAAAAAAAGAGTATCATAAGAGGATACTTTGAAAAATTATATGCCAACAAGAATGACAATTTAGAGGAAATGGACAAGTTTCTAGAAACCCACAAACAGCCGACATTGATGAAAGAAGAAATAGATGAACTCAACAGCCCAATTACAAGTAAAGAGATAGACTCAGTCATCAAAAACCTCCCAACTAAGAAGAGTCCAGGACCAGATGGCTTCACAGCTGATTTCTGCCAAACATTCCGGAAAGAGCTAACACCAATTCTACTTAAGCTCTTCCAAAAAATTGAAGTAGAAGGAATATTAACTAACTCATTCTATGATGGCAACATTACCCTAAATCCAAAACCAAATAAAGATACCACAAGAAAGGAAAATTACAGACCAATTTCTCTAATGAACCTAGATGCTAAAATCTTTAACAAAATACTTGCTAATCGCATTCAACAACATATCAAAAGGATTATACACCATGACCAAGTGGGTTTCATCCCAGGTATGCAAGGATGGTTCAATATAAGAAAATGAAGCAATGTAATACATCACATAAACAGACTGAAAGAAAAATATCACATGATCATCTCTATAGATGCAGAAAAAGCGTTCGACAAAATACAGCACTCTTTACTCATAAAAACACTACAAAAGACAGGAATAGATGGAATCTTTCTGAAAATGATAAAGGGTATATATGAAAAACACAAAGCTAACATCATTTTCAACAGTGAAATCCTCAAAGCCTTCCCTCTGAGATCGGGAACAAGACAAGGATGCCCACTATCGCCAATGCTAATTAACATTGTCTTAGAAGTACGTGCACAAGCACTGAGACAAGAAAAGGACATAAAAGGCATCCAGATCGGAAAAGAAGAAGTAAATATTTCATTATTTGCAGATGACATGATCCTATACATAGAAAGCCTTGAGAAATCTAAAACAAGGCTTCTAGAACTTATAAAGGAGTTCAGTATTGTTGCAGGCTATAAGATCAATCCTCAAAAACCAGTAGCATTTCTGTACACCAATAACCAGCAAACTGAGGAGGAAATCAGGAAAAAAATACCATTTACAATACTAAATAAAAGAATCAAATACCTAGGAATAAATTTAACTAAAGATGTAAAGGACTTATATACAGAAAACTACACAACACAGTTAAAGGAAATCAAAGAAGACTTAAATAAATGGAAAAATATTCCATGTTCATGGATGGGAAGACTAAACATCATCAAGATGTCTATCCTACCCAAACTAATGTACAGATTTAATGCAATCCCAATAAAACTCAACACTATATTTTTTAAGGAACTGGAAAAACTAACCACAAAATATATTTGGAGAGGCAAGAGGCCCCGAAGTGCCAAAGATATATTGAAAAAGAAAAATGAAGTTGAAGGTATCACATTACCTGATTTTAAAACATACTACAAAGTTACAGTGATCAAACCTGCACGGTATTGGCACAAGGATAGACCTACTGACCAATGGAACCGAATTGAGAGTTCTGATATAGATCCTCGCATATACAGTCATCTGATATTTGACAAGGCCACGAAGCCCACTCAGTTGGGAGAGAGTGGCCTCTTTAACAAGTGGTGCTTGGAGAACTGGATATCCATATCCAAAAGAATGAGAGAAGAATACCATCTCACACCTTATACAAAAATCAACTCAAGATGGATCAAAGATCTAAATATAAGAGCCAAAACCATAAAAACCTTGGAAGATAATGTAGGGAAACATCTACAGGACCTTGTAATAGGAAATGGTTTCATGAACTTCACAACCAAAGCACGAACAGCAAGAGAAAAAATTTATAAATGGGATCTCCTCAAAATTAAAAACTTCTGCACCTCAAAGGATGTTATTCAGAAAATAAAAAGGCAGCCTACCCAATGGGAAAAAATTTTCGGCAACCATATATCTGATAGGAGCCTAATATCCTGCTTATATAAAGAAATCCTACACCTTGAAAATAAAAGGACAAACAACCCATTTAAAAAATGGGCAAGTGACCTGAAAAGACATTTCTCCAAGGAAGAAATACAAATGGCTAAAAAGCACATGAAAAAATGCTCAACATCACTTGCTATCAGGGAAGTGCAAATCAAAACTACAATGAGATACCATCTTACACCCATCAGAATGGCAGGTATTAAAAAAACAGGAGACACTAAATGTTGGAGAGGATGTGGAGGAATAGGAACCCTCATCCACTGCTGGTGGGACTGCGGTATGGTCCAGCCACTGTGGAGGACAGTTTGGCGGTTCCTCAGAAAACTAGCAATAGATCTTCCGTATGATCCAGCAATTCCACTGCTGGGTATATACCCAGAAGAACTGAAAGCAAAGACACAAACATATATGCACACCAATGTTCATAGCAGCATTGTTCTCCATTGCCAAAAGTTGGAATCAGCCCTGGTGCCCATCAACAGACGAATGTATAAGCAAAATGTGGTAACATACATACAATGGAATATTAGTCAGCTGTAAGAAGGAACAAAGTGATAACACATGGAATAACGTGGACGAATCTTGAAGACCTTATGTTGAGTTAAACAAGCCAGGCACTGAAGGATGAACAGTATATGACCTCACTGATCTGAACTGAGGAAAGTGAGCAGTCTCTGAGAACCCTTGTCTGAAAGATAGGTTAACAAAGGAGAGTAAGAGAAGAGCAGGCTTTGAGCCATCAGCCATATGGACATAATCTATGGTAATGGGATAGAGTGTGGTTGCATGTTGGGGGATGGGGCAGATGAGTGGTGGTGTTCCTGGGTTTGGTGGTGCAGCACTGGGGGGTGGGTGAATTAGGAAGTGCAGATTCAAATCCCTAGGGATGTAACTGTGAATCTTGTCATTCCATGGGTTGGGAGAGGGGGATATCACGTGCCCTGGGGGGTTGGGGGAAGGAAACAGTCAAGATCTAATGGGTTGTTTGGAGGTCATGGGGAAGGTTTTTCATTACCTTACAGTAATGGACACAGGACATGGTAAATATCAAAATTAATAAACTGTATCATCTAAATTGTAAACTATACAGTAAATCACTGAAAATGTTTAGTTGCTATATTTTGCTAACTGTATAACAGTTATAACAATGCTAACAACCAAAAAAAAGGGGGGGTGTATATGGGGTGGGGAAGGGGGGGTAGTTTGGTATCTGGGAGTCTCCGGCACTCTGTGTGTGACTTTGCTGTGACCTAAAACTTCTTTGAAAATTAAATGAAAAATTGGGAGACAATGGGGATTGAGAGGAGGAAGGTGTCATGGCACTCCAGACATCCCATAACACAGTGATAATAGGCAGAAAAAAAAAGAAAAGAGAAAGGAAAAAAAATGAATATATATATATATATATATTTAAGGCATTCCCTTTGCTTTTTTGCCTATTTTTCGAATGTCCCAATCCACTAATTATTTTATTTTGTTTTGTTCTTTGTTTGATTATTTGTTTTTTTCCTTCTCTTTTTTCTTACCCCTCAGTCTCCTTATGTTTGTCTCTTGCATGTAAGCTTATCATACTTGTTTCTTTTTCCTAGTAAGTGTATTTGATTATTTTATGGACTAAATTTTCATGGAGGACTTGGATCACAGAAGGGTTACAACGGGTACTGCGGGGGATTATTGGGGGGGTCTGGGGGGGTTAGTTGGGGTTGGTTCATCTGAATATACATGAAAGATATACAAAATCGTTCAAAGAATCGGGGGATGGGGCATGGTCTCGATGGGTGGATAATCACACAGTAAATGAGTTAATCTGAATTCCTAGCCTGGAGAGCTCTGCCACAGTCTCCAAGGGAGCAGCAATAGTCCTCTGAGTGTAGGGACAGTGCCTGTCAAAATAGGATGACACACTGATGTGTTTATTTTTATTGATGACCACCCTTGTGAGTCTTTGCCCTTGTAAATGAGACTTAGCCTGCAGTTTTGGGGTGCCTAAGGGTTGCCACCTGAGAGCCTCCTTGTTGCTCAAATGTGGCCTCTCTCTATGCCAAACTCAGCATATGATTGCATTACTTTCCCCCCAACGTGGGACATGACTCCCGGGGATGAGCCTCCCTGGCAACGAGGGGTTAATACCAAGTGCCAACTGGCAACACAACTGGAAAAAGACCTTGAATAAAAGGGGAAAATGGTAAAGACAAATGAGTTCAAGTGGTTAAGAGACTTCAAAGAGAGTCGGGAGGTCATCCCAGAGGTAACTCTTACGCACACCTCAGTAGGGGCTCTTAGAACATCTAAGTGCCTATCTCCCCACACAGAGGTTTTCCTGAGAGCTCTGGAGACACCCAGGTCCTATATAAGGGGGGATAGCCCCAGAGGCTGATGACTTATCAGTGGGCTCTATTTTGGAATCTGTGCTCATGAGAGTGACAGAATTGGACTCAAATAACTCCTCCCTGCACATGGTTCATCAGTCCCTTCTATTCAAACCTGTATGTGATGCTGGAGTTTTTAGGTATACTTCCAGAGACTGGAGCCTCTGTCCTACCTATGTGCCAGGTGTGCATGAAATCTCGGTGGAGCTGCAACTCCTACCCTACAGCTCAATGGACTCATCCAAGTCACCTGGTGAGAAGACAACGATGGGCAATGGCCATCCCAGGGAACGGAGAGGGCCTGCATCTGCAGGCAGGATCATCCCACCCACCATATCCATGGGATATAAGCCCTCTCTCACTTGGAGTTGGAGTGGACATCACCATCCCAGTCCCCTCAGGATTGGGGGAAGAACTATGGACTAGAGTGGACTTGATGGTATTCTCTTGTTCACATATGGTGATTCTAGCAATGCAAGAAATTATAACAATGAGGTGGAGCCAGTGACCACTTTTGGGGTAGGGAGGGGATGAGCAGTTGAAATACAGGGGCTTCTTTGGGAGTTAGAGGTTGTCCTGAGTACCGTTGTGGCAACAGATGTAGGCCATTTTAAATCAGCACACACCACTCAGAACTGAGTGGGAGAGTGTGGTCTACGGTGTGAACTGTGGTCTATGGTTGGTGGCAAGGCTCCAGGATGTGTAAGGTCATTGAGAGTGGTGGGTCACACTTGTGGAAGATGTTTTTGTGGGATGTGGTGGGAGGTGTGGGTGGTGGGCAACATGGGAATCCCAGTGGTTCCGTGTAATATTTTGGGTAATCTAAGCACCTCTTAATATATATGTATATTTATATATAAATAACATTTTTGTAAGCAAATACACATATATTCATATATATTTATAAAAAAAAAGTGGACTCTCAATAAATATATTTGTTGGAATAACGAATAAAGGAATGAATCAGGACCAATCTCTCTAATAACTCTGCTACTTCAATGAAACTGCTCTTAAATATGTTTATAACCTTTTTCGATTTGATAGATATTTTAAATTTCTCATTTCACCTGGCTGCTCAGCAGCATATGTGACTTTTTTTTTTTTTTACCATTGCTTCCTGAAATATTTTCTTCCTTTGATTTCCAGGGCATTGTATGTCTTAGACTTCTTAGTTTAGTCATTCTCAGGGCCTTTTCCTGGCTCTTCTTCCTCTGTTCATTACTTATTATTAAGTTTCCACAAGATTCTGTGTTTTTTTGTCCTATTCTCTACTTATTTTTTCTTTCCCCGGATGATATCATATGATCTTATTCCTGCAATCAATATGTTTCTTTTGATTACTTCCAAATCTATATCCCCATTTCCCTGACATTTGGATTTGTATCTCCAACAGTTTACGATGCAAGTCTATATGGATTTCTTATAAGAACCTTAAACATAACATGTCTAAAATATATCCCTTTGCTTTACACACTAAAACTTTCTCCTTGTTTTTCCCTATCTCAACAATGGCACTTTCATCTATGCAGTTTATTAAGCTAGAAACCTAGAGGTCATACATAATTTCTCCATTTCCTCTTCAATTACATGAAGGCAATATCCAAACCTTGTTGGATATATTTGTTGAAATCCCTTTTGACTTCATCCATTTCTCTTCATTTCCACTACTACTACTCTAGTTCAGGATACCAGCATTCTTGCTCTGATTACTGTGCAAGCTTTTGTAATTGTTCTACCTGAATCCAGTTTTATCTTTTTAAATGAAGTCTCTATTTCTGCAGCTAGAATTAACTTATATAATCATACATTTTATCATGTTACCCCCATGTTTGAGAGATTTTTTTTCATTGGTCTTAGGTAAGGCTTGGTACTATGAGTGGTTCTTGAGAAACAGAATTTTAAAAATGGGTTTTCTGAATTGGTTCTGGGATTTTTGCAATTGTCTCTACACTCTGATTGGATTCAAGGACACTAATGTCTCTGTTTCCAATAATCAAGAGGCCACTGACAGTCCATGACATCAGTTGGCAATAGAGATATGCAAAATATTACCATTAGATAGGGCTACTTCCAAGCTTATAAGAGGTTAGATTCTGGGTGAAACTGTTATAACACCTTAAGAGATTTTTGTGGATTTAAAAGGTACAATGATTTTGGCTGGCTGTTCCTAAATATGCTGAACACAGTTATAAATGAAAAGAATGAGCTGAAAGCTTCAAATGTGCAACTTAAGTGCCACATGAATTATGTGAAAGTTTCTATGTTTGTCCTGAAAGAACATCTTGTTTTGTGCAGCATGAGACTTGAGATCCCTGAAAACCAGACTAAGCATCTAATTATGTGTGTAGCAGAGATACAATAGAAGCTAAAATCTCAACCTTGTATGATGTCTGCTCTTAAAGTGAGGGCGTTGATTGGAAAGGAGAGGAATCCTTAGGATTGGGATGGAGCCATATGGTTTCATCATGAAGGCAGTGGGGACACTGAAACCTTAAATTCTCCTAAGACATTGCCAGATAAACATGTAATGATCTGACCTGAGGAGACAGCAACCTGATCTCCAGTCTGCCCTGAGGAAAGAGCCACTTAATCTCCATTCTGCACGAAGAAGTCTGCTATCCAGTCTCAATGAGGAGATCAATCATATCTCACCAGATTAAACTGAAAAATAAGGCATGAGGTAATTGTCTTGCAATATTCTTCTAATGCTTCTCCTTACCCAACCCTACCACCTCTCCTTTCTTCCAGACCTGTAAATAGACTAAAGTCACAACATGCCCACAAAAGTGAAATACAAAGTATGACCCCTGAAGAACTATGCTATATTGCAAAAGAACTGCATGAGTCTTCCAATTTATGTAGACATAAATCAGGGGAATATGTGTGAGAATGGATATTAAAGATATGGGATACTGTGGAAGAAATATAAAGTTGTATCAAGCTTTGTTATTGGTATTGACCCACTAAGCAGAGACTCTCAATTCAATGCTGTAGCTCGAGGGGTTAGAAAGGTCTCTCACAGTTTGTTCAGGTGGCTGACTGAAGCATGGACCAAAAGATAGCTGATGCTGCTTGAGGTCAAGATGCAAGTATTTCCCTGGTATAATATAGATGTGGGAATCCAAAGGCTTAGAGAGATTGGAATGTTAGAATGGATTTACCATCTATGACCTGCTCACCCACCCTAGTAATGTGCAGAGGACACATGTTTCACAAGGACTGGTAGGAATAAAGTTGTGAGACTAACATTATCTTCCTTGAATATGTCTGTGGTAGCTCTTCTCTGTAGGTCAGATATTAACATGAGAATTGATGTCACTGAACTAGCATCTTTAAACACTATGGGGGTGATCAGATCCTGGGTTGGCAGAAGCCAAGTGGTAGCAGTTAATCACCGAAAGCAAGTGGGTGTGGCTACCACGATGAAAAGCAGATTCAAAGCAGCAATCAAAATAGTCTGAGTCCCATAAACCCATGACATTGACTAATAGATCAAGGGGTACCTAGAAGTAAAATAGAGGGGCTGTTTACTAAATTCTTACTTGATCTGTATAGGCAGAAGTGTGCTAGTTCAAGTGAACCAAAGCTTAACTTGAATTACAGAAATAGAGAGTCAAAGCCCCTTAATCAATTCCCAGACCTGAAACAATGTACAGACCCAGAGTTCCTTGAATGGGGGCAATGCTGGGTCCCCCTGGAGAAGGACATTGTTACACTCATCATTTATACTGTTAATCTTCCTACCAGCATTCCCAAAAGAGACCTATGGCCTTTTACCAGGGTAACTATGCATTGGGGAAAAGGAAATGACAGGAAATTTGGCAAATTATTAGACACTGGCTGAGAAATTACATTCATCCGAGGAAACCCAAAATGCCACTGTGGTCTACCAGTCAGATAGGAGCTTATGGAGGTCCGGTGACTGATGGAGTTTTAGGTCAGGTCCATCTCACAGTGGGTCCAGTGGGTCCCAGAACACATTCTGTGCTTATTTCCCCAGATCCAGAATGCATAATTGGAATAGATTATCTCAAAAATGTCTTTTTACTTTGATTTGTTTGGATTAGGATCCAAACAAGATTTATGGGTCGCATTGATCTGAGATACCACCTATATCCTTTACTAAATTTATATCTACATTTAGGTCTATTTCTGGATTTACTCTTGTTTTGTTGTCTTTCTATCCAATCATGTACCAAAACAATTTTAATTATGCAGCTTTATAATATATTTTAATATTTGGTAAGGTTAATTCCCCCTTAATTCTTTTCATAGGGTTTTTCTGATTATTGTTTTTGTTTGCACTTCCAAACAAACTTTTTAATTAACTTATCTAAATTGAGAAAAATACCCCATGGCGATTTTATTAAATTTATATATTAACTTAGGGAAAATTTACACATTTATGTTGAGTCTTCCTGTCCAAGAACATAATATATCTTATTATTTTTTTCAAGTCTATGTTTGTGTTATCAGGAGGGTTTTATAGTTTATTTCTTAAGTTGATTTTACCTATTGCTTACTAGGTTTATATCCACTATTTTGTTTTTGTTCTGAAAATGTGTTCTGCTCTTCCATTACTTCTTCTGCCTGCTATTGTTTACATGAGACAATGGACTTAGCTATGTTAATTTTATATCCTATTCTTTACCGAATTCTCTTGTTATTTGTATCAATTTTCCCATTATTTTTTGTTTTCCAGATGCATAATCAAGTTATCTGAGAAGAGATAGTTGTTCCTCTTCCTTACTATTCTTGGGCATTTAAATGCTTTCTCTTGTCTAGTTTTACATTGGCTAATACTTCTGATACCAATTTTAAGTAAAAGTGGACATGGTGGTTATTTTTGTCTTCTTCCTACTTTTAGTAAGCTTTCCCCTTAAAGTATGAAGATGGTTTTTGGGCTGAAGTACCCCTCAATTCCCATTTAACTGGGTATTTCTAATATGAATGGATGTTGAAGTTTATCAGATGCCTTTTTGGCATTTATAGAGGCAATCATCTGATTTTCTCCTAAGCTTTATTAATATAATGAATTTTATTTAATGATGCCCTACTACAGCCCACTCTCATATTCTTGGAAAGTACTTTGTAATGATATATTTTAAAATATGAAGTTGGTTCTCTTTACTAATACTTAATTTTTTTACCTCACTATTCATAAGTGAGATTAGTCTGTGAGTATTTTTTGTGATCTTTTTTTCAGGTTTGGTATGAATGTTATACTAATGTCATAAAAGATTTTTGAAGTTTTCTTTCTTTTCCTCTTCTCTGTCCTGGATTAAGAAGCATTGAAATTACCTTATCATTCCTGGTTTAGTAGAATTTTTTTTAAAAGTCAGATTCCTTGGCTCTACTTCAGTTCTTCCGATTGTGGGATCTAGAAAAAAATATTTTAATCTCCCCTTCCCCAGGTGATACTCATCCATAGATTTTGTATTTTGGCACCACCATAGGATATCGGAATCCATGTGATTGTTTTAAGCAACTGCCAAGTACAATAGAACTGTGGTGTTTAGGATGGATTAGGAAAGGAGGCAAGATTGAAAGAGGGGAGAAAATGTAGACAATTGTTTGGATTAATCCATGTGAGAAATAGGGCTATCCTGAAATCAAGCTGCAGCTTTGGTGGTGGAAAAGAGGGGCTGTAAGAAAGGTTACGGTGGTAGAAGCAATAGGATAGGGCTACAGAATATACGTTGAAAGACAGAGGAAGATAAAGGACAAAGATGACTCTAGCATAGCCAAAATGTAGAAACAACCCAAATGTCCATCAACTGGTGAATGAATAAATAAAATTTGGTATATTCATAATATGGGATATTATTCAGCCATAAAAGGGAATGATTTACTGATTCATGCTACAATGTAGATAAATCTTGAAAACATGCTAGTTGAATGAAGCCCATCTGAAAAGATCACATATTGTATGATTCCATTAATATGAAATGTGCATAATGGACAAATCTATAGCAACAGAAAGTAGATTAGTGGTTGTCTAGGTGTGGGGTGGGTAGAGGAAGGGAATGGGGAGTGACTACTAATAGGTATGGGGTTTCTTTTAGGGGTGATGAAAATGTTCTAAAATTTCATTAGATTGCGGTGATGGTTGTACAGCTCTGTTGATTTACTAAAAATCATTCAATGTAATTTTAAATGTGATAATTGTATGGTATGTAACTATATATAAATAAATCTCTTTAAAAAAAGAAAAAAAAAAAAAACTGTGAGAATCCCCACATTGGTTCCCTAAGTTTTGGAGTGGGGCCGATATAGTAGTAAAAGCCAAGTGGGAGCCACCAGAACTGTCTTTATATAGCAAAATAATAAATCAAAAGCAATACCAGGTTCTTGGAGTGATTGCAGAGATTAGTGCCACCATTATGTGTTTGAAGGATGCAGGGGTGTTGATTCCTATCACTTCCCCATTAAACTATCTTATTTGGCCTGTACAGAAAAGAGATAGACCTTGGAGGATGACAGTGGACTATCATAAACTTAACCAGATGGTGACTCCAATTGCAGATGCTGTTCTAGATATGATATCACTGCTTGAGCAAATCAACACATCCCCTGGAACCTGGTATCAGCTATTGATCTGGAAGACGCTTTTTTCTCAATTGCCATTAATAAGGACCTCCATAATGGGTCTGCTTTCAGCTGGCAAGGCCAGCAATATACCTTCACTGTCTTGCCACCTGGGTATGTCAACTCTCCAGTCCTATGTCATAATATTGTCTGCTGGAACCTTGATCACCTTTCTCTCCCACAAGACATCACAATGGTCCATCATATCAATGATATCATGCTGATTGGACCTAGTAAAGAAGAAGCAACTACTCTAGACTTATTTGTAAGGCATTTGCATGAGAGAGGATGGGAGATAAATCCAACACAAATACAGGGGTCTTCCATTTAATGGAAATCTCTAGATCTCCAGTGGTGTCGGCATTTAAAGATATTCCTTCTAAAGAGAAGGATAAGCTATTGCATCTGGCCCCTCCTACAACCAAAATTGAGGCACAACACTTATTTGGTGTCTTCAGATTTTGGAGACAACACATTCCTCATTTGGGTGTGTTATTCTGGCCCATTTACTGAGTGACCAGAAAAGCTTCTAGTTTTGAGTGGGGACTGGAACAAAAGCATGCTCTGCAATGGGTCCAGGCTACTTTGCAAGCTGCACTGACACTTGGTCCATATGATCCTGAAAATCCAAAGGTGTTGAAAGTGTCAATGGCAAATAGAGATGCTGTCTGGACACTTTGGCAGGCCTGTATTGGAAAATTTCAGCTCAGTCCCTTCAGAACTTGGAGCAAAGTCCTACCATCCTCTGCAGATAACTATTCTCTTTTTGAGACACAGATTTGGCCTTCAACTTGGCCTTAGTAGAGACTGAATGCTTAACCTTGAGCCACCATGTTAACATGAGGCCTGAGTTGCTTATCATGAGATGGGTATTGTCTAACCCACCAGTTCAGAAATTTGAGTATGTACAGCTGCACTCCATTATCACATAGAAGTGTTATATACAAGGTATGCCTCGAGCCATTCCTGAAGGCACAAATAAGTTACATGAGGAAGTGACCCAAATGCCCATGGCCACTACTCCTGCCACATTACCTTCACTTTCTGAGTCCACAGCCTTGGCCTCTCGGGGAGTTCCTTACAATCATTTGACTGAGGAAGAGAAAACTCGGGCCTGGTTTATAAATGGTTCTGCATGATATGCAGGTACCACCGGAAAGTGGACTGCAGCAGCACTGCAACCCCTTTCTGGGTTGATGGCATCTATAGTTGATTCCATCTACAATCAAATAAGATTAACTCCAGCAATGGGAGACATCCCATTCAATCAGTTGAAGGCCTCAAATGGAGAAGTGATTTCAGCAGTCAGTGAGATAATTCCCATCTCTACTTCAGAGAGCCAGCTTCTTATGGGGAACTCTTCAATAGCCATTTTCATAGTTCCTGGCTTTCAGCCTGCACTATGAAATTTGGACTCATGCATCCCCATGGTCACATGAGACAATTTTATAAAGTGCCATCATATTTACAGATATCTCCTGTCAGTTCTGTTTCCCAGGAGAACTCTGACTAATATATAAGGTAATTTAAACAGATGGTTTCTAATGTTCCATTATCTATGATTATATGAAATCACAAGTAAGTAGATAGTCCTCGAAAACATTTATAACTACAAAAGCAATGATATTTATTTTTTTCATGATAATGTAACGCAGTTTTTTTGCCGGTGGTGGAAGGCAGGGTTTTGATTGATCTGAGAAACTAAGAGTGCTCTATTTTAAAATTCTCTTAGTAGTCTAACAAAGGCACACACAGTGGCAGAAGGAGCCTATTCAGGTGATACTGATATTGTAAGTCAGATTTCTGCACCATAAACCACATGTTCTGAGAAGCAACTTTAATGAAGAGAATGTAGGAGGACATACATTTAGCAGCCATGGAATTAAATAATGCAAATAGCTAAATTGGAGAACGATGAATGATGTTGAAGTGATAAAAGTCAAGAGACCAGGTATTACTCCACAGCTCTCTCTTCTGTTAAAAAGTGTCTGGCTGCTTCTAGAAGCTGTTGAGGAATAGAGAGTATAAAATTTCCCTCACTGAGGCAATAGATCAGCTGCCCAAACCTCCTCATCAGTGACGTTTGTTAGCCTTTGACCCTGCTCAATCTTTGTGACACTATTTAACAATGATACTTCAGAAACATCTGCTCCAGATTTGTCCATTACTGCCATGGAAGACAACAAATCTAATAGCACCAAAAAGGAATGACAGGAGACCCATTAAAGTGTAGTGGTGGTATGAAACATACAATGAACAGAACCAAGGATGGCTGAATTCAACAGCATTTCAATGCTCAGTTAACTTACTAGCACATATTTGCAACGTTTCTTCAGTGTTCATGATGTCATTGACAAAAATAAATTATTAGATGACTTCAGTTATTGTCTGACACAAAATATCCAATTCTGCTTGTAACTCAAAGTAATATTAAGTTGAAGATGGTGTTGGGTCATTTGTGGTACACTTTGATTCTTGTATTTATCTTTGAAGGATTCTTGAAGTGAGTATTATATCTAGCACTATTTTCCATAATATTCATTTACTTCATCATTCATTTATTCACTCATTCACTGTTTCCTTTATTCAACAAATGTTTGAGTTCCTACTCTTCTTTGTACTGAGGATATACCAATGAATCAAACAGATAAAATACTTGCCTTCATGAAGCTTCTAGTCTAGTGATACAGGCAAAACAAAAACAAATAAAGTACATAGTGTTATGTAAGTGTTATGAAGAAGTGTAAATCAGGGAAGGGGTGGTACGACTTTGGAGAGTGGGCTTGCAATTTTAAACAGGGGGGCCAGAGGAGGCTTCTCTAATAAGCTACTATTTGATGATAGAAGAGGTGAGGTATGGAAGAGAAGCATGTAGGGAAAGAATTTCCAAGGCAGAGTTAACATTAATGCAAAATCCCTGAGGTGTGAGTTTGCCTTTCATGTTAGAGAAAGATCAAAGAATCCAGTGTGCCTGAAGCACACACTGGATCTCCTGAGAAAAAGAAAATGAAACAAGACTCCATCCCAATGGTCTCAAAACTGCTTTCATTCCCTACTTTGAGATTTTCCAAGCTGAGAATGATATATATAAATTTTAAAGATTTTATTTATTTATTCATTTATCCCCCCCTTGCTGCTTGTGCTCACTGGGTCAGCTAACCATGCCGTGCGGGCGGGCTTGCCTTCACCAGGAGGCCCCGGGAACCGAACCCGGGGCCTCCCATATGGTAAACGGGAGCCCTACTGATTGAGCCACAGCCGCTTCCTGAGAATGATATTTAAAATGTAATGGTCCCACAGTTCACACCATAGACCACACTCTCTCCCACTCAGTTCTGAGTGGTGTGTGCTGATTTAAAATGGCCTACATCCGTTGCCACAACGGTACTCAGGACAACCTCTAACTCCCAAAGAAGCCCCTGTATTTCAACTGCTCATCCCCTCCCTACCCCAAAAGTGTCAAGTGGCCACTGGCTCCACCTCATTGTTATAATTTCTTGCATTGCTAGAATCACCATATGTGAACAAGAGAATACCATCAAGTCCACTCTAGTCCATAGTTCTTCCCCCAATCCTGAGGGGACTGGGATGGTGATGTCCACTCCAACTCCAAGTGAGAGAGGGTTTGTGTGGGATGTGGTGGGAGGTGTGGGAGGTGGGCAACATGGGAATCCCAGTGGGTTCCGTGTAATTTTTTGGGTAATCTAAGCACCTCTTAAAATATATATATATATATAAATAACATTTTTGTAAGCAAATACACATATATGCATATATATTTATATATCATTTTGCAAATGTTTGTATGTATTGTGAGAATTTTGATTTTTACCCACAATAAAAATAAATAAAAAATAAAAAAAAAATGTAATGGTCCCTAAGATAAGATTCTAAAGTTCTATCTTCCAGACACTTGTTGGTAAGGGCAAGTGTGTTCCAGGATGCTGTAGGGATAAACACTACTGAAGAGGAGATTTCTTGTAAGAAGATGCAAGTTAAATTCACCATAGGTGCTACCATTAAATAAAACCTCTTAAGTTTGGAGAAATCACATTAGCAAATGTAGGGTTGTCCTAGTTTCTCTCTTGTCTTTTTCTCCTGACTTCTGATAAAGAGATTTGAAAGAATCAATGTGAGAAATGGGGGGATTGATATCAGCAGCAGACAGGTGCAACAGGTCTATTATGGGGTGAATTCCTTAGGCTTGCCAAACTTTTCTGAGGGAAGGAGCAGTATTTTATTACCAAGAACCAACAGATCTCCAAAGCAAACTCTGCATGCAGTGAATGGCGGTGTGGGATACAAAGGGAGCAAAGGTGGAAAGTGGAGATTAACATTGGAAGTAAAAGGAGGAGGGCAAAATGGAAGAAGATTGACATTCACATGGTCATCCAAAGACTAACCTAACCATTCATACCCTTCCCTATTGACAATTGTGGCAATCCCAAATTCAGTGTTAGGGTTTCTGTGTACATTTATTTCTTCACCTCTGTTTCTTTGGACTTTTGTCTAATGCAGATAAAAGAATATGGTTGGTGGCAAGGCTCTAGGATGTGTAAGTTCATTGAGGGTGGTGGGCCACACTGGTGGGAGATGTTTGTGTGGGATGTGGTGGGAGGTGTGGGAGGTGGGCAACATGGGAATCCCAGTGGGTTCCGTGTAATATTTTGGGTAATCTAAGCACCTCTTAAAATATATGTATATATATATAAATAACATTTTTGTAAGCAAATACACATATATGCATATATATTTATAGATCATTTTGCAAATGTTTGAATGTATTGTGAGAATTTTGATTTTTACCCACAATAAAAATAAATTAAAAATTAAAAAAAAATAAAAATAAAAAAAAAGAATATGGCTAATGTTCATAACAATGCATACTTATTCTTTTAATTTAAAAAATGGATACCACATGAACCTCCTAGCAAAGTACATGAAAGAATGATCATGAGGGAGGATAACAACTAAAAATGTCAACGGTTTAATGCTATATGGACAAAATTTATATTTCATTCAAGCTTTTTAAGGTTAAGATTTTTCTATTCAATGTTTACTTTTCATTAGGAAAATTTTTCTTAGATGCAAGAATCATTTGATAAACCAAACTTGATTCTACCTCATACTAGATGATATTCACAGCGCTCCAGCATCTTTGCCACCCTCTGCCCTCTTACCCTTCAGATTCTCTTAATGTCATTTCTTGGAAACGGAAAAATATAGCACCAAGTGTTCATTTTTCTGAGAATATATCTTCCTCATTTTAACTGCAAATTGTTTTTTGAAGGCCTGGAGGATGCTGCATCAGCAATGAAAAAATCGAGAGTATTAGAATAACATTTTCTGAAGTACTGTATCAAGTAAAGTGAACACTCAGCAAACACATTCCTGCCTTTGTGTGTCACAATTTGTCAGCTTGTTGTTCACAAATGTGATTCATGAGACTTTCTCAATGTCTGTGAATGTTTGTGGCAGTACTGTTGGCATTCTAAGTTGTGTTACTTATTTTATACACAGGAAAGAACTAACACATTTGACTTTTCTCAACAGTGGCTTTTATTTCTACTTGATAATGCTATGGTATCAAAAATATTCATGCACAGGATAGTTGTATCCTCTTAATTTATTTGCTTCATAGGATATGTATGTCAAAGTCCTTTGACTGTTGGCAAAGACATTTTGAGAATTTTGTTGTCATATTCAACATTTTCATTTAAACAGCTGGTAAAGAGATGAACCAAGAGTGGAGAATTATAAAGACAGCAGTAGACAAAGAGATATGGAAACATTTATTCTTCTCTTAATCTTTAGCCTTTTAATTTTTAGATGATTGTTTATGCATAGATTATTAATTCAAGAATGTTGGATTAATAGGAATTTTGTAAGTATATGATTGTAACAACCCTTAATAAATTATTGTTTAAAAAGATTTAAAAAATCATTGGCTGGTGACATACAATGACATGATATTTTTAAAATGGGGGCTAAATTTCTTGTTGCATAATTTAATTGGAAATTAAGTCTATTTAAACATAGGCTACTCTGAGAAATGATGGTGAAATCTCAGGCTTATATGTACAACTGTGTTCAGCACTTTTGCTTGTATATCTCACAAGCTGCTAAAATTCAGTATGGACAAAACTTAACAAAAGGTTACCTTTCTCAGACTTTGTTGTCCTTCAGTGGTGTATGTATCAGTATATTCAATTACACAAGCAAGAAATCTAAGTGTCATCTTTGACTGCTTCTTTTTCTCTCATATTCCACAGCTAATATTCATCAAAGTCCTGTTAATTCTACATCTAAAATACCTCTCAAATCTGTCTGCTCGTCTCTATCTCACTGCCAAACCTCAGTCCTATCTGCAATGATTTTTCACATCTAATTGCTGAAATACTCTTCTAACTGGGTTTATGACGAAAATTTATCTCTTTCTAATCAGAATGACATTTTAAAAATGCATTTTCATCCTGCTGTCCTCTTTTTTTTTAGAAACCTATAATTGTTGCTCAATGCTTTTAGGGTGAAGACTACAACCCTTTTGGCCCTCATGAACCTGTTTCATATCACTTGCCCTTCACTCTCTGAATCCCAGCCATAAGGCTTTCTTTCAGTTCCATCTAGGAACTTTTTTCCTCCTCACCTCAGGGCCTTCCCACATGCCCTTCCTTCTGCTTGGAATTCTCTTTCTCCCTTTCCTTCTTTTAGAGCTCTGTCTAGGGCCGATATTGAAGCATTGCTCTAACCATGGTGTATAGTTTACAGTATGGTTTACACGTTACACCATACAATTTTATAGGTTTTGACAAAATGTATAATGGCCTGTATCCACCATTGCATTATCATTTAGAACAATTCCAATGCCTAAAAATGCCCTATGTTTGACTTATTCTTCCCTCCCTCTCTCCTCAGAATGTCTGGTAACCACTACCTTTATATCAATGTTACAGATTCTTCAGTTACTACAATAGTAATAAGTCTACTTTGGCCCATGGTTGATTTTTCCCCTTATGTTTGTTCATTTCTCAACTTTGAAGATTTTGAGATGGTGATACCCATTCTCTTTCAGTTTGAGAGTGATCTTAGATCGTATTGGGCATATGGATGGGACTGCTTTGCTTGCAGTTGTCAATATTCTGATTTTTTGGGATGGGGGTTGTCCATCATCATCATTTTGTTAGTTGTCCTGAACAACTTCAATTAACTGGAGACTGTGTGTTGGCTGCAGCTTTGCTCAGATTCAAGGCTCAACCAGCATATGAACATACTGATGATTTTAGCCTCTAGGCATATATTTAATGGGTATACTGCTAATTAATAGGTTCAAATAAAAGGGGTAGAAGAATAAGGGTAGGGAAGTTACGAGTCTCACTTTGTTACATTGGGGAAATAGGTTATCATACAGTCCAAGGTAAGACTGACTGATAGGGTGCTGATTTCATGGGGTTGTGTGCCTTGTTTATAGTGTCCAGATGTATCTAGAGCCTCAGGAGCACCCCGTTTGAGGCACTGTTTACTATGGCAGTTATTGAGATCTGGCTGAGACATGTATAAGCTTAACCTCTGGAATGACCTCCCAACATACTTTAAAATCTCTTAACTGTAAAAATTCTTTTGTATTTAATGTTTCTCCCTTTCATTCAAGGTCTTTTCCCAAATGCATTGCTGGTTGGCACTTGGTATTAAACCCTCAAAGCGAGGGATGCACCCCCCACACACACTGAAACCCTGAACCAATGACCCTTCTATGTCATAGCTGCCAAAAGAACACCCCACTGTTGTTATTCTCAATCACAGTCCTCTGTATCCCCAGAGTTCACTTGTTCCTTTCTCCAGCCCTTCCTCCAGCTCTATGCATAGCCCAACCCAACCCCCAGCTCTGCTCATACTCACACTCCAGCATCATTGAGCTCACTCACATCACTGTACCACCATCACCCCTGTCCACTGCTAAACTTCCAACATCCACATTACCATAGATTCTGCCAGATTGAGCATCAGCTCACCACCCTTTACTCCCTTTCTATTTCCTGGTGTGCTATCTTCCAGATTCTACCTCTGGGAGTCTGCTCAATATCCTTAGTTCATATCAGTGAGACTATGCAATATTTGTCCTTTAGTGACTGGCTTACTTCACTCAACAAAAGGTCTTCAAGATTCATTCATGTTGTCGCATGTGTCAATACTTCATTCCTCCTTACAGCTGAGTAATATTCCATTGTATGTATATGCCACATTTTGCTTGTCCATTCATTCCTTAATGGACACTTGGATTTCCTCCAACTTTTGGCAATTGTGAACAATGCTACAATGAACATTGGTGTGCATCTATCTGTTCACATCCTTGCTTCAATTCTTCTGGGTATATTCTTAGTAGTGGGAATGCAGTACCATATGGCAATTTTATAATTAGCATCCTGAGGAACAGCCAAACTGTCCTCTACAGTGGCTGCACCATTCTGCCTTCCCACCAGCAGTGAATGAGTGTTCCTCTTCCTCCACATCCTCTCCAACACTTGTAGTTTTGTATTTTTGTTTAAATAGCAAACAGTCTAATAAATGTAAGGTGATATGTCACTGTAGCTTGGATTTGCATTTCCCTAATAGCTAATGATGTTATACATCTTTTCACATGCTTTTTAGCCATTTATTTCTTCTTTGGAAAAGTGTCTATTCAAACCTCTCGCCACTTTTTAAAATAGTTTGTTTCTCTTTTTTTTTTTTTCAAGATGTAAGATTTCTTTATATATACTGGATATTAGGCCCTTATCAGATAGGTAATATCCAAATATTTTCACCTATTGAAGAGAATGCCTTCACTTTCTTGATAAACCCCTTTGAAATGCAAAAGTTTTTAATTTTGAGGAAGTCCCATTTATCTATTTTTTTTCTTTCTGTGCTTGTACTTTTGGTGTAATGTTTATGAAAACCTTTCCTACTACAAGATCTTGTAGATGCTTCCCACATTATCTTCTAAGAGCTTTATGTTTTTGGCTCTTATATTTAAGTCTTTGATCCACGTTGAGTTAATATTTGTATAGGGCAAGAGATAATGATGCTTTCCGTTTTTTTAGATATGGCTATCCAGTTCTCCATGAACCATTTGTTGAAGAGATTATTCTGTTCCAGTTAAGTGGGCGTGGAGGCCTTGTCAAATATCAGTTAGCTAAATACACATAGGTCTATATCTGAACTCTTGATTCAGTTCCAGTGGTCAGCATGTCTATCCTTATGTCAATACCATGCAGTTTTGTTCACGGTAGCTTTTTAATATGTTTTGATATCCCCCCACTTTTATTTTTCTTTTTCATGATGTTTTTGGCTATCCAGGTCCCCTTACCCCTCCAAATAAATTTGACAATTGTCTTTTACAGTTCAGTAAAAATGCTGTTGGAACTTTTATTGAGATTATGTTGAATCTGTAAATCAATTTGTGTCAGATAGACATCAGAATGATATTTAGACTCCAATCCATGAACATGAATTATTTATCCATTTGGTTAGGTCTTCTTTGATTTCCTTTAGCAATATAGTGTAATTTTCTGTGTATAAGTCTTTTACATCCTTAGGTAAGTTTATTCCAATATATTTAATTTTTTTAGTTGATAGTTGATTTTTTATTTCCTCTTCAGATTGCTCATTATTAAGTGTACAGAAATGTTGTTCTTTATATATTGATCTTATATCCTGCCACTTTATTGAAATCATTTATCAGTTCTAGAAGCTTTGTTGTAGATTTTTGGGACTTTCTATGAATAAGATCATGTCATCTGCAAATAGTGAAACTTTACTTCTTCTTTTCTAATTTGGATGCCTTTTATTTCTTTTTCTTGCTTAAGTGCTCAAGCAAGTACTTCTAATACAATGTTAAATAAGAGTGGTGACAGTGGGCTTCCTTGTCTTGGTCTAGATCTTAGAAAGAAAGCCATTAGCATTTCACCATTGATTATAATGTTAGCTGTGGGTTTTCATATATGCCCTTTACCATGTTGAGGAAATTTCCTTCAAATCCTATCTTTTGAAGTGTTTTTCTTTTTCCAAAAAAAGGATGATGTATTTTGTTGAATGCTTTTTCTGTTTCAACAGAGGTGATAATATAATATTTTTCTTCAATCTCTTAATGTGGTGTATTACATAAATTGATTTTCTTAAGTTGAAACATCCTTGCATACCCGGGATAAAACCCACTTGATCGTGGCTTATAATTTAATTTATGTGTTGTGAAATTCAATTAGCAAGTTTTTTTTTTTTTTTTGAGGATTTTTGCATCTAAATTCATTAGAGAGATTTGTCTGTAGTTTTCTTTTCTTGTAACAACTTTATGTAGCTTTGGTATTAGGGGGAGGTTGACATCATAAAATAAGTTACATTATGCTCCCTCCTCTTCAATTTTTTGGAAGTGTTTGAGTAGGATTGTAATTAGCTGTTTCCAGAATGATTGGTAGAATTCACCTGTGAAGCCATCTGGTCCTGGACTTTTCTTCATTGGGAGGCTTTTGATGGTTAATTCAATCTCACTATTATGATGGTTCTGTTGAGTTCTTCTATTTCATCTTTCATCAATGTAGGTTGCAATGTGTTTCTAGAAATCCATCCATTTCATCTAAATTGTCCATCTTGTTGGTATACCATTTTTCAAAGTATCCTCTTATGATTCTCTTTAATTCTGTGGTGTCAGTAGTGATATCCCCTCTCATTTCTGATCTTATTTATTGACCTCTTCTCTCTTTTTTTCTTTGTTAGTCTACCTAAGGTTTTGTGAATTCTGTTAATCTTATGAAAGAAACAGCTTCTGCTTTTGTTATTTTTCTATTCTCAATTTCATTTATTTCTACTCCAATCTTTGTTATTTCCTTCCTTCTGCTTTCTTTGGGCTTAATTTTTTGTTCTTTTTCTATTTCTTCCAAGGGTGCAATTAGATCTTTGATTTTAGCTCTTCTTTTTAAATATAGGCATTTAAGGCATTAAGTTTCCTTCTCAGCAGTGATTTAGCTGAATCACAAAAATTTTAATATGTTGCATTCACCTTTTCATTCACTTTGAGCTAGTTGCTGATTTCTCTGGTAATTGCTTCCTTGACCCATCAATTATTTAAGAGAGTGTTGTTTAAGTTCCATGTATTTGTGCCTATCCCAGTTCTTCATTGATTATTGATTACTAGAGTCATTCCATTGTGGTCAGAGAAAGTAATTTGTATAATTTCAGGCTTTCTAAATTCATTGAGACTTATTCTATGACCTAGCATGTGGTCTGTCCTGGAGAATAATCCATGTGCACTCGAGGAGAATGTATATCCTGCTGTATTTGTGTGTAATGTTCTGTATAAGTATATTAGGTCTATTTACTCTAATGTCTTATTCAAGGTTTCTGTTTCTTTACTGAACTTTTAATGAGACGTTTGTCTAATTGTGATAATGGTGTATTGAAATCCACCACCATGATTATAGTGGCATCTATTTCTCCCTTTAATTTTACTAATATTTGCTTCAAGTATTTGGGCCTCCATAGTTTCATGCATAAATATTTTTTCTTGTTCTTTATTCTTGGTACAGTAACCCTTTTATTAATATATGGCATCCTTCTTTGTCTCTTTCAACAGTTTTGCATTTAAAGTTTATTTTGTGTGATATTAGTATAGCTACTTCTGCCCTTTTTGGGTTACTGTTTGTGAGTAAAATCATTTTCCTACCTTTCATTTGCAATCTGATTGTGCCCCTGGATCTAAAGTGAGTTTCTTGTAGACAGCATATATATGGGTCATATTTCCTTATCCATTCTGCCAATCTGTGTCTTTTGATTGGAGAGATTATTCCATTAACATTCAGTGTTAATAGTCTAATGGCAGAAATGACTTTAAACATTTTCTATTTATGTTTACCTGCCAGATTTTATTTGTACTTATTTTTTATCCTTTTATTTACTCTTACCAATAATCTTTCTTTCTACACTCTCCTCCAACCCTCTCTCTCTTGTTTTTACCTGTTGACCTGCAGAAATCCCTTTAATAATACTTAAGGTCAGGATTCCTGTTGACAAACTCTCAGTTTCTGTTTATCTGTGTATGTTTTGAATTCTCCCTATTTTTGATGGAAAATGTTACTAGATGCAGAATTCTTCCCTCAATTTTTTTTCTTTCAGCACCTTAAGTATGTCATACTACTGCCTTCTTGCCTTCATGGTTTCAGATGAGAAATAAGCACTTAATCTTATCAAGCTTCCCTTGTATGTGATGTATCTGTTTCTTCTTTTTTAAATTTATTTTTAAAAGATTCTTAGATTACATAAATGTTACAGAAAAAATATAGGGATTCTTATATGCCCCACCTCCCACACCTCCCACAACCTCCCACAAAAAACATCCTTCATTAGTGTGGCACATTAATTGCAATTGATAAACACATCCTGGGGCTTTGCCATTAAGCATGGACCATAGTTCACGTTGTAGACCACACTCTCTCCCATACAGTTCTGCATGTTATATGATGATATAAAATGCCCTATACCTATCATTGCAGTGTCACTCAGGACAATTTCTAAGTCCTGAAAAGCCCCGTATTACAATTACTTTTCCCTCTCCCTGCCCCCAGAGCTCCAGCTTTCACAGGCTCCACCTCATTGTTGTAATTTCTTCCATTGCTAGAATCACAATATGTCTATAGTAGAATACAAGTAAGTCCACTCTAGTCCATAGATCCTCTCCCCATCCTGAAGAGTCTTATAGACAATAGCTCTCAGAGACTGCTCAATTGCCTTAATTCATATCATTGAGGTCATATATAGTTCATCCTTCAATGCCTGGCTCACTTCACTCAACATAGGCCTTCAAGTTTCATCCATGTTATCCCATGTGTTAGCACTTTATTCCTTCTTACAACTAAGTAATATTTCATTGTATGTATGTAACACATTTTGTTTATCCATTCATCTATTGATGGGCACCTGGGTTGATTCCAACTTTTGGCAATAGTGAACAATGTTGTTATGAACATTGGTGTGCATATATCTGTTCGTGTCTTTGCTTTCAGTTCTTCAGGGTACATACTGAGCAGTGGAATCACTGGATCATATGGAAGTTCTATAGCTAGTTTTTTGAGGAACTGCCAAACTGTCCTTCATAGCGGCTGGACCATTCTACAATCCCACCAGCAGTGGATGAGTGTTCCCATTCCTCCACATTCTCTCCAAAACCTATAGTCTGCAGTTTTTTAAATAACCGCCATTCTAATGGGTGTAAGATGGTATCTCATTGTAGCTTTGATTTCTTTTCCCTAATAGCTAACAATGTTGAGCATCTTTTCATGTGTTTTTTAGGCATTTGTATTTCTTCCTCAGAGAAGTGTTTTTTCAGGTCACTTGCCCATTTTTTAAATGGAATGTTTGTCTTTTTTATTTTTGAAGTGTAGGATTTCTTTATATATGCAGGATATTAGGCTCCTATCAGATATATAATATTTTCTTTTATTGGGTAGGCTGCCTTTTTAATTTCTTGATTACTTCCTTGAGGTGCAGAAGTTTTTAATTTTGAGGAGATCTCATTTATCTATTTTTTCTTTTGCTTCTCATGCTTTGGGTGTGAAGTTCATGAAACCATTTCCTATTACAAGGTCCTGTAAGTTCTTCCCTACATTATCTTCCAAGGTCTTTATGGTCTTGGCTATTTTATTTAGATCTTTGATCCATCTTGTGTTGATGTTTGTATAAGGTGTGAGATGGTGTTCCTCTTTCATTCTTTTGAATATGGATATCCAGTCCTCCAAGCACCATTTGTTGAAGAGGTCATTCTCTCTTAACTGAGTGGGCTTGGTGACCTTGTTGAATATCAGATGACTGTATATGTGAGGATCTATATCATAACTCTCAATTAGGTTCCTTTGGTCAGTATGTCTATTCTTGTGCCACTACCATGCATTTTTCACCTCTGTAGCTATGTAGTAAGTTTTAAAGTAAGCTAGTGTGATAACTCCAAATTCAGTTTTCTTTTTCAATATGTCTTTGGCAATTCAGAGCCTCTTAACATCCCAAATAAATTTTGTAGTTAGTATTTCAAATTCATTAAAAAACACAGTGTTAATGTTTATTGGGATTGCATTAAATCTGTAGATTAGTTTGGGTAGGATAGACATCTTGATGATGTTTACTCTTCCTGTCCATGAATAGGAAATATTCTTCCATTTAAGTCATCTTTGATTTCCTTTAACAGTGTTGTGTAGTTTTCTGTAAATAAGTCCTTTACATCTTTAATTAAATTTATTCCTAGGTATTTGAAACTTTTAGTTACTATTGTAAATGGTATTTTTTTCTTGATTTCCTCCTCAGATTGCTCATTATTGGTATACAGAAATGCTGCTGATTTTTGAGCCTTGATCTTATAACCTGTAACTTTACTGAACTCCTTTTTAAGCTCTAGAAGCTTTGTTGTAGATTTCTCAGGGCTTTCTATGTATAAGATCCTGTCGTCTGCAATAGTGACATTTTTTACTTCTTTCTTTCCAATTTGGATGCCTTTTATATAATTTTCTTAACTCAGTGTTTTAGCAAGTACATCTAAGACAATGTTAAATAGGAGTGGTGATAGTGGGCATTCTTGTCTTGATCCCGATCTTAGAGGGAAAGGTTTTAGGATTTCAGCATTGAAGATAATATTGTCTCTGTGTTTTTCATATATACCCTTTATCATGTTCAGAAAGTTTTCTTCTATTCATATCTTTTGCAGTGTTTTTACCAGAAAAGAGTGCTGTATTTTGTTGAATGCTTTTTCTGCATCTATAGAGATGATAACATGATTTTCTTCTTTCAGTCTGTTTATGTGGTGTATTACAATGTTTGATTTTCTTATGTTGAACCATCCTTGCATACCCGGGATGAAACCCACTTGGTCATGGTGTATAATTTTTTTTGATATGTTGTTGATCATGATTAGCAAGTATTTTGTTGAGGATTTTAACATCTATGTTCATTAGAGAGATTGGTCTGTAGTTTTCCTTTCTTGTGGCATCTTTGTTTGGCTTTGATATTAGGGTAATGTTGGCTTCATAGAATCAGTTAGGCAATGTTCCCTCTACTTCTATTTTTTGGAAGAGCTTAAACAGGATCAGTATTTTCTCTGGAATGTTTGATAGAAATTACCTGTGAATCCATCTGGTCCTGTACTCTTCTGAGTTGGGAGGTTTATGATGACCCAATCTATTTCTTTAACTGCAATTTGAATGTTGAGTTCATCAATTTCTTCTTTCGTCAATGAAGGCTGCTTGTGAGTTTCTGGAACTTTTCCATTTCCTCTAAATTATCATTCTTGTTGGCATATAATTTTTAAAACTATGCTCTTATGATACTATTTCAGTTGGGTCAGTGGTGATATCCTGTTCCTCAATTCTTATTTTGTGTATTTCAATCTGTTCTCTGTTTTTCTTTGTTAGTCTGGCTAGGGGTTTTTCAACTTTATTGATCTTCTTGAAGAACCACCTTTTGGTTTTATTTATTTTTTCTAGTGCTTTCTTATTTTCTATTTCATTTAGTTCTCCTCTAATCTTTGTTATTTCCTTGTTTCTACTTCCTTTGGGGTTAGTTTGTTGTTGTTTTTCCAATCCGTCCAGGTTTGCAGTTAGGTCTTCCATTTTAGCTCTTTCTTCTTTTTTAATATATGCATTTATGGCTATGAACTTCCCTCTCAGTACATCTTTGTCTGAATCCATAGGTTTCTATATGTTGTGTTGTCATTTTCATTCGTTTCAAGGTAGTTACTGATTTCTTTTGAGATTTCCTCCTTGACCCACAGTTTGTCTAAGAGGTGTTGTTTAACTTCCATATTTTTGTACCTAATCTGTTTCTCTGGCCCTTAATGATATCCAATGCTATTCCATTGTGGTCAGAGAAATTATTTTGTATAATCTCAATCTTTCTGAATTCATTGAGAGTTGTTCTGTGGTCTAGCATGTGGTCTATTTTAGAGTATGATCCATGTGCACTCGAGAATAATGTATATCCCACTGTATTTGTGTGTAGTGTTCTGTATATAACTATTAGGTTCAGATCCTCCAATATATTATTCAGATTCTTTGTTTCTTTATAGATTATCTTTCTATTTGTTCTGTCTAATAGTGATAATGGTGTATTAAAATCCCCCAGTATAATTGTAGAGGCATTTATGTTCCACTTATTCTTTCCAGTGTTTGCCTCACGTTTTTTGAGACGCTCTGATTAGGTGCTTAAATGTTTCTGCTTTTTCTTTCTTCTTGAAAGATTACCCCTTTTACTAATATATACTGTCCATCTTTGTCTCTTATAATAGTTTTTCATTTAGTCCATTTTGTCCAATATTAGTATACTACTCCCGCCTTTTTTTTGGGTGTTGTTTGCTTGTAAAATTGTTTTCCAGCCATTCACTTTCAGCCTCCTCGAATCCCTGGTTCTAAGGTGGGTTTCTTGTAGACAACATATAGATGGGTCATATTTCCTTATCCATTCCGCCAATCTGTGTTTCTTCACTGGTGAGTTTAATCCATGAACATTTAGTGTTATTATTCTCAAGGAATTCCTTATAAAATCCACATTTTCTTTGGGTTTATGTATGTCATATGTTGTTCTTATTTCTCTTTTTGCCTTTTCAGTTGGTTTTAAACTTTCTTCCAACTCTCTCTCCCTTGTTTATTCCTTTCAACTTGGAAAGATTCCTTTAGTATTTCTTGAAGTGCAGGTTTCTTATTGACATACTGTCTTAATTTCTGTTTATCTGTGAATATTTTGAACTCTCCATTATTTTTGAATGCCAGTTTTGCTGGATAGAGAATTCGTGGCTGGAAGTTTTTTACTTTTAGTATTTTGACTATGTCATACCACTGTCTTCTTGCCTCCATGGTTTCAGCTGAGAAATCAGCACTTAATCTTATTGTGCTCCCCATGTACGGGATGGTTCTCTTTTTCCTGCTGCCTTTTTCTTTGTCTTAAGCATTGTACATTTTGACAAGTATATGTCTTGGAGTTGGCCTGTTGGGATTTATAGTATTTGGGGTGCGCTGTGCTTCCTGGATCTGCACATCCATCTCTCTCAATAGGGTTGGGAAATTTTCAGCCATTATTTCCTTCAACAGTCCTTCTGTTCCCTTTCCCTTCTCTTCTCCTTCTGGGATGCCCATAATGCGTATGTTTGTGCGTTTTGTCTTGTCAGTTAATTCCCTGAGTCCCTGCTGGATTTTTTCTATCCTTTTGTCTATCTGTTCTACTATCTCTTTGATTTCAGCTGTATTGTCTTCCACATCACTAATACTTTCTTCTGCCTTTTCAAATCTGCTGTTATGCGAATCCAGCATCCTTTTGATTTCTTGGATTGTGTCATTTTTTACCATCATATCCATAATCTTTTTAGGCATGTTTGCAATTTCTTCAGTATGTTCTCCCAGTGTCTTCTTTATATCCTTAATCTTTTCCTTCACTTCTTTAAGTTGGTCCATGATATTTGTTTGGATAGCTTTGATTAGTTGTTCAATGTTCTGCATCACTTCCTTGTTTTTAGTTTGTTCATTGGACTGGTCCATGTTTTCCTGTTTCTTAGTGTGGTTTGAGATTTTTTGTTGCCCTCTGGTCATCATATTATCTTGATGGGTTTATTCAGTTGATTAGCTTCTCTCTCTGCTCTAGGGTTTGATTTAGCTGGTGGTTCTGCATTGGTGTAAATTTTCTCTTTGACACTTTTTCTTCTTATTTCCTTACTTCTTTCTATGTTCCCTTGAAGGGAAAAGATTAGGGCCAGAGGAATCAAAAGATGTAAGGAAGGAAGAAGGATAATAGTAATATTGATAAAAGTTAGAAGAGGGACCAAATGAGACTTAATGAAATGAGTGTTTAACTCATGTAGGCAGTGTAGACTAATAGGAAAAAAAGTGGAGTTCCTACAAAGGACTGGGAAACCAAATAGAGGAATATATATATAGTGATTTAGAAGGCTAGAATTATGAGAAGGGAGAGAAATAGTGAAGAAAGGGCTCAAGGGAAAGAGTTAATACTAATTAAAAAAAAAGAAGAAAACAAAATAGATGGAATAGAAATTGACACCCTTAAGTTGTGGGCATATGAAAAAATATGGTATATAAGAGCCACAACAGAAAGCAGAAGGCAGAAAGATGAAGGAAGGATAAGCGATAACTTGGAATACAAAATCAATATAGACAGAGAGTGGGAAATTACTGAAGAAGAAGCATAGCAAAGAAGCATCAAGCTAGCAGCACTTAATTTTAAAAAATGAAAGAAAAAAGAAAAGGGGAAGGAAAGAGGAAAGAAAAGCAAGAGACAAGAAATAAACAGAGAAAAACCAAAGAACCACACAGGCAAGCAGTCAAACAGAGCTAAGGAGGATCAATGATTCCCCTAGGGTTCACGTGGATCCTCTCTGCCTGCTTGTGTTTATCAATTTCCCCACAGGGTTCTATATGCAGGTCCTGAAACAACTTTTAGCTATTAAACTAAATTAAAAAGAATTTATTTTTCATTTATTGAAGTGACCTCTCTTTTTTACTTGGCGAAATACAGGACCTGAAATAAGTTCTCCTCTAGACCACCCCCCTCACGGAGGGGACCCTAGCTGGGCTCGTGGAAATTATTCAAGCACGTCCCACTTCCTGGACTCCCCAGGGTAGCTGGCGTTCTGATGTTAGTTAGTGCAGAATGCTAAAGACAGCTGACTCCACCTCTTCTGGAGCCGAGCCCCAGCATCAATGGGTTGCTGGGTAAATCAGGTTTCCTCAGCAGATTAGCCTCTCCTCTCAGCCTGGTGATGCTTCAAGTCTGCTTATCTGCTCCCCAAAGCTATGAGGAGGTCCAGTCAGCCAAATTGATGGCAAAAAAGAATTCCCTTCCCTGTCCTCCACCAGAACCCTGCCTCTTTTGTAGAGCGCCCCCTCTTCCTGGCTCCACAGGGTCCGGGGCTTATCCCTGGGCAGCTAGGCAAATCAATTCCCTCCCCAAACAGATTCACCCCTCCCCTCCACCGGGTGCTGACTCGCTCCAGCTGTTCTGTTCACGCAAGGTCCAAGGGGCTCCAGACAGCCAAATATCCAGAAAATAAAACTCTATCACCTCTTTACCAGAGCCCCACCCCTCAGAGAACGCCCCCTCCCACTAGGCCTGTCACCCAGTTGCCGTGCCCTGGAACTCGCGGTTCCAACCAGCTCCCCCCCCCCCCCAAAGTGTGAAATCAATCCTGAATTGATTTCATTCATTAGAGTGGGCCATGACTTCCTTTTTCTTAGTATGTCTTGTAATTTTCTGCTGGTGTCTAGGCATCTCTTTATTTTGATGGGTTTATTCAATTGATTAGATTCTCTTTCTAGTCTAGGGTATTATTTTGGTTTGGTCTTGTTTTAGGATTCTTCTTTATCACTTCGTTCCAAATATTCTATATTCTTGTGTTTGCATGTGTTCAATGGAAAAAATAGTGTATACACACAAAAAGGAGAGAAAGAAGAAAAAAAGAAAAGAAATGAAAAAAGAAGGTAAACAAAGAACAAATTAGTGACAGAAATTAATAAATAGTAAGAGAGAAAATAATAGACAGGACTAGAAATTTAATGAGGTGAAAGAAAGAAATGGGAAAATATAAAATAAAGTAAAATTCAGATGTGTGAGAAGAGAAGAAAGAGACAAAACAGGGAAAGGCAGAAAAGAAGGAAGAAAAGAAAGGGAAAAATGAATGAAAGAATAAATAAAGAAATAATAAAAAAAGTAATAATGAGAAAAAAAAAGAGTAAGAAAGAGTAAGAAGAGAAAAAGGTTTTTTTTCACTTGATTTAGAACTCCTAATTTTTCATATCGTACTTATCTGAAAAAGTAGAGGATTCTAAGTCAATTTAAAAAATCTACATAGAATTAAACAGTCATATCTCCTTAATCACTTCCCAGATCTAAGACATTTTACAGTATCAGAGGACCATGATGTGGGGAAGGCTTCTTCCCCTTGGGGAAGGACCCTGTTTCACTACCCAAAAGTTATGCTGTTAATCCTCACAGCTTTCTCAAAGATAACTATGGACTTTTACCAGGGTAACTGTGCATTGTGGAAATAGAAATGATCAGATATTTTAGGGATTATTAGATACTGGATCAAAAGTGACATTAATTATATGAGATGCAAAACATCACTGTAGTACACCAGTCAGAGTAGGGGCTTATGAAGGTCAGGTGATTGATGGAGTTTTAGCTCAGGTCCATCTCACAGTGGGTTCAGTCGTTTCCCAAACCCATTCTGTGATTATTTCCCCAGTTCCAGAATGCATAATTGGAATAGATATACTCAGTAACTGGCAGAATCCCCACATTGGATCCCTGACTTGTGGAGTGAGGTCTATTTTGGTAGGAAAGGCCAAGTGGAAGCCATCAGAAGTGCTTCTGCATTGCAAAATAATAAATCAAAAACAATATTGGATTCCTTGAGGGATTGCAGAGATCAGTGGCACCATCAAGGATTCTGAAGTTGCAGGGATGGTGATTCCCAACACTTCTCCATTCAACTTTCCTATTTGGTCTGAACAGAAAACAGATGAATCTTTGAAGATGACAGTGGATTATCATAAACTTTGCCAGATGGTGACTGCAATTCCAGATGCTGTTCCAGAAGTGGTATCATTGTTTTAGCAAATCAATACATCCCCTGGAATCTAGAATACGCCTATTTATCTAGCGAATGCTTTTTTCTCAATTGGTGTTAGTAAGAACCAAGAGAAACAGTTCGCTTTCTGATAGCATGACCAGCAATATACCCTCAGGGGTACATCAATTCTCCAGTCCTATATCATAATATTGTCTGCAAGGACATTGATTATCTCTCCCAACCACAAGTTATCACACATTATAGTGATAGCATCATATTGATTGGAGCTAGTGAGCACGAATTTGCAACTTCTCTAGGCTTATTGGTAAAGAATTTTCTTGTCAGAAGATGGGAGATAAATCCCACACAAATATAGGGGTCTTCCACTTTAGTGAAAATTCCAAGTGTCCAGTGTTATGGGATATGTCAAGATATCCCTTCTAAGATGAAGGATGAGCTGTTGCACCTGGCCCCTCCTATCACCAAAATGAGGCTCAATGCCTAGTTGGTCTCTTTGGATTTTGGACACATCATATCCCTTATTTGGGTGTATTACTCTCACCCATTTACAGAGTGACAAGAACACCAGGTAGTTTTTATTTGATACTGGAATAAGTGAAGGCTCTATAAAAGGTCCAGTTTGCTGTACAAGCTTCACTGTCACTTGGGCCATATGATCCAGCAGATCTAATGGTGCTGGAAATGTCAGTGAGAAATAGATGCCCAAGAACTTATTGGAGAGTCAGCATTTAGGTCCTTGGCATAATGCTCTCATCCCATGGAGATAACTGCTCTCATTTTGTGAAGCTGGTTTTGGATTAAATATAGACCAAATGCTTAACCATGGGCCACCAAGACATCATGAGACTTGAGTTGCCTATCATGAGGTTGCGTCTTCTGACCCACCAAACCATATAGCTGGGCTTTCACAGCAGCAATGCATCATAAAATGGGAGTGGTATATACAAGATAGAGCTTGAGCAGGTCCTGAAATCACAAGTAATTTCCATGAGGAAATGGCCCAAATGCCCATGGCCATTACTTCTATGACATTACCTTCTCTTTCCCAGCCCCCAACTATGACCTCTTGGGGCATTCCTTACAATCAATTGACTGAGGAAGAGGAATCTTGGGCCTGGCTTGCAGATAGTTCTGTAGAATATGCACCTACCAAACCAAAATGGACAACAGCAGCATGGTTGTTCCTTTCTGGCACGTCACTGAATATCAGTGGTGAGAGGAAGTCCTCCCAGTGGGTGGAACTTCAAAAGTACACCTGGTTGTTCATTTTGCTTGGAAGCAGAAATGGTGAGAGATGAATTTGTACACTGAAGCTTTGACTGTTGCCAATGGTTTGGCTGGATCATCAGGGACATAGAAAATGTCCTGATTGGAAAATTTATACCAAAATAATCTGTGAAAGAGATATGTGGCTAGACCATTCTGAGTGAGCAAAAAAACATGAAGGTATTTGTGTCCCAAGTGAATGCTCATCATAGGGTGATTTCAACAGAGGAATATTAAAAAAATCAAATTGATAAAATCAGCCATTTCATGTATAGCAGTCAGCCTCTTTCCCCAGACACTCCTTTCATTGCCCACTGGGCTCATGAACAAAGTGGCCATGGTGATAAGGATGGATGTTATGCATGATCTCAGCAACATGGACTCCCCTCACCAAGGCCAACCTGGTTTCAGCCCCTGCTGAGTGCCCAATCTGCCAGCAGTAGAGACCCACACAGACCATGATATGGCACTATTTCCTGAGGTGATCAGACTGCTCTTTAGTGGTATGTTGTTTCCATTAGACAACTTCTATCATGGAAGGGGCAGTGATTTGTTCTAACTGGAATAGAAACATACTCCAGATATAGGATTGCCTCTCCTTTATGCAATGCTTCTGCAAAACTACTATTTACACACTTAAGAATGCTTTATCAACCCATTATGGTATTCCACACAGCATTGCTTCTGGTCAAGGAACCAACTTTACAGAAAATGATGTTGGGAAAGGGCACATGCTAATGGAATTCACTGGTCTTATCATGTTCCCCATCATCCTGAAACAGCTGTATTGATAGAAAGGTGAAATGGCCTTGTGAAGACTCAATTACTATGCCAACTAGATGGTAATGCCATTGAGGGCTTGGGATATACTCTCCAGGAGGTTTGTATGTTCTAAATCATTGTCCACTTTATAGCGTTGTATCTCTCATAGCTAAGACTCACAGGTCCAGGAACCAAGGGGTTGAAATAGGAGTGGCACAACTCACTATTATCCCTAGTGATCCACTAGGAATATTTTTACTTCCTAACCCTGCAACCTTAAGTTATGCTGGTCTATAGGTCTTAGTTCCAAAAGGAAGGACACTTCCACCAGGAGACACAATGATTCCATTGAAATGGAAGTTAAGACTGCCATTTGGCCACTTTGGGCTCCTTAAGACTCTGAACCAACCTGGCTTGGGTAATTGATCCTGACTATTAAGGGGAAATAGGCCTGAAAACACACAGTGGAGGTTAAGAAGAGTTTGCCTGGAATACAAGAGATCCCTGAGGGTATCCCTTCATACTTCTATACCCTGTGATTAAAGTCAATTGAAAACTGAACCATCCAATCCAGGCAGGATTAACAATGGGCCAGAAACTTCAGGAATGAAGGTTTGGGTAACCCTACCAAATAAAGAAACATGAACAGCTGTGTTACTTACTTCTGTTAAGGTAAATATGGAAAGGGTGTTGGAAGAAAGTAGTGATAAATATGAACTATGACCATATGACCAGTTATAGAAATGAGGTGAAGACTGTAATAGTCGAAGATAGTTCTTTCTTGTCTTGTTATGAGTATATTAGTATATGTACATAAAACAAATATCTTTGTTTTCTTCCCTATCTTATCATACTTAATATTTGTCATTGTATTTAAGATATAGGGTATCAAGTTTAAGAGTGAATATTAAACAAGGACTTGCAATATCTTCTAGAGGGATGTATTCTGGGTGTACCCAGGAGAGTTAAGTATTTTTAGGTGAAAAACATGTCTGTTGTTGTTTTCATTTAGAGATAATGTATAGGTTAAGATGAATTCTGTGGGTGTCAAGTTGACAAGAGGTGGGCTATGATGTTAGGCTCATGTGTCGACTTGGCCAGGTAATCCTTCACAGTTTGTTCCTTCAAGTACAGGCCTAATTGTATTGTGAAGACCTTTCATGGACTTAAATCATTAGTGAGTTTATTGCATCTATGGTTGATTGCATCTACAGTCGACAGAGGATATTGCCTTCAACAATGAGAGATGTCTCAATCAGTTGAAGGCCTTAAAAGGAGAAGTGATGACTTTAGCAGTCAGAAGAGTGTATTTCCATCTTTACTTCAACTGGTCACCTTTTCCTGGGGAACTCATAGTGGGCCTTCATTGTAGTTCTTGTCCTGCAGCCTGCCCTACAGAATTTGGACTCCTGCATCCCCATGGTCATGTGAGACAATCTTATAAAATCTAATAATATTTACAGATATATTTTGTTGTTTATGTTTCCATAGAAAACCCTAATACAAAATCATATAAAAGAAACAAAATATTTTATTTAGAGACCGCCTTTGGTATCTTCTGGTATAATATTCAAATAATAAGTGACTGTATAAACTTCTAAAGGGAAAAAAGTTCCTTTCAAAGAAACAAAATCAGAATCTCTACCCACTTCTCTAAACAGTGAGTACTATAAAACAGTAGAGCCAAAGCCATCAAAATTAAGAAAAATACTTAAATATTTGGTTGTATTTCTTTGTAACATTTTGTTTTGTATATTTGTCTCACTCTTTCTGGCTTTCTTTGTCTCTCCTTAATAGTATATTTTAGATTTTTCTCCTACTTTTTTCCCCCACCATTTTGAAATAGATATACTCTATTTTTATTCTTTTAGTACTTATCCTAGATAATTTTTAATTAAACATTTTATTTTCAGATAATTATGCATTTGCAAGTAAGTGAAAGAAATAATGCAGAGATAGTCTATGTACACTTTCCCCAGTTTACCACAAGGGAAAATAGCACAATCAGAATATTGGCATTGATCTAGTGAAGATATAGAACAGTTCACCACCCCAAAATCCATCCTGTGGCCCTTTTATAACCATACCTATATCAATCTTCCCCTATCCTTGATCCCTAGCAACCACTAATCTGTTATTTATTTCTATAATATTGTCATTTCAAGAAAGCTATTGGCTCATACAGTAAGTAATCTTTTGTGATTGGCTTTTTTCAATTTTCATAATTCTTTGGAGACTCATCCAAGTTCTTGAATGTATGAACAGTTCATTACTTTTTATTTCTGAGTAATATTCCATGGTATAGGTATACCACAGGTTGTTTAGGTATTGACCAGTTAAAGGACATCTGGATAGTTTCTAGGTTTTAGTTATTATGTATGAAGCTGCCATGCACATTCATGTGGAGACTTTTGTGTAATCATAAGTATACATTTATCTTTAATAAATGCCGAAGTCTGAACTTACAGTTGTATGATAGTTGCATGTTGAGTTTTATAAGAAACAACTAAACTGATTTCCAAGATGGCTGTACCATTTACATGTCCACCAGCAAACCAGCTTCTCCTCATTATATCCAGCATTAGCTGTTGTCACTTGTTTTTTTGTCCATTGTGATAAGTGTATAGTGAAATCTAATGTTGAACTTTTTTTTTCATGTGCTTATGTGCCACCTGTATATCCTCTTTGAAGAAATGTGTGTTCACATCTTTTTGCCTGTTTTTAATTGGGTTGTTTGGTTTTTTAATGTTGAGATTTGAGAGTTCTTTATATGTGTGTGTGTGTGTGTGTATAATCTCCTACATGTTTGATACTATAGTTGCTATTGTAAATGGAATTTTTTCTTGATTTCCTCCTCAGATTGCTCATTATTAGTGTACAGAAATGCTAATGAGTTTTTCAGTTTTATCTTATATCTGGCCACTTTACTGAATTAGTTTATCAGCTCTAGAAGCTTTGTTTTAGATTTTTCAGTGCTTTCTATGTATAGTATCATGTCATCTGAAAATAGTGAAAATTTTACTTTTTCCTTTCCAACTTGGGTTCTTTTTATTTATTTTTATTGCCTAAATGCTTGAGCAAGTACTTCTAATAAAATGTTAAAGAAGAGTGGTGAAAATGGGCATCCTTTTCTTGTTCTGCATCATAGAAGAAAAAACTTTATCATTGGACCATTAAGTATGATGTTAGCTTTGGGATTTTTCATATATACCCTTAATCAAGTTGAGGAAATTTCCTTCTATTCTTGTCTTTCAAAGTGTTTTTATCAAGAAAGCATGCTGTAAATTGTCAAATGCTTTTTCCACATCAATAGGGATTTTCATGTGATTTTTTACTTTCAATCTGTTAATGTGGTATCTTACATTGTTTGGTTTTATTATGATGAACCATCCTTGTATAACTAGGATAAAATTCACTAGATCATCGTGTGTAATTATTTTGATGTGTTGTTGAATATGATTAGCAAGTATTTTGTTGAGGATTTTTGCATGTAAGTTCATTAGAGTGGTCTGTAGTTTTCTTTTATTGTAGCATCTTTATATTGCTTTGTTATTCGGGTGATTTTGGCATCATAGAATGAGTTAGGTAATGCTCCCTCCTCTTGTATTTTTTAGAGGAGTTGAGCGGTTTGGTATTAGTTCTTTCTGGAAGGATTGGCAGCATTCATCTTTGAAGCCATCTGGTCCTGGACTTTTCTTTGTTGGGAGATTTTTGGCAGTTAGTTCAATTTCAATATTGTGGTTGTTCTGTTGAGTTCTTCTATCATCTTTCATCAATGTATGTTGCAGTGAGTTTCCAGAAATTCATCCATTTCATCTAAATTGTCAATATTGTTGGCATACATTTTTTTCAAAGTATCCACTTATTTATTTATTTTATTTTATTTATTTATTTTTTATTTTGGGAAAAAATCAAAATTTTCACAATACATACCAATATTTGTAAAATGATATAAAAATATATATGCATATATGTGCATTTGCTTACAAAAATGTTATTTATAAATATATATATATTTTAAGAGGTGCTTAGATTACCTAAAATGTTACATGGAACCCACTGGGATTCCCATGTTGCCCACCTCCCACACCTCCCACCACATCTCACACAAACATCTCACACAAGTGTGGCCCACCACCCTCAATGGACATACACATCCTGGGGCCTTGTCACCAACCATAGACCAAAGTTCACATCGTAGACCACACTCTATCCCACACAGTTCTGAGTGGTGTGTGCTGATTTAAAACGGCCTACATCCATTGCCACAACGGTACTCAGGACAACCTCCAAATCCCAAAGAAGCCCCTGTATTTCAACTGCTCATCCCCTCCCAGCCTCAAAAGTATCAAGTGGCCTCTGGCTCCACCTCATTGTTATAATTTCTTCCATTGCTAGAATCACCATATGTGTACAACAGAATACCATCAAGTCCACTCTAGTCCATAGTTTTTCCCCCAATCCTGAGGGGACCGGGATGGTGATATCCACTCCACCTCCAAGTGAGAGAGGGCTTATATCCCATGGCTAAGGTGGGTGGGATGATCCTGCCTGCAGACGCAGGCCCTTTCCATTCCCTGGGATGGTCGTTGCCCATCGATGTCTCCTTGCCAGGTGACTTGGAGGAGTCCATTGAGCTGTAGGGTAAGAGTTGCAGCTCCACTGATATTCCACGCACACCTGGCACATAGGTAGGCCAGAGGCTCCAGTCTCTGTTAGTATACCTAAAAACTCCAGCATCACATATAGGTTTGAATAGAAGGGACTGATGAACCATGTGCAGGGAGGACTTATTTGAGTCCAATTCTGTCACTCTCAGGAGCACAGATTCCAAAATAGAGCTCATGGATAAGGCGTCAGACTCTGGGGCTATCCCCCCTTATATAGGACCTGGGTGTCTCCAGAGCTCTCAGGAGCCCCTCTGTGTGGGGTGATAGGCACTTAGATGTTCTAAGAGCCCCTACTGAGGTGTGCGTAAGAGTTACCTCTGGGATGACCTCCCGACCCTCTTTGAAGTCTCTTAGCCACTTGAACTCATTTGTCTTTACCATTTCCCCCTTTTATTCAAGGTCTTTTTCCAGTTGTGTTGCGAGTTGGCACTTGGTATTAATCCCTCGTTGCCAGGGAGGCTCATCGCCGGGAGTCATGTCCCACGTTGGGGGGAAGGTAATGCAATCATATGCTGAGTTTGGCATAGAGAGAGGCCACATTTGAGCAACAAGGAGGCTCTCAGGTGGCAACCCTTAGGCACCCCACAACTGCAGGCTAAGTCTCAGTTACAAGAGCAAAGACTCACAAGGGTAGTCATCAATAAAAAGAACACATCAGTGGGTCATCCTCTTTTGACAGACACTGTCCCTGCACTCAGAGGACTATTGCTGCTCCCTTGGAGACTGTGGCAGAGCTCTCCAGGCTAGGAATTCATATTCCCTCATTTATTGTGTGATTGTCCACCCATCGTGAACATGCCCCATCTTTAGATCTTTTGAATGATTTTGTATATCTTTCATGTATATTCGGATGAACTAATTCCCATGACACCCCCCTCCCAGACACCCCCCACCAATAATCCCCTGCAGTACCCATTGTAACCCTTCTGTGATCCAAATCCTCCATGAACATGTAGTCCATAAAATAATCAAATACACTTACTAGGAAAAAGAAACAACTATGATAAGCTTACATGCAACAGACAAACATAAGGAAACTCAGGGAAAAAAAAAGAGAGAAGAAAAAAATAATAAAACAAAAAACAAAACAAAACAAAATATAAATAGTGAATTGGGACATTCAAAAAATGGGCAAAAAAGCAAAGGAAATGCCTATAAATATATATATTCTTTTTTTTTCCTTTATATTTTCTTTTTTCTCCTTCCTTTTATCACTGTGTTATTGGATGTCTGGTGTGCCGTGACACCTTCCCCTTCTCAATCCCCATTGTCTCCCAATTTTTCATTTAATTTTCAAAGAAGGTTTAGGTCACAGCAAAGTCACACATGGAGTGCCAGAGACTCCCAGATACCAACCCCCCCCCCCGCATCCCCACCACATATTAATCCCCCCCACCTTTTTTGATGTTAGCATTGTTATAACTGTTAATCAGTTAGCAAAATATAGCAACTAAACATTGTCAATGATTTATAGTATAGTTTACAATTTAGATGATACAGTTTAATAATTTTGATGATATTTACCATGTCCTGTATCCATTACTATAAGGTAATGAAAAACCTTCCCCATGACCACCAAACACCCCATTAGATCTTGACTCATCCCTTCCCCCCAGCCCCCCAGGGCCCATGATACCACCCTTTCCCGACCCATGGAATGTCAAGATTCAAAGTTACATGGCCTGGGAATTTGAACCTGCCCTTCCTAATCCACCCACCCACGAGTGCTGCAACATCAAACCCAGGAACACCACCACTCATCTGCCCCATCCCCCAACATGCAACCACACTCTATCCCTTTACCATAGATTATGTCCATATGGGAGATGGCTCAAAGCCTGCTCTTCTCTTACTCTCCTTTGTTAACCTATCTTTCAGACAATGGTTCTCAGAGACTGCTCATTTTCCTCAGTTCAGATCAGTGAAGTCATATACTGTACATCCTTCAGTGCCTGGCTTGCTTCACTCGACATAAGGTCTTCAAGATTCATCAACGTTATTCCATGTGTTAGCACTTTGTTCCTTCTTACAGCTGAGTAATAGTCTATTGTACGTATGTAACACATTTTGCTTATCCATTTGTCTGTTGATGGGCACCGGGGCTAAGTCCACCTTTTGGCAATGTTGAACAATGCCGCTATGAACATTGGTGTGCATATATCTGTTTGTGTCTTTGCTTTCAGTTCTTCTGGGTATATACCCAGCAGTGGAATTGCTGGATCATATGGAAGATCTATTGTTAGTTTTCTGAGGAACCACCAAACTGTCCTCCACAGTGGCTGGACAATACCGCAGTCCCACCAGCAGTGGATGAGGGTTCCTATTCCTCCACATCCTCTCCTGTTTTTTTTAATAGCTGCCATTCTGATGGGTGTAAGATAGTATCTCATTGTAGTTTTGATTTGCATTTCCCTGATAGCAAGTGATGTTGAGCATTTTTTCATGTGCTTTTTAGCCATTTGTATTTCTTCCTTGGAGAAGTGTCTTTTTAGGTCACTTGCCCATTTTTTAAATGGGTTGTTTGTCCTTTTATTTTCAAGGTGTAGGACTTCTTTATATATGCAGGATATTAGGCTCCTATCGGATATATGGTTGCCGAATATTTTTTCCCATTGGGTAGGTTGCCTTTTTATTTTCTTAATAACATCCTTAGAGGTGCAGAAGTTTTGAATTTTGATGAGATCCCATTTATCAATTTTTTCTCTTGCTGCTCATGCTTTGGCTGTGAAGTTCATGAAACCATTTCCTATTACAAGGTCCTGTAGATGTTTCCCTACATTATCTTCCAAGGTCGTTATGATTTTGGCTCTTATATTTAGATCTTTGATCCATCTTGAGTTGATTTTTGTATAAGGTGTGAGATGGTATTCTTCTCTCATTCTTTTGGATATGGATATCCAGTTCTCCAAGCACCACTTGTTAAAGAGGTCATTCTCTCCCAACTGAGTGGGCTTCGTGGCCTTGTCAAATATCAGATGATTGTATATGTGAGGATCTATATCAGAACTCTCACTTCGGTTCCATTGGTCAGTAGGTATATCCTTGTGACAATACCACACAGTTTTGAACACTGTAGCTTTGTAGTATGTTTTAAAGTCAGGTAGTGTGATACCTCCAACTTCATTTTTCTTTTTCAATATGTCTTTGGCAATTCGGGGCCTCTTGCGTCTCCAAATATATTTTGTGGTTAGTTTTTCCAGATACTTAAAAAATACAGTGTTGACTTTTATTGGGATTGCATTAAATCTGTAGATTAGTTTGGGTAGAATAGATATCTTGATGAAGTTTAGTCTTCCTATCTATGAACAGGGAATATTTTTCCATTTGTTTAAGTCTTCTTTGATTTCCTTTAACAATGTTGTGTTGTTTTCTGTATATAAGTCCTTTACATCTTTAGTTAAATTTATTCCTAAATATTTGATTCTTTTATTTACTATTGTAAATGGTATTTTTTTCCTGACTTCCTCCTCAGTTTGCTCGTTATTGATGTACAGAAATGCTACTGATTTTTGAATATTGATCTTATAGCCTGCAACATTACTGAACTCCTTCACAAGTTCTAGAAGCCTTGTAGATTTCTCAGGACTTTCTATGTATAGGATCATGTCATCTGCAAATAATGACATTTTGTCTTCTTTTATGATCTGGGTGCCTTTTATGTACTTTTCTTGTCTCAGTGCTCGTGCAAGTACTTCTAAGGCAATGTTAAATAGGAGTGGTGATAGTGGGCAAACATGGCTTGTTCCCGATCTCAGAGGGAAGACTTTTAGGATTTCACAGTTGAAAATGATGTTAGCTTTGTGTTTTTCATATATACCCTTTATTATTTTCAGAAATTTTCCATCTATTCCTATTTCTTCTATTGTTTTTATGAGGAAAGAGTGCTGTATTTTGTCGAATGCTTTTTCTGCATCTATGGAGATGATCATGTGATTTTTTTCTTTCAGTTTGTTTATGTGGTGAATTACATTGATTGATTTTCTTATATTGAACCATCCTTGCAGACCTGGGATGAAACCCACTTGGTCGTGGTGTATAATCCTTTTGATGTGTTGTTGAATGTGATTAGCAAGTATTTTGTTGAGGATTTTAGCATCTAGGTTCATTAGAGAAATTGGTCTGTAATTTTCCTTTCTTGTGGCATCTTTATTTGGTTTTGGTATTAGGGTAAACTTGGCATCCTAGAATGAGTTAGGCAATATTCTTTCGACTTCTGTTTTTTGGAAGAGCTTAAGTAGAGTTGGTATTAGCTCTTTCTGGAATGTTTGGTAGAATTAAGCTGTGAAGCCATCTGGTCCGGGAATCTTCTTAGTTGGGAGGTTTTTGATGACTGGGCCTATCTCTTTACTTGTAATTGGACTGTTGAGTTCATCTATTTCTTCTTTCATCAATGGCGGCTGTTTGTGGGTTTCTAGAAACTTGTCCATTTCCTCTAAATTGTCATTCTTGTTGGCAAATAATTTTTCAACGTATCCTCTTATGATACTCTTTATTTCTGTGGGATCAGTAGTGATATCACCTTGCTCATTCTTATTTTATGTATTTGCATCTGTTCTCTCTTTTTCTTTGTTAGTCTGGCTAAGGGTTTGTCAATTTTATTGATCTTCTCGAAGAACCAACTTTTGGTTTTGTTTATTGTTTCCAGTGCTTTTTTATTCTTTATTTCATTTAGTTCTGCTCTAATCTTTGTTATTTCCTTCTTTCTACTTCATTTAAGTTTAGTTTGTTGTTGTTTTTCCAATTCCTCCAAGTGTGAAGTTAGGTCTTCAAATTTAGCTCTTTCTTCTTTTTTAATATATGAATTTATGGCTATGAACTTCCCTCTCAGGACTGCTTTCGCTGCATCCCATAGGTTTTTATATGTTGTGTTGTCGTTTTCATTAGTTTCAAGGTAGTTACTGATTTCTTTTGAGATTTCCTCTTTGACCCACTGTTTGTCTAAGAGTGTGTTATTTAGCTTCCATATCCTTGTGCCTAACCTGTTTCTCTGGCCCTTAGTGATTTCCAACTTCATTCTGTTGTGGTCAGAGAAATTACTTTGTATAATCTCAATCTTTCTGAATTCATTGAGTGTTGTTTTGTGGCCTAGCATGTGGTCTATTTTGGAGTATGTTCCATGTTCACTCAAGAAGAATGTAAATCCCGCTGTATTTGTGTGTAGTGTTGTGTGTATGTCTATTAAGTCCAGGTCTTCTAATGTATTGTTGAGTGCCTTAATTTCTTTATTGAGTCTCTGTCTAGATGTTCTGTCTAATGATGATAGTGGTGTGTTGAAGTCCCCTGCTATAATTGTAGAGGCATTTATTTCTCCTCTTAGTTTTTCCAGAGTTTACCGCACATATTTTAAGGCACCCCGATTTGATGCATAAATGTTGATGATTGTTCTCTCTCTTGAGAGATTACTCCTTTTACTAATATGTAGTGTCCATCTTTGTCTCTTACAATAGTTTTGCATTTGAAGTCTATTTTGTCTGATATTAGAATAGCTACTCCTGCCCTTTTCTGGCTATTGTTAGCTTGTAAAATCGTTTTCCAGCCATTCACTTTCAGCCTCCTTGAATCCCTGGGTCGAAGGTGGGTTTCTTGTAGACAGCATATAGATGGATCATATTTTGATATCCATTCTGCCAATCTGTGTCTTTTGATTGGTGAATTTAATCCATTAACATTCAGTGTTATTACTCGTAACGAATTTCTTACTTCAGCCATCTTTTCTTTGGGTTAATGTATGTCATATGTTGCTTTTTTTCTCTTTTTGTCTTTTCAGTTGTTTTTAAACTCTCCTCCAACTCTCTCTCCCTTGTTTTTTCCTTTCAACTTGTAGAGATTCCTTTAGTATTTCTTGAATTGCTGGTTTCTTCTTGACATACTGTCTTAATTTCTGGTTATCTGTGAATATTTTGAACTCTCCATCATTTTTGAATGCCAGTTTTGCTGGATAGAGCATTCGCGGCTGGAAGATTTTTTTTTTTTTTTTTTTTTTAGTGTTTTGTCTATGTCATACCACTGTCTTCTTGCCTCCATTGTTTCAGCTGAGAAATCAGCACTTAATCTTATTGTGCTCCCCTTGTATGTGATGGTTCTCTTTTCTCTTGCTGCCTTGAGTATTGTCTCTTTGTTTTGAGCATTGGACATTTTGACAAGTATACGTCTTGGAATTGGTCTGTTGGGATTTATACTATTTGGGGCGTGCTGTGCTTCCTGGATCTTCATATCCATCTCTCTCAATAGAGTTGGGAAGTTTTCTGCCATTATTTCCTTCAACAGTCCTTCTGTTCCCTTTCCCTTCTCTTCTCCTTCTGGGATGCCCATAATGCGTATATTTGTGCGTTTTGTATTATTGGTTAATTCCCTGAGTCCATGCTGGATTTTTTCTATCTTTTTGTCTATCTGTTCTACAATCTCTTTGATTTCAACTGTATTGTCTTCCATATCACTAATTCTTTCCTCTGCCTGTTCAAATCTGCTGTTATGTGAGTCCAGCGTGTTTTTCATTTCTTGACTTGTGCCATTGTTCACCATCATATCCATTACCTTTTTAGGCATGTTTGCTATTCTTTCAGTATGTTCTTCCAGTGTCTTCTTAATTTCCTTATTCTCTTCCTTCACTTGTTTAAGTTGGTCCATTATATTTGTTTGGATAGCTTTGATTAGTTGTTCAATGTTCTGCATTGCTTCCTGGTTTTTATTTTGTGCATTGGACTGGTCCATGTTTTCCAGTTTCTCAGAGTCATTTGTATTTTTTTGTTGCCCTGTGGTCATCATATTATCTTGATGGGTTTGTTCAGTTGATTAGCTTTTCTCTATGCTCTAGAATTTTATTTAGCTGTTGGTTCTGCGTGTGAGTTAAGTTTTCTCTTTGGCAGTTTTTCTTCTTATTTTATTTCCTTACTTCTTTCTATGTTCCCTTGCAGGCAAAAGGTTAGGGCCAGAGGAATCAAAAGATGTAAGGAATGCAGAAGGATAATAGTAATATTGATAAAAGTTAGAAGAGGGGCAAAATGAGACTTAATGAGATGAATATTTAACTTTTGTAGGCAGTGTAGAGTACTAGGGGAAAAAATGGAGTTCATACAATGGACTGGGAAAACAAATGGAGGAATATATATATAGTGATTTAGAAGGCTAGTATTATGAAGAGGGAGAGAAATAATAAATAAAGGTCTGAAAGGGAAAAGTTAATACTAATAAAAAAAAAAGAATAAAACAAAATAGATGGAATAGAAATTGACACCCTTAAGTTGTGGGCCTAATGAAAAATGTTGTATCTAATAGTCACAACAGAAAACAGAAGGCAGAAAGATGCAGGAAGGATAAGCGATAGTTTGTAATACAGAATCAATATTATACAGGGAGTGGGAAATTACTGAAGAAGAAGCACAGCAAAGGAGCGACAAGCTAGCAGCACCTAATTTTTAAAAAATGGAAGAAAAAAGAAAGGGAGGAGGAAAGAGGAAAGAAAATCAAGAGACCAGAAAGAAACAGAGAGAAACCAAAGATCCACACAGGCAAGCAGTCAAACAGAGCTAAGAGAGTTCAATGATTCCCTTAGGGTCTACGTGGATCCTTCCTGCCTACTTGTGTTTATCAATCAATTTCCCCACAGGGTTCTATATGCAGGTCCTGAAGCAGCTTTTAGCTATTAAACTAAATTTAAAAGAATTTATTTTTCATTTATTGAAGTGACCTTCTCATTTTTTTTTTAATTTTTATTTTTTTAGCCAAATGCAGGACCCAGAATAATTCCTCCTCTAGACCAACCCCCTTACGGAAGGACCCTAGCTGGGCCCGTGGAAATTAATCAAGCACGTCCCACTTTCTGGGCTCCCCAGGGTAGCTGTAGCTTTGATGTTAGTCAGTGCAGAGTGCTAAAGATGGCCGATTCCACCCCTTCTGGAGCTGAGCTCGAGTGTCACCAGGTTGGTAAATAAATCAGTTTGAGTGCAGATTCGCGTCTGCTCTCAGCCTGATGCTGCTTCAGGCCAGCTTATCTGCTCCCCAAAGCTATGGAGCGGTGCAGGCAGCCAGATCGATGTCTAAAAATAAAAAATACCCTTCCCTGTCCTCCAACAGAACCCTGCCTCTTTTGGGAAGTGTCCCTTCTTCCTGGCTCCACAGTGGCCCATGTCTTATTCCTGGGTCGCTATGGAAATCGGGTCTGTCCCCCGACCAGAATCCCTCCTCTGGTTCACCGGGTGCCGATTAGCTCGGTTGTTCTGTTCACACAAGTTCCAAGGGGTGCCAGGCAGCCAGATCTCCAGAAAATAAAACTTTCCCGCCCTGCTCACGGCTCCAAGTGGCCATTTTATTTTATTTTATTTTTCCTCCCTAACCGTGGGGCTCAGCCGTCTTTGCCAACCACCACCGGCAGCCTTAAAACTCACGAATCTCTACTGTTCCGTCCACACCATTGATCCACGCAGATAGATGTCCCAAGCTTCTCACTCCACACGTGCACAGCACAGACCCCTGGGCAGGACCCCGTCCATAATCCGCCTTGCTCTGGGAGCTTGTAGTGTGTGCCCTCCTACACTAATGCCATCTTGGCCCCCAAATCCAAAGTATCCCCTTATCATACTCTATATTTCCATGGGATCAGTGGTGATATCCCCTCTCAAGTTTTTGGTTTTATTTACTTGCATCCTCTCTTTTTTTTTTCTTTGTTAGTCTATCTAAGCATATGTCCATTTAATTAATCTTCTTAAGGAACCAGATTTTGGTTTTGTTATTTTTTTTTAGTGTTTTTTTTATTCTCAATTTCATTTATTTCTGCCCAAATCTTTGTTATTTCCTTTCTCTGCTTGCTTTGGGATTAATTTTTTGTTCTTTTCCTACTTTCTCCAGTTGGAAGTTATGCCTTTGAATTTAGCTTTTTGTTCTTTTTTAAAGTAAACACTATGTCTATAAATTTCATTCTCAACACTGTTTTAGCTGCATCTCATAAGATTTGGTATGTTGTGTTCTCTTTTTCATTTGTTTCAAAGAATTTAGTGATATCTCTGGCAATTTTTCCCATTACCCACTTATTGTTTAAGAGTGTGCTGTTTAATTTCTATATATTTGTGCCTATTCTGGCTCTCTTTTCCTTATTAATTTCCAGCTTCCTTCCGTTGTGGTCAGAAAAATTACTTTGTATAATTTCTGTCTTTCTAAATTCATTGAGACTTGTTCTGTGACATAACATGCCATCTATCTTGGAGAATCATCCATGTGCACTCAAGAAGAATGAATGTCCTGTTGTATTTGGGTGTAATGTTCTATGTATGTCTATTATGTTTAGTTTCTTTGATGAACTGTTCAAGTTCTCTGTTTCTTTATTAACCTTCCATTAAGATGTTCTGTCTAAAGGTGACAATGGTGTCTTAAAATCCCCCACTATGATTGTAGAGCTATCTATTAATCTACCTAGTTTTGCCATTGTTTGTCTCATGTATTTTGGGGCACCCTGGTTAGGTGCATAAATTTTTATGATTCTTCTTTCTCTTTTGATAGATTGTCCCTTTTATTAATACATAGTGTTCTTCTTTGTCTCTTGCAGTAGTTTTGAATTTAACATGTATTTTGGCTGATATTAGTATAGCTAGCTCCGCCCATTTTTGGCTATTGTTTGCATGTAAAATCATTTTCCAACCTTTCACTTGCTACTTCCTTGCATATCTGAGGCCAAGATGAGTTTCTTTTAGACAGCATATGATTAGGTCATATTTCCTTATCCATTCTGCCAATCTGTGTCTTTTGATTAGAGAGTTTAATCCATAAACATTCAATGTTATTACTGTCAAGGAAGTACTTATATTAGCTATTTTTAAACTTTATATATATACTATTTCTCTTTATTTCTACTTTTTATCCTTTTTTAGTAATTTTATTATTACTAATAATCTACCTTTTTACAATCTCCTTCACCCTTCTCTCTCATGTTTTTTTCCTTTCAATCTACAGAATTCCACTTACCATTTCTTGAAGGACAGGGCTCTTGTTGAGAAACTCTCTTAATTTCTTTTTATCTGTGAATATTTTGAACTTTCCCTCATTTTTGAAAGATTTTGCTGGATACAGAATTCTTCCCTGGCAATTTTTTTCTTTCAGCACCTTAACTATGTCATACCACTGTCTTCTTGCCTCTACTCCTTCAGATGAGAAATCAGCACTTAATCTTATTGAGCTTCCCTTATATGTGATGGATTTCTGTTCCCTTGCTGCTTTAAGAATTCTCTCTTTGTCTTGAGCATTTGACAATATCACAAGTATATGACTCGGGGAAGGCCTGCTGGGATTCATTCTGTTTGGAGTGCACAAAGCTTCCCAGACATGTACATCCATATCCACCATAAGAGTTGGGAACTTTTCAGCCATTATTATTTCAAAAATTTCTTCTGTCCCCTTTCCCGTCTCTTTTAGGATTCCTATAATGTATATGTTTGTGTGTTTTGTGTTGACATTCAATTTCCTAAGTCTGTGATGATTTTTTCGATTATTTTATTTACATGTTCTACTATCTGTGCAATTTCAGATGTACTGTCTTCATTATCATTAATTATTTCTTCTGCCTGTTCAAATCTGCTGCCATATGCTTTCAGTGTATTTTTAATTTCTTGCATTGTGCCTTTTGCCATCATCAGATATGTTATCTTTTTATGTATAATTATGATTTCTTCTGTATATTCCCCCAGTGTTTTCTTTATATCCTTTATCATTTCCTTCATTTCATTAATTTGATTCATGATAACTGTTTGTACTTCCTTCGTTATTTGTTCTATGTTCTGCATCTCTTCCTGCTTTTTAGTTTGTTCATTAGACTGGGCCGTGTATTCCTGTTTCTTATTATGGCTTGTAACTTTTTGCTGGTTTCTATCCATCTGTTTACAGATATGGAGGGGAGAAATTGAAGGAAAAACAGCTTCAAAAGGAAAATCATGGAAGCTGAGGTCTGGACTTAAGACAGAGAAAGCCATTGAAAAAATCTGGAACTCAATGGAACCTGGTGGAGAAAGGACAAGATATTGCCATCTTCATAGCCATGTGACAAAAAAGCCAAGGACCAAGGATCACTGTCAGCCAGCCCTAGAATGCCACAGTCTTTGGGGAGAAAGCATCACCTTGCTGGTGTCTTGATTTGGCCTACTCTTAGCTTCAAAACTGTGATCCAATAAATTCCAGGCTGACAGTGGTTTCATTCATACAGACCTCACAAACAGCTCCTTGGTTTTGCATGAAGTTCACAGTGGTCTTAAACCATCAAAAAGTAAGACTTTCCATGAATCCTTTCTATATAACTGCATTTTCAAACCTGAATTGCAAGGAAATGGCTGCTTAATTCCAAGTTTAATTAAGCCTTCACATGGGGCACTAACCTCTGGGGACGTGTTTTCTGGAAACTTGGAATTTCCCAAACCATCAATTTCTGGTTCCTTTCTCACCAAAGATTCAGTTCTCAACTTATCTCTTTCCTCTCACATTTTACTATAAGCTGCAAGGAGAAGTCAGGCCACATGTTCCACATTTAGTTTGGAAATCTCACTTAATTGTCCAAACTCCTCACTTTCAAATGTGTCCTTCTTTCTAGCATCAGGAATCAACTTTGCCAACTATTCTGCCACTTTAAAGCAAGTATCAGTTTCCCTCCAGTTTCCAAAGACAGTCATCATTTCTTTCTAAGGCCTCAGTGGAAGTAACTTATGAGTCCATATTTTTCCAAAAGGTCTCTTCAAAGTAACCTAGTCCTTTTCTATCAAACATCTCAAAATTCACTCCAAAATACCCCTTATCCATATATAAACCCAATCCAATCTTTTTCATAATAGCAAAATAGCACTCCACTCTCCGTATCAATTTCTGTATAGTTTGCCAAATGCTGCCAATGCAAAATACTAAAAATGGGTTGGCTTTTATAAAGGGGATTTATTTACAAATCAAAGCACCATCAGAGAGGCTTTCTCACAAAAGTGAGGTACTGTTATGTTGATATGGAATCTTACCATGTGGTGAGGCAAGATGGTGGGCAATCTTTGTCTAGGTCCCTGCCTTCCCCTCAAGTCTCACTATCTCCCGGAGTTCAGCTGTGGGTGATCAGGCATATGCCTTGTCTCTTTCTGATCCTTCTTTCTCAGACTCGGCTGCTCAGTCTTCTCCCCAATGCAAGCTGTGGGCAATCAAGCAAATGGCTCATCTCTTCAGCCTTGAGCTACTCTGTGAGCTCAGCCTCTTGGGAGCCTTGTATTTAAGATTCAGCTGCTATTGAACCTTGAGTCGTCTCATTCACATGTCAGGGTCAAAGTGTCTCTTCTTTCTCTGTGTCTGTTTATAAAAGGCTCCAATAAGAGGGCATTGACCCAACCTAAAGTCATGCTTCACTGATGTAGTCCAATCAAATTAATCTAATCAAGGTCCCTTAATGGAATCTAATACAATCAAAGGGTTTCACACCCATGGGAATGGATTAGTTAAAAAACATGTTTTTTTGGTGCGATTCATCAAGTTCAAACTGTCACAACAATATTTAGTCTTCCAATCCATGAGCATGGAATGTCTTTCCATTTATTTAGATATTCTTTGATTCCTTTTAAGAAAGCTTTGTAGATTTCCATGTATAAGCCATTTACATCCTTGATTAAATTTATTACAAGATATTTGATTCTTTTAGTTGCTATTGTAAATGGAAATTTTTTCTTGGTTTCCTTCTTAGATTGTTCATTTCTAGTGGATAGAAACACTACTGAGTTTTGCATGTTGATATTTTACCCTACCCTCTGCTGAATTCTTTTATTTGCTCTATTAGCATTGTTGTAGATTATTCAGGACTTTCTATATATAGGTCTTGTAATCTGCACATAGTGAAAGTATTACATCTTCCTTTCCAATTTTGATGTCTTTTCTTTCTTTTTCTTGCTTACTTCCTCTGTCTAGAACTTTCAGTACAATGTTGGATACCAGTGGTGACAGTGGGCATCCTTGTCTTGTTCCAAATTTTAGAGGGAAAGCTGCTTTCACTATTTCACCATTTAGTACGGTGTTAATTGTGGGGTTTTCATATATGCCCTTTCATACATTGTGGAATTTTCCTTCTAGTACTATTTTTCTAAGTGTTTTTATCAAGCAAGTACCCTGGATTTTTGTCAAATGGCTTTTCAGTGTCAGTTGAGATGATAATGTGGTTTACCCCTTCATTTTGTTAATGTAGTGTATTCCATTGATTGATATTCTTAAGTTGAAAAACCTTTGCATACTTCATATAAAGCCCACTTGCTATGGTGTTTAGTTCTTTAAATGTGGTATTGAATTCAATTTGCTTGTATTTTCTTAATTAGCTTTGCCTCTACATTCATAAGAGACATTGGTCTGTAATTTCCCTCTCCTGTACTAGATTTATCTGACTTTGATATTAGGGTGATGCTGGCCTCATCGAATGAGTTAAGTAGTATTCCCTCCTGAACTATTTTTTGAAGGTTTTGAGCAGGTCTGGTATTATTTCTTCTTGGAATGTTTGGCAGAATTTACCTGTGAAATCATATGGTCCTAGGCATTTCTTTGTTGGGAGGATTTTGAAGACCAATTGTTTTCATTTGCCAATGGGCTGCTGATGCAAAGTACCAGAAATGTCTAAGCTTTTATCAAGGGTATTTATTTGGGGTAAAAGCTTTCAGTTGCAAGGCCATGAAAAGACCATACTGAGGCACCATCAGAGATGCTTTCTCACCAAACTCAGCTATAGTAGATTCTGGCATGTTGCTACCTTGTAAAGCAGGATGTCCACTGATCTCTGCTGAGGTTCCAGCTTACCACTCTGGGCTCAGTCTTTCCTCTTGAGGTGCTACATGGGCTCAGCCTCTTGGAACTTCATGTTTTAGCAGTCCTCTCTCTTAAAATGATATATCAAACATGGTGGCTTCCTTATGCAGTGTCTGTCTGAGTGTTTGTATTATCAGACCATGCACAGGGTGGATATTCAAACTGAGTCTCTTAACTGACATAGTCCAATCAAAAGCCCTAATGCAATATTATCAAGTTAAGTCTCCTTTAATGAATTTAATGCAATCAATGGGCATCACATCCAGAGGAATATATTAATTTACAAACATATTTCTGTTTTTGGGATTCATAAAATAATCTGAATCTGCCATGTTAAATTCAAACTCTTTACTCGTAATTGGGATGTTGAAACTGTCTATTTCTTCTATATTCAGGGTAGGTTGTTCATGCATCCATTTCATGCAGGTTGTCTAATTTGCTGGCATACAGTTGTTCATAGTATCCTCTTATGATCTTTTTTTTCTGTCAGATCAATAGTAATCCCCCCACCCCTTTCATTTCTCATTTTATGTCTGTCTTCTCTCTTCTCTTCTTTGTTAGTCCAGCTGAACATTTGTAACTTTTATTGATCTTTTCACAAACCATCTTTTGGTATTATTATGCTTTGTTTTTTAACTTCTTGATTTCATTTATTTCTGCTCTAATCATCATTATTTCTTTCCTTCTTGATTTGGGTTTAATTTGTTATTCTTTTTCAAGTTCCTCCAGATGTGCAATTATGTCTTGGATTTTAGATATTTTTTCTTTTGTAATGTAAGCATATGAGGCTATAAATTTCCTTTAGTAGTCTTCACTGCTTTGATGTTGTGTTTTCATTTACATTCATCTCAAAATATTTACTCTTTTCCCTTGTAATTTTTTCATTGACCTATTCATTGTTTAAGATTTTGTTATTTAAAATGGTGGTGTATACACAGGATGGGATATTATGCAACAGTAAGAAGAAATGAGGTCATGAAGCATATGAGAACATGGATGAACATGGAGGACATTATATTGAGTGAAGCAAGCCAGACACAAAAGGACAAATACTGTATGATTGTGCCAATTTGAACTAAATACATTGTGTAAACTCATGGTGTTAATAATTAGAATATAGGTCACCAGAAAATAGAAGGAGGGTAGAGAATGGAAAGCTAAGGATTAATCTGTGCAGAATTGGTTAAAAAGTTGTTTGTAAATTTTTGGGAATGAATAGAAATTATTAAATAATATCATGATGTTTGTAACTAGCAGTACTATTCTATGGATACAACAGTGGTTCAAAGGGAAATTCTAAGTTCATATAAATTACCAGAAGGAAAATTAAAAACTGTAATATGGGACTCTGTAAGATAGTAAAATCTCATGTAAAACATGTATATGGGTGATATTGCATATATAAGACTGTGTTTACAGAATATAAATACAAATATACTAGAGAGAAGGAAAGAGAATAGCAGCTATATATGATAGGTGAAGCACAGAGAGATTGAGAGGTGATGAGTTTTGTTTTTTTGTTTGTTTTTTTGTTTATTATTATTATTGGAATAAGGAAAGTGCTCTAAGAAAGACTGAAGTGATAGATGTACAAATTTGTGATTACACCAAATACCATTGATTGTACACTTTGGATGGATTTATGCTTTATTAATATGTATCAATAAAATTGATTTATTAAGAGAAAAATTAAACTATTATTAAACAATAGATGTATTTTACTGCCAACATTTTAAAATACATGTTTATAAATACATTTAATATAAAAAGATACAAGCTCCTTGACTGATTTTGCTTTTTCTATATTCTAAGTTAAACATGTAGTATCTAAAATATTTTTAAAAGATTGTTATTTAACTTTTGTATATTTGTACATTTTCCACTTTTCTGCCTGTTATTGATTTCCAGCTTCATTCCATTATGGTCAGAGTAGAAGTCTTGTATAATTTCAATATTTTAAAATTTATTTACCTTTGCTTTTGACTGATCGTATGGTCTATCCTAGAGAAAGACTCATGAGCACTTCAGAAGAATGCATATCCTGCTGTTTTGGGGTGCAAAGTTCTGTGCATGTAACTTAGGTCTAATTCATTTATTATATTATTAAATTTTTCATGTTTTCTGTTTCCTCATTGATCTTCTGTTTAGAGGTTCTCTCTGTACATGAGAGTGATGTATCAAAGTCTCCAACTATTATTATAGAGGTTTCTATTTCTCCTTTCAGTTTTGCCAGTGTTTGCCTCATGTGTGTTAGGGACCATGACTCGATGCATAAATATTTATACTTGTTATTTCTTCATGATGGATTGACCCTTTTGTTAACATATAGTATCTGTCTCTTGTAACCACTTTTGACTTAAAGTATATTTTATACAATATTAGTATATCTACCCCAACTCTGTTGTGTTTACAACTTGCATGGAATATCTTTTACCATCCGTTCACACTCAACCTATTTGTGTCTTGGGGACTAACATTGAGTTTCTTGTTTACCACTTATATTTGGATCAAGTTTTCTTTCCCATTCTGCCAGTCTGTGTCTTGATTGGTAGATTTAATCCATTAAACATTCAGTGTTATTATTGTAAAAAACTGTATTTACTTCACCCATCATCCTTTGGTTTTTATATGTCATAATTTTTTGTTCTGTTTTCCTTTATTGCAACCTCCTTTTCTGTATACTCGATCTTTTGTGATGTTTCCAACTGATCCTTTTATCATTTCCATTTCTGTATAATTTAGAAATACTTTCTTTTTGGTTACCCTGGGGTTTCTATTACATAACCTACCCCTGTAACCTACTAATTTGAAAAATTACCAACTTACCTTAAATAGCATATATATTCTTTGCTTCCATATCCATCTGTTACCTCTCTTTATATTGTTTTTGTCCCACTTTACACTTTACATTTTGTATGTCCATTATCAGTAAATGTGCCTTTTTCTTGTTCAATAGTATTCCAATTCATATAAAAATTAAGGGGTAGAGTTGTATATTTAGTATATACTATTATTGGGCTATGCATTTACCCTTTTAGTTACCCTTACTTTTAATCTTAATTTCTTCATACTATTACAAACAATGTTCTCCTTTCTTATCCTTTCACCCTGCAAAACTCCCTTTAGTAATTCTTGTAGGACGAGTCTTCTGCTGACAAACTCTCTCATTTTTTGTTTGTATGCAAATATTTAAAACTCACCCTCATTTTTGAGGGATGGGTTTGCCAGATAAAGAATTTAATTTGGCATTATATCTCTTTCAATACCTTAGATATATCATACCACTGTTATGGCTTCTAATGAGAAATCAACACTTAGTCTTATTGATAATCCTTTGTATATGACAATTCACTTTTCTCTTGCTGCTTTCAGGATTATCTCATTATCTTTGGCATTGGCATTCTGATGAGTATGTGTCACAGGTTAGTCTGTTAGGGTTTAATTGGTTTGTGGTGTGTTGTGCTTCTCGGTAATGTTTACTTCTCTCTTTCATAAGAATTGGAAACTTTTTGGCAATTATTTCCTCAGATATTCTTTCTGCTCCTTTTCCCTTTTCTTCTTCTGTGACTCCCATGATGCATATATTTATATACTTCATGATGTCATTCAAATCACTGAGACACTGCTCATTATTTTTCTTTTTCTTTTTCTATCTTTTCTTCTGACTGTACAATTTAGATTTCCCTGTCTTCTAGTTTTCACTAATTCTTTTTTTTTTTTTTTTGGCCTGTTTAAATCTACTGTTGGATGCCTCTAGTAAATTTTTAATTTCCAATATTGTGCCTTTCATCTCTTAATTTCTGTTATGTTTCTTTTTAAACTTTCAAATTATTCTTTATGCTCTCACTTTGGCTTCTGAATACATTTTAGCTCCTAGTCATATTTTCTTTCACCTCCTTGAATTGTCTTAGAAGATTTGTTTGAACTTCTTAGTTTAGTTTTCCAAATTCTGTGTCTTCACAGAAATTTTATTTTTTTTCCCCTTGCCTGAGCCATATCTTCCTGTTTCTTAGCATGGCTTTCAATTTTTTGCTGATTCTTGGCCATATGATTATTTTGATGTACTAACTCTGAATGTCAGTTTCTCCCTCTTACCTAGGGTGCTGTTTTTTACTGTCTTTCTGTTAAGGCACTTGTTTGACACTTGTTCCAAGTTATTCTTAACATTTTAGAGTAGCATGTATCTAACTGCTCAGATTTTCTCAGCTCTTCCTCACTTGATTGTTGTTCTGAGCTCTTCCTCACTTGATTGTTGTTCTGGATAGGTAGTTCCATTTTTCAGATTGCACTTTTTGTGCAAATGTTTCATCTCCAGCAGAGAGCTTCCTTCCCTTTGTTCCTTTTATGGGAATCTTGATTTGCTTTGTTTGTTTTTGTGAAGAATTTTCTCCCCAGGTTTGATGATTTGCTTACATTCTCCCCTTCACTTACTGCCCCTTTTTCCTTATACTTTTCACTTCTAGAATCTGTCATGTTTTACAGCAATTTAGTATACCCGTTTTTCCTTTAGGCTTTTCTGCCTCTTGTTTCTTCCCTTTTAGGGGATCTCACCCCAGGGAGTTAGATGGGGTCAATCCTGAAATGTCTATTTTGCATTTAGGTAGTCTAGATAGCAGAGTAGATTAAGTGTGTGCAACTCTTGCCAACAGTTCTTCTATGGACTCTCTCTTTTTACCCTGGAGGCTTTTTTGCCTGTGGCGCACCACAGCCATTTGTGTTCTTTCCTGTGTTTCTGTGGACTTATACCACTGTGTCTGGCTATGCATGGGGTTCTAACTTGCTGCTGTGAGTGGCTTTATGTTCTGGATTTGCAGCAGGAGGGATCCAGACCATGCACTCCTATGTGACTCCTAAGTTACATGAGATGGAGTGAAGGGGGAGAGGTCCAGACTGGTGGATCTGAGATGAAAATTCTTACCTCATTTTGGATATAACTTTTTTCTTTGGTTCGGTGTTTGTAGAGTCCTTCTCCCATCTTTATTATCCTCCAGAGTCCCAAGCAAGTGAGATTTTTCCATTAAATCGTTGATTCTGAGGGAAGAATTTTCCAAGGGTGTCTTACATTGCTATATTGATGATGTCATTCTTTATTGCCTTTTATCATTCATGTTGCAATTTTCCTGGTTGTTGGTGTGATGAGTAATTTTAGATTTCATTGTAGACATTTGGCTATTATGTTATGTCTGTCTGGTTCCTGTATAATTTTTTAAAATCAGGCTGTTCTCCTTTTGTGGAGAAGCAAATGGGCTGCTGTGTATGTTCAAACTCATGCTTGGTTTGCCAATACCATGTGGAAAAATTTTATGCTCTGACACACTTCCTCATTGAAGATGGATGTATTAGAAATTCAGCTCTTCTTTAGGTAGGCCCTGTTGATAACTTCCTGGTAAATGTGTGACAATGACTGATCACCCCCAAATGGGGGTACAGAATCACATACTTCTTGCTCCTCTAACAATCAGGGAGTGGGGAAGTGGAGGACTAACTAACACCATTTAGTTGTTGGAGGATGGGAGGAGGTGAAGTTCAGCTCCCTGCTGGACTCCACTGAAACCAGGAGAGGAGAATGGGGGGAAGCAGAGATCCAATAAGTCCTACCTTCCACCACCATGAATGCCTCATTGATGCCAAATGGACATGGAGCCTTAGTTCCCCACTAGGTCCCTCAGACACTAGGAAAGGGAGCAAGCCAAATATCAAGAAGGCACTCTCCAACCATTTTTCCACCTTGTTGATGAATTGTGTGGGTAGAGCCTTAGCTTTTCCATGGATTCTGCTGACACTTGGGGTTTAGGATGAGGAACCAATGCACCAAATAGCCTTGCTTCACTAGACCTTGTTCAGTCTCATCACTGCTGGATGGGTGTGAAGTGTAGCTCCCACTGGCCTTCCTTGACCTGTGGAGTTGGAGAAAGTAGGAGGAATTGGAGGGCTTACCAGCACCAGACTTTCACTGCTTTGTTCAATCTCACTGCTGGACCCTGCTTTCACTACCCTTGAGGGATTCAGAGCACTGTGGTTTTTCTGAGAGGGAAACTACCCCCTGTTTCAATTTACCAATTTCACTTGGCAGGAGAATTAAATTGCCACTTTTTTCCACCAAGAAAGTAGCATCTTACTCGGCTCCACTGACACCATCAACAAGAGGAATAAGTGTACACCATATTTTTCAGCATGGCTAGGAAATGAAGTTCAAGCTCTACTGAAACTGCAGTGGTGGTCAGGGATCATGGTTTCTATTGGTGTTTCACTAGAATAAGGCAAGTATTGGCAATTTTTTTTCTGTTAGGCCACCCATTTCCAGGCCTTGGTTAGGGTGAACAAGTGTTTCTTGGAGTTTTGTTTTGTCTGTGCCTTTTGGCAGTTCCAGGTTGGAGGCTTCTGAAATGGGATGTATGAGATATAATATGGGAACCCAGGAAACTTACCACCATGTTGTTTCTCATGTTCCAATTTCTCTAAGCCGCCCATATTCTTCTTTCCATATTTCAAAGACTTCTTACGTTTGTTGTATTGTATCTAAGGTATTTTTTTTTTAATTTCTTTTTTATTATGGGTAAAAATCAAAATTCTCACAATACATACAAACATTTGCAAAATGATATATAAATATATATGCATATATGTGTATTTGCTTACAAAAAGCATTCGACAAAATACAGCACTCTTTCCTCATAAAAACACTACAAAAGATAGGAATAGATGGAAACTTTCTGAAAATGATAAAGGGTATATATGAAAAACCCAAAGCTAACATCATTTTCAACGGTGAAATCCTAAAAGCCTTCCCTCTGAGATCGGGAACAAGACAAGGATGCCCACTATCACCACTCCTATTTAACATTGTCTTAGAAGTACTTGTACGAGCACTGAGACAAGAAAAGGACATAAAAGGCATCCAGATTGGAAAAGAAGAAGTAAAAATTTCATTATTTGCAGATGACATGATCCTATACATAGAAAGAGGCCCCGAATAAGGTATTTTTAGTTATAAGAGGAAGGACACAGGAGGAATATGAGTTTTCCATCTTGGCAGCAACTTTGGGAAGTTTTTTTTTTTTTAAATAAATACTTACCTTATCAAAATATAAAGATAATCAATGTATTTACCAATTAGGAATTGAATCATTTGCCCCATAAAAGACATGTTCAATTATCAACCCCTGATTCTGTGGGTGTGAACCCACTTGCAAATAAGATTTTTGTTGTTGTTGTTATTGTATTTTATTTATTTTCACTGTGGGTTTTTAAATAATTTTTTTTTTATTTTTTAAAAGATAATTATATTACATAAATGTTACACAAAAATTGTAGGGATTCCCATATGCCCCACATCCCACTCCTCCCACAATCTCCCAAATAAACATCCTACATTAGTGTGGCACATCATCTGCAATAGATATACACATCTTGGAGCTTTGCCACGAAGCATGGACCATAGTTCACATTGTACACCCCACTCTCTCCCACACAGATCTTCATGTTATATGATGATATAAAATGGCCTATATCTATCATTGCAGTGTCACTCAGGACAATTCCCAAGTCTTTAAAAAGCCCTTGTATTACAACTGCTTTTCCCTCTCCCTGTCCCTAAAGCATCCAGTGGCCACTGGCTCCAAATTAATGCTGTAATTGCTTCCATTGCGTGAATCACAATATATCTATAACAGAATACCAGTAAGTCTACTCTAGTCCATAGCAATTCCTCCAATCCTGAGGAGTCTGAGATGGTTATGTCCTCTCCACCTCCAAGGGAGAAGGGGCTTATATCTCATGGATAAGATGGATGGGATTATCCTGCCTGCAGCTGCAGGTTCTCTCCATTCCCTGGGATGGTTATTGTCCATCATCATCTCCCCACCATGTGTCCAGGGTAAGTCCATTGAGCTGTAGAGTAGGAGTTGAAGCTCCACTGAAATTCCAGGCCCAGCTGGCACATGAACAGTTCAAAGACTCCGGTCTCTGGAAGTACACCTACAAACTCGGGCACCACATATAGTTTTGAATAGAAGGGACAGATGGACCATGTGCAGGGAAGACATATATATATCCAACTCTGTCACTGTCAGGAGCAATGACTCCAAAGTAGGGCCCACTGATAAGGTGCAAAACTCTGGGGCTATCCACCCTGATATAGGACCTGGGTTTCTCCAGAGCCCTCAAGAGCCCCTCTATTTGGGGTGTATCCACATTGGAAGCCTATGAGGTCCTATTGACATGTGCATAAGCGTTACCTCTGGGATGACCTCCTGACTCAATTTGAAGTCTCTTAGCCATATGAACTCATTTCTCTTTACCTTTCTCCCCTTTTATTTGAAGTCTTTTTCCAGTTGCATTGCCCATTGGCACTTGTTAGTAATCCCTCATTGTCACGGAGGTTCATCCCCGGTTGTCTTGTCCCACGCTGGCAGGAAGGTAATGCATTCATATGCTGAGTATGGCTTAGAGAGAGGCCACATTTGAGCAACAAGGAGGCTCTCAGGAGGCAATCATTAGGCACCCTATATCAATAGGCTAACTTTCATATTCAAGAGCAAAGACTCATAAGGCTTGTCATCAATAACAAGAGCTCATCAGTGGATCATCCTCCTTTGCCAAACACTGCCCCTGCACTTGGGGGACTGTTGCTACTCCCTTGGAGAATATGGCAGAGCTCTCCAGGATGGGAATTCAGTATTCTCTCATTTATCGGGTGGTTCTCCACCCACTGTGACCATGCTCTGTGAGCATTTGAACAATTTATATACCTTTTATATATGTTCAGGTGAACTTCCCCTCATGCACCCTCCATCTCTGACATCCCCCACCAACGATCCTCTCCCGCTCCAGTTGTAACCCTTCTGTGATCCAAAGCTTCTTTACAGATGAAGCCAATACAATAGCCAAATACAGGTAATAGGAAAATGAAATAATAATGATGTTTAAATGTAAGAGATAAAATACATGAAAACTTAAAAATTAAATAAAATTAAATGATTGGGTTATTCAAAAAATGAGAAAAATTTTAAAAAAATAAAGAAAATTATGACATTTTGACTTTTATCATTGCAATATCTGGTGTTGAGTCTGTAATGTGGCACCTTCCTGCTCTCACTCTGTAGTGTCTCGCTATTTTTCATTTAATTTTTCAAAGAAGTTTTAGGTCACAGCAAAGTCACACACCAAATACAAGACACTCTCATATACCCAACGTCCTCCCACCTTCCTCACGCCATATTAAAACCTTTTAGTATGTGGATGGTAACATTGTTATAACTGATATACAGATAGTGAGACATAGCTATTAAATATTGTCAATGGTTTACAGTATGGTTCACATTTTAGATCGTACACTTTTATAAATTTTGATGATATTTACCATGTCCTGTGTCAATCACTGTAAGGTAATGAAAAACATTTCCACTGACCACTAAATACTCCCTGTTTGATCTATTCTGTTCCTCCCTCCCCATCCCCCAGGGCCCATGACTACCCCCTGGCTTGACTCATTGGATTGTGAGATTCATAGTTACATGCAACAGGAGGTCATGACACACTGGTTTGTCCTCTACTATTAGGAACCACCCTTGCTCTTAAGAGATGTCCACCTGTCTATTTCTGCTCTCCTCTGAGTATTCTGGGTATTTTAAGCTACCCTTTCCAATCTACACACCTGTCAACCCAGCACCACCCAACCCAATATATCACTACCCTCTTGTTCTATCTCTTCAATACACAACTACACTCTATCACTTTACCATTGGTTACATCCATATGGGTGATGGCTTAACAACTTTCTCTTTTCTTTCTCTTTCTTGTACACTCATCTTTCAGACAATCGTTCTCAGATACTGCTCAATTTCCTTAATTCATATCAGTGAGGACATGTACTGTTCATCCTTCAAGGTCTGGCTTGCTTCACTCAACATAAGGTCTTCCAAATTCATCCATGTTATCCCGTGTGTTAGCACTTTATTCCTTCTTACAACTGAGTAATATTCCATTGTATGTATGTACCAAGTTTTGTTTATCCATTCATCTGTTGATGGGCACCTGGGTTGATTCCAACTATTGGGAATTGTGAACAATGCCGCTATGAACATTGGTGTGCATATATCTGTTCATGTCTTTGCTTTCAGTTCTGCTGGGTATATACCCAGCAGTGGAATCGCTGGATCATGTGGAAGATCTAGAGTTAATATTTTGAGGAACCACCAAACAGTCCTTCACAGTGTCTGGATCATTCTACAATCCCGCCAGCAGTGGGACAATTAATTATAGTCTGCTATTTTTTTTTTTAATTTTTTTTTTTATTATGGGTAAAAATCAAAATTCTCACAATACATACAAACATTTGTAAAATGATATATAAATATATATGCATATATGTGTATTTGCTTACAAAAATGTTATTTTTTATATATATATACACATATATTTTAAGAGGTGCTTAGATTACCTAAAATATTATACGGAACCCACTGGGATTCCCATGTTGCCCACCTCCCACACCTCCCACCACATCCCACACAAACATCTCCCTCAGTGTGGCCCACCAACCTAAATGAACTTACACATCCTGGAGCCTTGCCACCAACCATAGACCACAGTTCACACTGTAGACCACACTCTCTCCCACTCAGTTCTGAGTGGTGTGTGCTGATTTAAAATGGCCTACATCCATTGCCACAACAGTACTCAGGACAACCTCCAACTCCCAAAGAAGCCCCTGTATTTCAACTGCTCATCCCCTCCCTACCCAAAAAACTGTCAAGTGGCCACTGGCTCCACCTCATTGTTATAATTTCTTGCATTGCAAGAATCACCATATGTGAGCAAGAGAATACCATCAAGTCCACTCTAGTCCATAGTTCTTCCCCCAATCCAGAGGTGACTGGGATGGTGATGTCCACTCCAACTCCAAGTGAGAGAGGGCTTATATCCCATGGATATGGTGGGTGGGATGATCCTGCCTGCAGATGCAGGCCCTCTCCATTCCCTGGGATGGCCATTTCCCATCGTTGTCTCCTCACCAGGTGACTTGGATGAGTCCATTGAGCTGTAGGGTAGGAGTTGCAGCTACCCTTGTGAGTTTTTGCTCTTGTAAATGAGACTTAGCCTGCAGTTGTGGGGTGCCTAAGGGTTGCCACCTGAGAGCCTCCTTGTTGCTCAAATGTGGCCTCTCTCTAAGCCAATCTCAGCATATGATTGCATTACCTTCCCCCCCAACGTGGGACATGACTCCCAGGGATGAGCCTCCCTGGCAACGAGGGATTAATACCAAGTGCCAACTGGCAGCTTTTTGCAGTGGCAGTATCGTAGCCAATGAGGTTTATCCGAGGCACGATTATTGCTAATTGAAAACTTTTCCCAAGTGCCAACTGGCAACACAACTGGAAAAAGACCTTGAATAAAAGGGGGAAACGGTAAAGACAAATGAGTTCAAGTGGCTAAGAGACTTCAAAGAGAGTCGGGAGGTCATCCCAGAGGTAACCCTTACGCACACCTCAGTAGGAGCTCGTAGAACATCTAAGTGCCTATCACCCCACTCAGTGGGGTTCCTGAGAGCTCCGGAGACACCCTGGTCTTATATAAGGGGGGATAGCCCCAGAGACTGATGCCTTATCAGTGAGTTCTATTTTGTAATCTGTGCTCCTGAGAGTGACAGAATTAGACTCAAATAAGTCCTCCCTGCACATGGTTCACCAGTCCCTTCTATTCAAACCTACATGTGATGCTGGAGTTTCTTAGGTATACTTCCAGAGACTGGAGCCTCCCACCTACCTATGTGCCAGGTGTGCATGCTATTTTTTAAATAACCGCCATTCTAATGGGTGTAAAATGGTATATCAAGGTAGTTTTGATATGTATTTCTCTAATAGCTAGAGATGTTGAGCCTTTTTTCATGTCCTTTTTAGCCATTTGTACTTCTTCCTTGGAGAAGTGTCTTTTCAGGTCACTTGCCCATTTTTTAAATGGGTTGTTAGTCTTTTTATTTTCGAGTTGTAGGATTTCTTTATATGTGCAAGATATTAGTGTCCTATCCGATATATGGTTGCCAAATATTTTCTCCCATTGGATAGGCTACCTTTTTATTTTCTTGATAACATCATTTGGGGTACAAAAGTTTTTAATTTTGAGGAGATCCCATTTATCTATTTCTTTTGCTGCTTGTGCTTTGGGTATGAAGTTCATGTTACCATTTCCTATTACAAGGTCCTGTAGATGCTTCCCTACATTATCTTCCAAGGTCTTTATGGTCCTGGCTCTTATACTCAGATCTTTGATCCATCTTGAGTTGATTTTCATATAAGGTGTGAGATGATGTTCCTTTCTCATTCTTTTGGATATGGATATCCAGTTCTCCATGCACCACTTTTGAAGAGACCATTCTCTCCAACTGAGTGGGCTTGGTGGCCTTGTCAAATATCAGATGACTGTATATGCGAGGGTTTATATCCGGACTCTCAATTCGGTTCCATTGGTCAATGTGTCTACCCTTGTGCCAATACCATGAGGTTTTCACCACAGTAGCTTTATAGTGTATTTTAAGGTCCCTGGGCCCTTTGGGTTCTGGTTTTTCTTTTTATTATTTTTCATTTTGTGTGTATTTTTTATTAAAAGAGTTTACAAACAGAACTACAAAAAAAAAAAAAAAAAAAAAAAAGGACAAATTCCCAGCCTCCACCCATGGAAGAGAATAATGTGGGCTAAGGGCTGGGGACCCCCAAAACAACAGGAACTGGTGGCATTTATTCCCATAGCCTAAAGCTGAGACACTCTCCTGGGGCCAGTGAACCTAAAGCAAGAACTTTCTGGGAAGATTACAGGACCTTCAGGAAGGAAGAGCTCTCTCAGGTACAAGGTGTTTCCCTAAGGAGGCAAGTTCCTGGGGTTAAAGGCACATTCCTGGGAAAAAATTCCCCTGGATATTGAGAAGTGTGATACCTCCAACTTCATTTTTCTTTATCAATATGTTTTTGGTGATTAGGGACCTCTTACACTTCCATATAAATTCTGTAGTTAGTTTTTCCAATTTAAAAAATACTGTGTTGATTTTTATTGGGATTACATTAAATCTGTATATTAGTGCAGGTAGGATAGACGTCTTGATGATTTTTAGTCTTCCTTACCATGAACAGGGAATATTCTTCCACTTATTTAAGTCTTCTTTGATTTCCTTTAACAGTGTTGTTTAGTTTTCTGTATATAAGCCCTTTACATCTTTAATTAAACTTTTCTTACGTATTTGATTCTTTTTGTTACTATTGTAAATGGTATTTTTTTCTTAATTTCCTCCTCAGATTGCTCGTTATTGGTGTACAGAAATGCTACTGATTTTTGAGCATTGATCTTCTAGCTTGCGACATTACTGAACTCCTTTTTAAGTTTTAGAAGCTTTTTTATAGATTTCTCAGGGCTTTCTACGTTTAGGACCATGTTGTCTGTGAATAATGAAATTTTTACTTCTTCTTTTCCAATTTGGATACCTTTATATATTTTTCTTGGCTCAGTGCTCGAGCAAGTACTTCTAAGACAATGTTAAATAGGAGTGGTGATAGTGGGCATTCTTTTCTTTTTCCCGATCTCAGAGGGAAGGCTTTTAGGCTTTCACTATTGAAGATGATGTTAGCTTTCGGTTTTTCATATATACCCTTTATCATGTTCAGGAATTTTCCTTCTATTCCTAATTTTGTAGTGTTTTTTATCATGAAAGGGTGCTATATTTTGACGAATGCTTTTTCTGCATCTATAGAGATGATCATGTGATTTTTTTTCTTTCAATCTGTTTATGTGGTGTATCACATTGATTGATTTTCTTATATTGAACCATTCTTGCATACCCAGGATGAATCCCACTTGGTCATGGTGTATAATTCTTTTGTTATGTTGTTGAATGCGATTAGCAAGTATATTGTTGAGGATTTTAGCATCTAGGTTCCTTAGAGAAATTGGCGTGTAATTTTCCTTTCTTGTGGTATCTTTATCTTGCTTTGGTATTAGGGTAATGTTGGCATCATAGAATGAGTTAAACAATGTTCCTTCTACTTCTATTTTTTAGAAGATCTTAAGCAGAACTGGTGTTAGCTCTTTCCACACTGTTTAGTAGAATTCACCTCTGAAGCTTGCTCGTCCTGGGCTCTCCTTAGTTGGGTGGTTTTTGATGACTGAGTTTATCTCTTTACTTGTAATTATACTGTTGAGTTCATCAATTTCTTCTTTCATCAATGTTGGCTGTTTGTGAGTTTCTAGGAATTTGTCCATTTCCTCTATATTATCATTCTTGTTGGTATATAATTTTTCAAAGTGTCCTCTTATGATTCATTTTTATTTCGGTGGGGTCAGTAGTGATATCCCCTTCTTCATTCCTTATTTTGTGTATTTGAATCTGCTCTCTCTTTTTCTTTCTTAGTCTGGCTAAGGGTTTGTAAATTTTATTGATCTTCTCAAAGAACCAGCTTTTGGTTTTATTTTTCCTAGTGTTTTCTTAATTTCTATTTCATTTAGTTTTGCTCTAATATTTGTAATTTCTTTATTTCTACTTCCTTTGGGCTTAGTTTGTTGTTGTTTTTCCAATTCCTTCAGGTGTGCAGTTAGGTCTTCAATTTTAGCTCTTTCTTCTTTTTTAATATATGTGTTTATGGCTAGTAATGTCCCTCTCAGTACAGCTTTGGCTGCATTCCATAGATTTTGATATGTTGTGTTGTCATTTTCATTTGATTCGAGGTAGTTACTGATTTCTTTTGAGATTTCCTCCTTGACTCACTGTTTGTCTAACAGTGTGTTGTTTAGCTTCTATATATTTGTGCCTAATCTGGTTCTCTGGCCCTTAGTGATTTCCAATTTCATTCCATTGTGGTCAGAGAAATTACTTTGTATAATCTAAATCATTCTGAATTCATTGACAGTTTTTCTGTGGCCTAGCATGTGGTCTATCTTGGAGTATGATCCATGTGCACTTGAGAAGAATGCATATCCCACTGTATTTGGGTGTAGCATTCTGTATATGTCTATTAGATCTAGGTCATCTAATGTATTATTCAGAGTCTTTGTTTCTTTATTAATTCTTTGTCTAGATTTTCTGTCTAATGTTGATAATGGTGTATTAAAGTCCCCCAATATAAATGTAGAGGCATTTACTTCTCCACTTAGTTTTTCCAGTATTTGCCTTATGTATTTTGAGGCAACCTGATTAGGTGCATAAATATTTATGATTGTTCTCTCTTCTTGGAAGATTACCCCTTTTACTAATAAATACTGTCCATCTTTTTCTTTTACAATAGTTTTGCATGTAAAGTCTATTTTGTCCAATATTAGGATAGCTACTCCTGCCCTTTTTTGGTTATTGTTTGCTTGTAAAATTGTTTTCCAGTCATTCACTTTCAGCCTCCTTGAATCCCTGGGTCTAAGCTGGGTTTCTTGTAGACAACATAGAGATGGTTCATATTTACTTTTCCATTCTGCCAGTCTGTGTCTCTTGACTGGTGAGTTTAATCCATTAACATTCAGTGTTATTAATCTCAATGAATTTCTTACATCAGCCATATTCTCTTTAAGTATATGTATGTCACAGGTTGTTTTTATTTCTCTGTTTATTTTTTTAGTTGATCTTACACTCTCCTCCAACTCTCTCTCTCTTGTTTTTTCCTTTCAACCTATAGAATTCCTTTAGTATTTATTGAAGTGCAGGTTTCTTATTGGCATATTCTCTTAATTTCTCTTTATCTGTGAATATTTTGAACTCTCCATCATTTTTGAATGCCAGCTTTGCTGGCTAGAGAATTCGTGGCTGGAAGATTTTTTCTTTCAGTACCTGACTATGTCATACGACTGTCTTCTTGCCTCCATGGTTTCAGATGTGAAATCAGCACTTAATCTTATTGTGCTTCCCTTGTGTGTGATAATTCCCTTTTCTCTTGCTGCCCTGAGTATTTTCTCTTTGTCTTGTGCATTGAAAATTGCAATAATTATATGTCTTGGACTAGGCCTGTTGAGATTTATACTGTTTGTGGTGTGCTGTACTTTCTGGACATGTATATCCATCTCCCTCAATAGCCTTGGGAAGTTTTCACCCATTATTTCCTTCAACACTCCTTTTGTTCTCTTTCCCTTCTCTTCTCCTTCTGAGATGCCCATAATGCATATGTTTGCATGTTTTGTGTTGTTGGTTAACTCCCTGAGTCCCTGCTGGATTTTCTTCTACCTTTTTGTCTATCTGTTCTATGATCTGTTTGATTTCAGATGTATTGTCTTCCACATCACTAATTCTTTCTTCTGCTTCTTCAAATCTGCTGTTATGTGAATCCAGCATCTTTTTGATTCCCTGGATTGTGCCAATTATCACCATCATATCCGTTATCTTTTTATATATGTTTACAATTTCTTCAGTCTGTTCTCCCAGTGTCTTCTTAATATCATTAATCGCTTCCTTCAGTTCATTAAGTTGTCCATGATATTTGTTTGGACAGCTTTGATTAGTTGTTCGATATTCTGCATCTCTTCCTGGTTTTCCCTTTGATCATTGGAATGGTACATGTCTTCATGTTTCTCAATATGGTTTATAATTTTCTGTTGCCCTCTCATCATCATTTCATCTTTATGGATTTATTCATTTGATTAGCTTCTCTCTCTGCTCTAGAGTTTTATTTAGTTGGTGGTTCTGTGTGTGTGTTAAGTTTTCTTTTGATACTTTGTTCTTCTTGCTTTTCCTTGTTTTTTTCTATATTCCCCTGAAAGAAAAAGATTAGGGCCAGAGGAATTGAAAGAGTTAAGAAAGAAAAAGGATAATAGTAATATTGATAAAAGTTAGAAGAGGATCTGTATGAGACTTAGTAAAATGCTTATTTAGCTCATGTAGGCAGTGTAGAGTAATAGTGGGGAAAAAAGTGGAGTACTTTCAATGAAATGGGAAACCAAATAGAGAAAAATATATAGAATGATTTAAAAGGCCTGAATGATGGAGAGCGAGGGAAAGAGTAATGAAAGGGCTGAAAGGAAAAAGTTAATCATTAAAAAAAAGACAAGAAAATAGATATGATAGAAATTGATACCCATGAAGTTGAAGACTAATGAAAAAAGCTGGAATGTAAGAACCACAACAGAAAGCAGAAGGTGGAAAGATGAAGGAAGGAAAAGAGATAGCATTGGTAGACAAAATCACTATACACAGAGAATGGAAAATCAAGGAAGAAGAAGCACAGCAAAGTAGAAACAAGCCAGTAACACCTAATTTTTTTTAAAAAAAAGGGGGTTGGTGAGGAGGAAAGAGGAAAGAAAAGCAACAAACAAACAAACGAAAAAAAAAAAACAGAGAAAAACCAACCAAACACATAAGGATGCAGTCAAACAAAGCTAAGGAAGAACAGCATTCCTTCTCGGGCCCTTGTGGAGCCTCTCAGCCTGCGTTCATCACTCAATTACACTGCAGCCTTCTCTCTGCAGGTTTTTAGGCAGATTTTAGTGATTAAATTAAGTTAAAAAATCATTGGAAGAAATAAGGGACCCCAAAAAAGGCCTTTTTTGGACCACCCCCTCTGCTGAGGGGACCTAAATAGGCTTGTGGAAACTTATCAAACATTTCCCAATGCCTGTCACACACCCCTGGGGAGCGGAGACTTTGATACTCAGCAAGGAACTATAAAATTGGCTGACTCTGCCCCCTCCCAAGCCAAGCCTTGTGTCCCACGGCTATTAGGTAAATCAGGCTTCCTCAACAAATTTGCCTCTCTTTAGCCCTGCACCACTTCTAGCCACCTGGTTTGCTCCCAAAGAGCTGCAAGGCGGTCCAGGCAGCCAAACTGACAGAAAAAAACCCTCTCGCCCTTTGCCAGGACCCTCCCACTCTCGGAGAGTGTTTCCTTTCACCGGATTGCTGGGAGGGTGGGGCTTAGCTATCTGCATCCACAAATTCCAGCTGGGGAAAAAAACTCACTATTTTATACTGAGGAGTCCACCTCACTGTCCAGCTCCCTCCAGATCGATGTCCCCAAGCCTCTCACTCTGCAGGTTCCCAGAACAGACCACCTAGGCAGGATTCTGTCCCCAATCAGCCATCCTCTGTGAGAGAAATGGTGAAAGCCCACCTAAACCGATACCATCTTCTGCCTGCCTCAGGACTACTGATTCTTAATGAATGTAGAAGTTTTGATTTACATGACTGCAAATTGTGGAAATGGATAAAGTTGGTGGTAACATATTACAGTGAGTGTCAGCTTATTTATAAATGGGATTGTGGCTGAAAAGGGAAGTTTAGGGATATAAATGTCATTTGAAAGAAAGCTAGGGACTGAATTAAAAAGTCAACCCAGATGTGGATGAGAATTGTGGTTGATATAAGATTTTCCTTCTGTGAGCTAGAGTGGCTGTACAACACTACTGGAGAGTTGTGGGAATGTGGATAAGAATGGGAAAATTCAATTGGGGTGACCTATGGACTGTAGTTAACAGGAATATGTAATATTCTTGTATCAATGCCAAGATATACTGTGTTGATAATGAAGGAATATGGAAAAATATGACAAATGTATGTTATGGACCATGGTTGGTGCTACTAATCTGATGATATTATCTCATAATCTATAACAAATGTTCTAGCACAGTTTGGTGTGTTGATGAAGTGATGTTGTATGGGAATTCTCCACATGTGAATATTTGTTTTGTAAGTTCAAAACCTGTGTAATAAAAATATATTTAAAAACATAATAGGGATGGTTTGGGAAAAAATACATCAAACGTGAGATATGGACTATAGTTAGTAGTAATATTATGGCAATGTTCTTGCATTGTTTCTAGCAAATGTTTCACAACAATGCAAGGTGTTGGTGATGGGGATATGTATAAGGCCACTGTGTGATGTTATATATGTTTATTTTGTAAGTTCACAACTTTTACTATACACTTATTGTTTATATATATATATATATATGTATGAAAGATATGCTTCAATAAAATTTTTAAAAACACAAAAAAAATCTGCATGGTATTAATACAAGTACCGACATACTGACCAACGACATCAAATTGAGAGTTCCAATGTAGATCCTTATATAGATGATCAACTGATATTAGACAATGCTGCGAAGCACACTCAACTGGACAGAACGACCTAGTCAACAAATGGTGCTTATAGAACTGGATATATTTATATCCAAAAGAATGAGACAGGATCACCATCTCATGCCTTATACAAAAATTAACTTAATATGTATCAAAGATCTAAATTTAAGAACCAAGAGCATAAAGATTCAAGAAGATAATGTATGGAAATGTTTGTGAGATCTTGTAGTAGGAAATGGTTTCATAAATTTTACACCCAAAGCATGAACCACAAAAGAAAAAAATGCTAAACGAGACCTCCTGAAAATTAAAAACTTTTGCACTTCAAAGGAGTTTGTCAAGAAAGTGAAAAGGGAGCCTACTCAATGGGTGAATATATTTAGTAACCATTCATCCAATAAGGGCCTAATAGCCAACATATATAATGAAATCCTACATCTCAAAAATGAAAAGACAAATAATTCATTTAAAAATGGAGCAAGTGATTTGAATAGACAGTTTTCCAAAGAAGATATACAAAAGCTGAAAAACACATGAAAAGATGTTCAAGATAACTAGCTATTAGGGAAATGCAAATCAAAACTACAATGAGATATCATCTCAAACCTATTAGACTGGCTGTTATAAAATAAAAATAAAAACAGATATCTACAAATGTTGGAGAGGATGTGGAGAAGGATTGCTCATCCACTGATGGTGGTAATGTAGAATGGGCAGCTATTGTGCAGGACAGTTTGACAGTTCCTCAGGAAGCTAATTATAGAACTGCTGTATGATCCAGCAATCCCACTCCTGGGTATATACCCCAAAGAATTGAAAGCTGTGACACAAACAGATATATGCACATGAATGTTCATAGTGGTATTATTCATTATTGCCAAAAGTTGGAAGCTACCCAAGTGTCCATCAACAAATGAAAGGATAAGCAGTTTGTGGTATATGCATTCAATGGAATATTACTCAGCTGTAAGAAAGAATGTAATATTAAGACTCAGGATAACATGGATGAATCTTGAAGACCTCATATTGAGTGAAGTAATCCAGTCATTGAAGGACAACCATTACATGACCTCACTGATATGACTTAAGCAAATTGAGCAGACTTACAGAGCAAGAGTCTGGAAGATAAGTTATCAGGAGAGAGAATGGGAGTAGTGTGTAGTGAGCTGATGCTCAATATGGGCAAGACCTATGATAAAGTGGAAGGGGGTAGTTGGACAGTGGATGGGGGTGATGTTGTTGCAGAGATGTGAGAGGGTTTGATGATGCTGGAATGTGAAGTGGAGCATGTTGGGGGAGGTTGGGTTGCACTATCCATTGAAATAAGGGGAAGGCTGGAGGAAGGAACAAGTGAAATCTGGCTATTTGTAAGTCTATGTTTAAAACTACAATGGTGGGAATGTTCTACTGGCAAATATGAGAGTGGAGAATTACTGATGCAAGGTGCCAGTGGTGGGGGGATATGTGGGATAGGGTGCACCTGGGGCATGCTTCTTTGGAATATGAAAATGTACATCTTGTAATAATGTGTTATCTCAGTAGGTGGAGACACACACAATAAACAAGAAAATATTAAAATTGCATTATAGGGAGTCCTGCTTTGTTCTCAATTAGAGGGAAAAGAATCTCTTGAGAATATAGAAAGTACTTAATAAAAAAAAAACAGACCAATGTGTCAAACCATCAATATTAATGTAAGTAACTATGAACTTTATTCTTCAAAAACTGAAATTTAATAGTTACCATAGGTCCCAAAGGAAGGAGGAAGGAAGAATTAAATAGATGCAACATAGGGCATTTTTAGAACATTGGAATTGTTTTGCATAATCTGGCAATGATGGATACACACCATTTTTAATTTTGTCAAAATCTATAAAAGTATACAGTGCAAAATGTAATCTATAAAGTAAACCATTGACCATGGTTAGTAACAATGCTTCAATATTTGTTCATCTATTTCAACAAATGTACCATACTCATGTAAAATGTTATTAGTAGTGGAAAATGTGAGAAGGTGAAGGGGTGGGATATAGGGGAATACCTTATACTTTCTATGTGTTTTTCTTTTAATCTAAAGCTTCTTTGAAAATAAAAGGAAAAAAATAGAGACTTGGGGAGCATACAGAAGAAATTTTCACTGAACATAAAGATAACCTATCTTATGGTGCTGAAAGACACAATGAAATTTTTATTTATTTTTAATTTTTAATTTTTTTATTTAATTTGTTTTTTAATTATTATTTATTATCATTTTTATCCAATTTTACTTTGTTTTTGCAGAGGTTTTGGATTGGAGAAAGTTTGCAACTGTGGTACGGGAGGATCACTGGGTTGAGGTGTCAGTGATGGGGGAGTTACACCTGGGGCAGGCCTTCATTGAATAGGAATATGTTCAAGTGGTCATGGGGTGTTTTCTTGGTGGGTGGAGACCCACACAATAATGGAAAGAATATTGAATTCCTATCCTGGGGATACCTGCTACATTCTCTAATAGAGTAGCAAGAATGCCTAGAGTACATGGGCAGTGCCTAACAAAGGAGGATTAACGAATATACCAGACCCTTCTCATTGATAGTTTTACTTATGCACCCTGTACTTGTGAAATCAAACCTTAGCTTATTATTATATATAGCCTAAAAGTTACCTTCTGAAATCTTCCTTGTCGCTCAAATGTGGCCTTTGTCTAAGCCAAACAGCATATGAACTCAATACTTTCCACCCGGTATGGTAAACAACGCCTGGGGGTGAGACTCTCTGGCACCGAGGGATTACTTCCAAGTGCCAACTACAAATGCATGGAGAAAAAGGCATTGACCCAAAAGGGGAAATAATAAATGTAAATGAGTTTTTATTCCTAAGAGGTTTCAAAGTGAGTTAGGAGGTCATTCGAGATGTTATGCTTATACACGTCTCAGCAGAATATCATGGAATGCCACAGTAAAACTTGCCTCAAGCAGGGCTGCTCCTTAGAACTCTAGAGACATCTAGACACTATAGGCAGGGCAGACAATCTCAGGAATTCAGCACCCTGTCAGTGGGCTTTACTTTGGAATATATATTCCCCAATATATCAGAGTTAGACTCATTTATAAATTCCCTTTACATGGTTCTTCTGCTCCTTTTATTTGAATCTATAATTAGCACTATACTTATTAAATATATGTCGCAGAGACTTAAATCTTCCGTCTGTTCATATGTTAATTGAGCCTTGAATCTCAGCAGTGTTTCATTACCTACTCTCCAGTTCATCAGACTCACCCAGGATAACTAACAAAATGGTGATGATGGACAATACCCATCCCAAAACTCAGAGAGTATCTACAACTGCAATCAAGAAAGTTCTTTCCATCTGCCCCATGGGATCTAAGACCCTCTCAATCAGTAACAGAATGGACATCAATATTCTAAAATCTTTAAGACTGAGGAAGGAACAAGCATAAGGAAGGAATGCAGATATGAACTAAAGTAGACATTATTTTTCTAACAATGTAAGAACTTGTAACGTTGATATAAAGGCAGTGGTCACCAGAATTTCTGAGGGGAGGGAGAGGGACGAATACGTGTAACATGGGGAATTTTGTGGACATTTAAATTGTTCTGAATGACATTGCAATGATGGATACAGGCTATTGTACATTTTTTTCAAAACCTATAAAAATGTGTGGTGCAAAAGTCAGCTATAATGTAAACTTTTGACCATGGTTAGTAGCAATGCTTCAATTGTTCATCAATTGTAACAAATGTACCACACTAATGAATGATGTTGTGAATGGGAAATGTGTGGGAGAGGAAGAGCATAGGGTATATGGAAATGTCCTTATATTTTCAATGTCATTTATGGAATCTAAATGTCTTCAAAAAATAAAAAATACGTGGGGGAACATACAGAAAAAATTATAAACATACATAAAAAGTAAAAAATCTGATGGTGACGTAAAGCACAAATAAATAAATTAAAAATATGCTGTTAGCACATAACAGCAGATTTGAACAGACAGAGGATTACTGACATTGATGAAGGAACATCTGAAATCACACAGATAGTAGAACAGATAAAGAAAACAGAAACGTTTAAGCAGGATATCAGAGAATTGAATGACAATGTAAAATGCACAAACTTATGCATCATAGGTATCACAGAGGGAGAAGGGAGGGGCAGAAGGAGTATTTGAGGATATAATGATAAAAAAATTTCCCAATTATTTTGAGCGACATCAGCATACATGTCTAGGAAGCACAGCGTACACCAAGCACAATAAATCATAGCAGAACCCACTCTTAGACACATACTTAGATTGCCATACGCTCAAGACAAAGACAGAATCCTGAAAGCAGTGAAGAAAAAGATCTCTCATATATAAGGAAGCTTGATAAGAGTAAGTGCTGATTTCTCATCTGAAACAATGGAGGTAAGGAGGCAGTGGTATGATATATTTAAGGCAATAAAGAAAAAAAAAAAAAAAAACCTACCAGCCAAGAATTCTATATCCAGCAAACTGCATTCAAAAATGAGAGAGAATTCAAAATATTTACAGAGAAACAGAAATTAAGGGAGTTTGTTAACAAGATCCCTGCTCTAACAACACACCTAGAGAAACTAGAAAAAGAACAAACTAAATCCAAAGCAAGCAGATGGAAGGAATTAACAAAGATTAGAGCAGAACTAAATGAAATTGAGAATTTTTTAAAAACACTAGAAAATTTTAACAAAACCAAAAGCTAGTTCTTTGTGAAGATTAATGAAATTGACATAGCCTTAGCTAGAATAATAAAAAAAGAGCGAAGATACAAATAAATAAAATAAAAAGCCAAAGAGGGGATATCACCAATGATCCAACAGAAATAAAGAGTGTCATAAGACAAGCTTTGAAAAATTGTATGCCAACAAGATGTATAACTTAGATGAAATGGACAAATTACTAGAAACACAAGAGCAAACTACATTGATGAAAGAAAAAGCAGAATAACTCAACAGACCAATCACATGTAGTGATATTGAATTAGTCATCAAGGACCTCCATCCAAAAAAATGCCCAGGAACAGATTGCTTCATGGGTGAATTCTACCAGTCATTCTGGAAAGAACTAACACCAATCCTACTTAAACTCTTCCAAGAAATAGTAGTAGAGAGAACAGAACCTAACCCCTTATATGATGCAATATTACTCTAATATCAAAGCCACATAAAGATGCCACAAGAAAAAAAAAAAAAAAAAAAAAAACCTACAGACCAATCTCTCTGATTAACTTAGATGAACAGATCCTCAAAAATATATTGGTATTCATATCCAAAAACACATCAAACAAATTATACACCATGATCAAGTGGGTTTTATCTGAGGTATGCAAGGATGGTTCAGCATAAGAAACTCAGTCAATGTAACACACATTAACAGATCGAAAGAAAAACTCACATGATCATCTCTACTGACATAGAAATAACATTTGACAAGATACATCATCCTTTCTTGATGAAAACACTTCAAAAGATAGGAATAGAAAGAAGCTTCCTCAACATGCAAAAGGGTATATATATAAAACCGACATTTAACATTATACTCAATTGTGAAAGACTAAATGCTTTCCTTCTACAATCTGGAACAACACAACGATGCCCATGCCCACTGTTACCATTCTTATTTAACATTGTATTAGAAGTACTTGCTCAAGCACTTAGGCTAGAAAAAGATAAAAAACGGCATCCAAAATGGAAAAGAAGAACCACTAAGTCTGAAACTGGGAGTAAATGTCTTTCTTGTTACCAATATTTAATCCCCAAATCATTTACTTTTATTTAAACTCTGAAACAGATCTTGAAATAGTCTTCAACTTTCCATTATCCACTATTCTAGTTACTAAAAATATTTTGCCTGGAGTAATGCAATAGCCTCCAAGTCACTTTCCAGAATAAAATCTATGGTCCACATTGTTTCCAGAGTGAAATATTGGACAAAACTCAGTTTCTCCAAATTAACTGTATGATAAAATCACAGTTCTTTTCATTTCAAAAATGGCCCTTGGTAATCTGGCTTACCTCTTGCCTCTCCTCACTTCTCATTCTATACCCCAACAACATGGAACACAATATTATTCCTCAAACACACTATGCTTTTATATGTTTCCAAACATTTGTATAATACCATCTCTTGACTTGGAATGTTCTTTCCTTTTTTAGCTGGCTCATGAAAACTAGTACATTAAAAGCCATTGTTCTATGTCTTGTAGTTTGAATGGGTCTTTTACCCATGGATAACTTTGTACAATCATGTATTGATCATTTGGAAAATATTCATTCAGTAAGTTACACTTATCTTCCAAATATTGACACCTTTAATTATACAATATTCAGAAGTTAGCTCACTATTATCACCACTAATCTCATCAAAAAAAGTCTTTTATTATTGGGAAGCTTTCAATTTTATGATGGTGGTGAAACATTTCCCAAAATTCTAAAATTTCACAAATACTGCAAATTGTTTTCCTTGAAATAATAGGCTCACTCTTATAATATTTTAGAACTAATCTGCCATATATCCAAGACTGAATAACAATAGTTTATCAATCTATTTTATGTTTCAAGTAAATATGATGTTCCTTGAAGAAAGCAGCCTCTTTAGCTCATATCACAAACCATTTTACAAGTGTTTTTTCCTTGTAAAACCATCATATTTTGACATGCAGAAGGACTTTATTGTGTACGTCTCATTTCATCAAAGACTATGAAGAGGGCAATGTACACAAACATTGAGCTTAACAAAATTAATAAATTTTGCTATTTCATTGAGATTATTCTTAATTGAAACTGGCTTGTTTTTAATCTGCAAGTGCATAGTGTTGAAGGATACAATGACGACTTACACTATTTGGTACCATCGATTGTTTTGTGCCAAAGCCTCAGCAGTTTTATTCACTAATGCTTTTTCAACATCAATGTGAATGTCAACACAATGTGAAAGTCCAACATATTAGAGTATTACAAACTAGTTTTAGGTTTACAGATTCCCTGAAGGCATCTTGCAGAGTAGACATTGAGAATTTCTGAGACGGTTAAATATGAGAATTTCCAGGGCTGCAATAATTGAATTTTGGGAAATTTCCAAAATTTCTTTAGAAAATTATTAAGCATAGGAAGTGATTACTATGTTCTATTCACTATACTTAACACTGAGGATCAGTATATAAATTAGAAATTTCCATAAAGTAGTTAGGTAATTCTTACCTTTGACCTGATAGAGCTTACATGCTCATGGGGATGAGTCAATTGAGAAGAGAGATATTTGTATAAATTTGAGCTTCAGAGTAATTAGGGTAAATGGTTGAAGAAATTCTTCTCCCTACTGTGACATATGTTTGGGGTTCAAACAGACAGTGAATTTGCTAAACTTTTAAATTCATAGTCAGTCAAGTATACTCATTTTGCATAATTATTCAAAGTGAACAGTTTTGATGTTTTAAAAACTAAAGATTAAGAGCACAGACAATAAAATAGTATGACAACAGAGAACTGAAGGACAAAATGGATGAAGTAAGTAATGCCTTTACAGTAATAACATTGAATGTTAATAGATCTAACTCCCCAATCAACAGACATAGACTGATAGAATGGAAAAAAAAAATGAACTGTCTACATGTTGTCTACAAGAGACCCACTTCAAACATAAGAACACAACCTGGTTAAAATTGAAAAGTTGGAAAAAGGTATTCCATGCAAATAATAACCAAAAAAGAGCTGGAGTAGTCCAGATAAATGTAAAATAAAAATATCATCATATATGAACAATAATTACTCAGTGCCACTAGCAAATTGTTGCTCTGATCAGTATTCTGTAAGTTTCTTCATACAAAATAAACACTTGCTTTATTGAGTAGGACTGCAGAAGAGATATATTTTTTGATACTTCATTTTTCTTTAAACATTTCTTATGCATACTTGTTAATTAAAATAATACATCTGGATCAATAACAATTTAGCATGACTACTGTTAAAAACATTTTGAATTTTTCTGCCTCATAAAATTATGAGTTGGCATAATGTTATGTGCTGTAATTCATTCCAATAAGATATGAAAATTCCCAAATAAGAATTTGATTATCCAGAAAGACTTACGGACTAAATGGAAATTTAATAACTAAACCAATAATTTATTTCATTCTTAGAGATTATTATGTCCAATAGTTAGAGCTGTAATATAAAAATTAGAATTATGTTATAACTAATTTCTATTATGTTAGAATTATTACTAGGATTTATAAATATTTGTTGCTATGCTATATATTTCTTATAATTGATTATATTAAATCTAACCTGACCTTTTCTAAAATTTGTAATTTCTTTCAATCTATTTTTATTTTACAATTTTACAATCAGGGTCTTTTATGTATTTATTTATTTATTTTATTGTGGGTAAAAATCAAATTTTTCACAATACAAACCAATATTTGTAAAATGATATATAAATATATATGCGAATATGTGCATTTGCTTGCACAAATGTTATTTTTTTTCCTATATATTTTAAAAGATGCTTAGATTACATAAATGTTACACAAAAATTACAGGGATTCCCATGTTCCCCACCTCCCATACCTCCCATAACATCCCACATAAACATCTTTCATTAGTGTGGCACATCATCTGCAATGGATATACACATCCTGAGGCTTTGCCACTAAGCATAGACCACAGTTCACATTGTAGACCACGTTCTCTCCCACACAGTTCTGCATGGTATATGCTGATGTAAAATGGCCTATATCTGTCGCCACAACGTCACTCAGGACAAGCCCCAAGTCCTGAAAAAACCCCTGTATCAAGGTCTTTTTAACAGTTGAAATAAAAGCCATTGCTTATAGACTTTGGATAGATCATATGGTATGTGAATATATCTCAATAATACTGCTTAATAAACAAATAAATAATTGTGCAAGAATAGCCAGAAATAGCAGCTATGTATAGCAAGGGAAACAGAGAGATTGAGAGGGGAGGAATTTCCTTGTTTGTTTGTTTTTTGTTTATTATTATTATTAATGAAAATGCTTTAATAATGATTGAAGTGATGAATGCACAACCATGTGATTATACTAAATACCATCGATTGTATACTTTGGATAAATTTTATACTTTAGTAATATCTATCAATAAAATTGATTTGTTTAAAAAAATAGGGTGAGTTTGGGGAAAAATACACCAAATGTAAGATATGGCCTACAGTTACTAGTAATATTTTGACAGTGTTCTTTCACAGTTTGAAACAAATGTATTACAATGCAAGGTGTTGGTGGAGGGATTATGTATGGGACCCATATATGATGTTATACATGTTTATTTTGTAAGTTCACAACTTTTAGTATATACTTTTTTGTTTATGTACATTCATATATGAACAATATGCTTCAATAAAAAAATTTTAAATGTGAAAAAAATTTAAAAATTTAAAAATCTTTTGTGTTCTTGTCTATATACACTGTAGCCTTTCATATCTAGTTAACAAGATGCAATATCCCTTATATTTTCATTTCTTCTCTTTTACTTATCATTTTTCCTTGGGACTGGGAGTATACCTTCTAACAGAAGACTCACTGGAGAGGTAGAGATTACAGAGACAAGAAAGCCATCAACTTCGGTAAGGTCTAAAATGGTAAAGGGCCTATAGAACTTGCTGATAACCTGAGGCCAGAAATGTCTCCCATTGCTACCTGGGGCTATTTTTCAGTGACACTCTCCTCTATACATAATCAAGGTCTTTTTCAGATTCTGTTATAGTCATGAACTCAGTGCTCTACTAACTTCTTTATCCTCTGCTGTCAAAATCTAAGGAAATGACATCCACAAATGGAAATTCACATTTGATTTTAATAGAGGGTCTGGGAAGGCTCATTAATGAGAAAAATAAACAGAAAACAGTGCCACTTAGTTGAAACACATAGCCAAATTGATTCCATTTAAATTGATTTGGCCTATCCAGATGGTGTAAGTCATTGAGACTATTTACAAGTACAAATTAACAATATTAAAGGTGATTCAAAAGAGTGTGGCTGACAATGGAAAATGAGTTGAGCTTTAATTCTGGGAAAGTAAAATCTCTCTTCTGAATTATGTTAAACTTCCTTGGTGCAGCAATTCAATTAAACTCTATGGGCTTTTTTTCCTCATCTAATAAAATGGACCAATAAAAAATTCCAACAAATATCCCAGAGTTCCAAAATGGAAGAATATATTGGAAAGTGCATTGTACATATGAAATTTTAAATTGTTTTAAAGTAACAATCCTGGGAGTAAATAAACACTATGAAATTGGGTATTTCTAGTCATAGCAATCACTCTTAGAAGTAAATGTTGATCTTTGAATAGCTATAAAGTTGTCTTTCCATTTTAAGCCCTCTTATACTATCTATTCTTCCAATGAGAGAAATAGTAAATTTCACTCTTATAAGGAAAAAAAGAGAAGTATTTTTAATTTCTTCCTAAATTAAAGAAGCACTTCTATTTGCAACTTCATCCTTTATTCCCTACCCATCAATAACCAGAAAGTACCAAATGTTCTACCTATATAGTACTTGCTTCCAAAACATACAAAAATAACTTGTTCTTTTATGCTTCTATGCATTTGAACCTTCTGTTTTCCCCAACTGTATGTAATTCTCTTCTTTATCTTTTTCTCTTGATTAATTCTTGCTCCTCTGTTAAAAAACCCAACTAAAGGCCATTTTCTTTGTGATGTCTTTCCTAACTCTACAAGACAGAGATGATAGAAACTTTTTCTCTTTCCATCACATTCTGTATTAAATTTGTACAAATAATTACTGAATAGATATACCAAACACATTTTTTGCTGTAAATTTTATGTATTTTCCCCCATAGATTATGAGATCATTAAAGGCATTGATCATGACTTAGATGAAAATATATTTTTCTTCTTGCCCCATGTATGTAGCACAGTTTCAAACACATAACTTTCAAATAAAAGTGTTTGAAATTAGGAATCTCCCCCTCTATCTAAGCCTACTTAGATTATAGACATGAGACAAGTAAGGACAACCCTGTGATATCTGCATTGTGACTTGTCACTGTCTATGCGATCTCTATATGACTTTCATGTAGATCTGCTTCTTTCATCCCCACCTTTCTTCTTGCCCTGACACTCCAGAGAATACCTGAAATAAGAGTCAGCCGCTCTTATCCATAATATTATTTAATAAAATATAATCTAGCATTTGAAAACAGACTAAAAGTCAGCATCAAGTCAGTCAATTAAAATGAAAGCTGAACTTCTTCATACCTGACAAAATCCCCACCAAAACCTAAGCATGAAGGGAAATTTTTTTTGTTTGTTTTGGAGACTTCCCATAGAAGCCTCATTTATGGGCATCAACTCCAAACTTTCAATGACATGTATTTTAACCTTTCATACCCTTTTGTTACGTACTTTTCCACTTGAGTGATTTTAAATCTATAACACATGCAGTTAGTCACATATTAGTGAAGAAAATCAAACACACACACACACACACACAAACAATAAATATATCATAGTTCTAGCTGTCTAACTATAGAATTACTTCGAATATTTCTAATTTTTCCCCAGGAATTTCTTCTATATTATATGGTAGCAGGGGTCCACAAATTTATTCTGTAAAGGGGCAGATAGTAAATACACTAGGTTTTGTGGGTTAAGAGGCAAGATCAAGGGTATTATGAAGTTCCTTATATAAAAGAAAGAAAACAAATTTCCCCTAATATTTTATTAACAAAATTCAAAATATAATAATAATAATCAGGAACATTTTCTTATAATTCAAGACTGCTAATGAGGAAAATGTAATTCTTTGACTTTTGGGAGGAGTGAGATAAGATCTCACTTACTTGGGATTCATAGTGTTCCCTTTAATTAAAATCAATTGAAATTTTCATTTGTTAATGCAGATCTGTAATCAGATTTTATGTATCTCACCTCTGAATGTGTCTTTTTCACACAGAGAAGTGATACATGTAGCACTCAAAATGCTGGTAACTGCATCACTGTGATTTTTATTGCACCAAGTAACAGTGAGAAGTGATGCGAGCACAGTATCTGGAGTAATCACAACTATTCCACTCTGCTAATGTAGCATGAAATCAGGCACAGGTAATACAAGAAATAATGACTGTGTCTGTGTTCAAATAAAATTTTATTTTTGGGTATGAAATTGGAATTTTATAGTATACTATGTGACCCATGTCACAAAATATTATTTTTATTGTTTTCCAATCACAAATGTGAAAAACATTCTTAGCTCATAGACTGAACAAAAACAGTTAGTAGGTTGGATGTAGTCCTGGGCTGTGGTATGCTGACCCCTGATATATGGTATGACCCTTTATTAGAACCACGATTGGGGCTGATTTCTTTATTGATAGAGAAGTTGTAGATTTACAGAAAAATCTGAAGGAAGTAAAGTTCCCATATACCCACGAGTCACACACATGGTTTTCCCTATTATTAACATTTGCATCATTGATGACACAGTATTATCATAATTGCATTAACTATAGCCCATAGTTTCATTAGAGTTCACTCTTTGTGTTGTACAATTCTGTTTTTTTTTTTTTTATTATTATTGGGTTACCCATATACACAATAAAATTTCCCATTTTCACCCCTTTCAAGGATACAATTCAGTGATGTTAATTACACTTGCAATGCTGTCCTACCATCTGCAACATCAATTGCTATAACTTTTCCATCACCCCAATAGAAACTCTACCAATTAAGCATTAACACCCCATTCCCCACACTCGATCCCTAATCCTAGTAAAATGTAGTCTAATTTCTGATTCCATGACTTTGCATATTCTAATTATTTCATATAAGTGAGATGATACACTATATTTTCATTTTTTGCTTTTATATCATTCAACATGTTGTCTTCAAGCTACACCCATGTTGTAGCATGTAGCAGAATGCTATTCCTTTTTATAGCCAAATAATATTCCATCATATATATATATAACATTTTGTTTTTATTCATTCAATATGTTGATAGTCACTTGGGGTGCTTCAATTTTATCTGTTGTGCATAATGCTGCAATGAATATAGGTGTAAACATTTCTTTTTAGTTAGTTGCTTTCAATTATTTATGGTATGTCCTAGATGTAGGATTGCTGAGTCATATGGTAATTCTGTACTTAATTTTCTAAGGAATCATTGAACAGATTTTACAGTGTCTGTACCCTTTTACTTTATAACCAACAATGTATGTGTGTTCCTAATACTTTACATTCTTTCCAAAACCTGTTTTTGTTTTTACTTGATAGTAGCCATTCTATTGGGTATCAAATTGGATATCATTGAGGTTATTTTTTTAAGGAGATACAGGGCATTGAACCCAGGACCTCATACTTGTGAAGGAGGCTCTCAAACACTGAGATACACCAACTTTCTATCATTGTGGTTTTCATTTGCATTTCCCTAATGGCTAATGACGTTGAGCATCTTTACATGCATTAACTGCATGCATTTCTTTTTTGGAGAAATGTCTATTCAATTCCTCGGTCCATTTTTAAAATTGAGTTATTTGTCTTTCTGTTGTTGAGTTGCAGGATTTCTTTATATATGCTTGATATTAAGCCTTTATTGGATATATGGGTGGCAAATACTTTCTCTGATTCTGTAAGTTGTTCTTTTACTTTCTTGGGAATTTCCTTTGATAAACAAGTTTTAATTTTGATGAGGCCCAATTTATCAATTTTATTATATATTTTGCTGGCACTTTTCGTGTAAAGTCTAACAATCCATTGCCTAACCAAAATTCCTGACTAAGTTCAACTATCTTTTCCTCAAGAGTTTCAAAGATTTAGAATTTATATATAGGTCTTTTATCCATTTTGAGGTAATTTTGTATATGGTGTGAGGTAGGGGTCTTTTAATTATTTTAGTTGTATATCCAGTTTTCACAGCAACATTTGTTTAAAAGATGATTTTTCCCATGTTAAGTGGACTTAACATCCTTTTCAAAAGCAGTTGGCCATAGATGTGACAGTTTTCAAAGAGCTATTCTATTCCATTAGTCTAAATGTCAATCCTCATGCTAGTAATACTCTTTTTAAATTTTTAAAAATTGTTTTAATTTTAAAAGAAACTTTAGATTACATAAATGTTACTTAAAAAACATAGGGGATTCCCATATTCCCCACCCCCTCCCACTCCCACACTTTCCCATATTTACAATATCTTTCATTAGTGTGGTACATGTCTAACAATTGATGGACACATATAGAAGCATTGCTACTAACTGTGGATTATAGATGACATTATACTTTACAACCTGCCTCACACAATTTTATAGGTTATGACAAAATGTTTAATGGCCTGTATTCAACATTGTAATGTCATGCTGGACAATTCCAATGTCCCCAAAATGCCTCCATGTTACACCTATTCTTCCCTCTCCCTCCTCTCAGAACTTCTGGTGACCACTGCCTTTATATCAATGATGAGAGTTCTTCTATTGCTAGAACAATGGTAAGTCTATAATAGAATAATAAGTTTACTTTATTCCATTGTTCATTCCCCAATCTTGAGGATTTTGAGATGATGATGCCCACTCAGTTTATAATTGCGATGGGGCTTAGATCCCATGGGGCAGATGGATGGAATTGTCTTGCTTGCAGTTGCAGACACTCTCTGTTCCTTGGGATTGTTGTTGTCCATCACTGTCTACTTGCTAGTTGTCTGCAGTTGCAGACTCTTTCTGTTCCTTGGGATGGTCATTGTCCATCATCATCTCCTTCTTAGTTGTCCTGGATGAGTCCAATGAACTGGAGAGTAGGTGTTGCAACTCAGTTGAAATTCATGCCCCAACTGGCACATGCACAGCCAAAAGATTTAAGTCTCTTGGACATACACCTATCAACTCTAGTACTAATTATAGATTCAAATAAAAGGGGCAGAAGAGACATGTGTAGGGAAACCACAAGTGAGTCTGACTGTCACACTGGGGAGAATAAATTCTAAAGTTGGGTCCATTGGCAGTGTGCCAAACTCCTGTGCTGTCTGCCCTGCCTATAGTGTCTGGATGTCTCCAGAGCTCTCAGGAGCCCTGCTGTTTGAGTCAATATTTACTGTGGCAGTCAATGAGATCCTGCTGAGACTTGAATAAGCATAACCTCTGGAAAGAACTCCTGACTCACTTTGAAGTCTCTTAGCCATATAAATTCATTGTATTTAACCTTTACCCTTTTTGTCAAGGTCTTTTTCCAGTTGAATGGCTAGTTGGTGCTTGGTAGTAATTCCTGGGTGCCAGGGACACTCATCCCCAGGAATCATGTCCCACGCTGGAGGGAAGACAATGCCTTTATATGCTGAGTTTGACTTTGTGGTTTATTTGTTATTTTTTAAATTATTATTTCATTTTCTTATTAGTTTTATTTGGTTATTATTTTGGCTTCATTTTGGAGAAGTTTTGGATCACAAGAGTGTCACAATCATCACAGGGTAGGATTGCTGGTGTTAGGTTCCAGTGATGGGGTGTCAGTGTTGGGGGATGCATGGGAATGGGTTCACCTGGGGCATGCTTCCAAGACATATGAATATATTCAAGTGCTCATGGGGCATTGTCTCAGTGGGTAGAGATCCACAAAATAACCCAAAGAATATTGAATTCCCATCCTGGGGAGTTCTGCTACATTCTCAAATAAGACAGCAAGAATTTCCTGCGTGCAAGAACAGTGCCTAGTGAAGGAAGACAGACAATTATTCCAGGCCCTTGATATTGATGATAGTACTTATGAACCTTTTCTTGTGAAATTGAAACTTAGCCTAGTATTTTATTCTGCCTAAGAGTTACATGCCGAAAGCCTCCTTGTTGCTCAAATGAGGCCTCTCTCTAAGCCAAACAGCATATAAATGCAATTCCTTCCCCTCAGCATGGGACATGACTCCAGGGAATAAGCCTCCTTGGCATTGAAGAAATATTACCAAGCACCAACTAAGAATGCATCTGGAAAAAGATCTTGTCCAAAAGGGGGAAATAGTAAATAAAATGAGTTTTTATGCCTAAAAAGTTTCAAAGTGACTTAGGAAGTCATTCCAGAGATTACACTTATGTATGTCTTTGCACGATCTCATTGACTGCCACAATAAACTGTGCCTCAAATATCGGGGCTCTTGAGGGCTCTAGAGACATCTAGAAGCTATAAGCAGGGCAGTCAGATCAGGAATTTGGCACCCTGCCGGTGGGCCATAATTTGGAATTTATGCTGCCCAGTGTAACAGAGTTATACTTATTTATAGGTCCTCTACACATGGGTCTTTTATCCCTTTTATTTGAACATACAATTAACAATGTAGGTGATAAATTATTCTCAATACTTTGGAATATCTTTAATATTTTGGAAAATTTTTGCAGAATTGGTCTTATAATATTTGGTGAATTTACCAATGAAGCCAATAATGCTGTTCTTTTATTTCTTGATAGGATGTTGATTACTGATTCAATATCTTTATTTGTTTGTTGAGATTTTCTATTTCTTTATGATTCAGTTCAGGTAGTTTGCATGTTTTTATGAATTTTTCCAGTTCATCCAGATTATCTATATGTTGTTATACATTTGTTCATAATATCTTCTTATAATCTTTTTGATTTCTGTGAGATTAGTACTTATGTCCTCCCTTTCATATCTGATTTTAGTTATTTGCATTCTCTCTCTTTTCTTTGTCAGTTCAGGTAAAAGTTTGTAAATATTAATGATCTTTTCAAATAACCAAATTTTGATTTTGTTGATTTCTATATTGTTTCACTAATCTCTATTTCACTTCCTTCTGCTCTAATAATTGTTATTCCTTTCCTTCTGCTCATTTTGAGTTTAGTGTTCTCTTCTTTTTTCTTATAACTCCAAGTATGAATTTAGGTCACTGTTTTGAGATCTTCTTTCTATTTTAATATAATCATTTGAAGCAATAAATTTCCCTTTCAGCAATGTTTGTGCTGAGTCTCATAAGGTTTTTATGATGTTTTCAATTTCATTTGACTCAAGTTATTTCTTAATTTACCTTTTGATTTCTTTGACTCAGCGATTTTTTAAGATTACATTGTTTAATTTCCATGTATTTGTGAATTTTTCATTTCTCCCTGTATTATTGTTTTCTAGTTCATTCTATTGTGGTCAGAGAAGTTATGTTGTGTGATTTCAATCTTTTAATTTGTTAAAACATCTTTTGTGACTTAAAATAATTTATATGGTATAATGATCTATGTGCAGTAAAGAAGTATGTGTATTCTGCTGTTTTGGGGTGAAGTGTTGCATAAATATATGTTAGGTCGAGTTGATTCATAGTATCACATAAGTATTCCATTTCCTTGTAGATCTTCCATCTAGATGTTCTATGCTTTATTGAAAATGGTGTTTTGATGTCTCTTACTATTAATGTAAAACTGTTTATTTCTTCTTTCAAGTTTGTCAATATTTCCTTCATATATTATGGTGCTTTGCTGTTAAGTGCATATGCATTTATAATTCTTGTGGAATTGACCCTTTGATCATACATTGTCCTTATTTATCTTTTGAAATAGTTTTTAACTGAAAGTCTATTTTATGTGATAATAGTGTAACCACCTGGGATCTCTTTTATTACTATTTGAATGTAATATTTTTTCTCATACTATCACTTTAAACCTACTTGTGCTTTGAATTTAAGGTGATTCTCTTATAAACAGTATATAATTGGTTCATGCTTTTTTATCCATTTTGTTAATCTTTGCCTTTCAACTGGAAAGTTTAATCCATTTACATTTAAAGTAACTACTGATGATGCAAGGTTTTCTCCTATCCTTTTACTTTCAGGTTTTTGTAAATTATATACCTTTTCGGCCCTCAATTCTTCAACTACTGCTACTTTCCAATTTATTTCATCTTTTGTAATAAACCATTTTGAGTCCCTTCTCTCTTTCTTCTGTATATGTTTTTCCAATATTTTATTTGTGGTTTGACCATGGGGCTTAAATATAATACTGTAACATATATCTGTAGTAATCTTTTTTGGTTTGATACTAACTTCATTTCAATTGCATAAGCAATCTCTTTTCCTATATTTTTTTGTCCAATCATTTTTTACTTTACACAAATTTCACCTTTATAAACTGTTTGTCCAAATGCATTGATTTATCATTTTTTATGCATTTTCATTTTACATCATGTAAGAATGAAAAAGAAAAGTCACAAACCAAAAACGGAATACAATAGTACTGATATTTATAATTGTCCATGTAATTACCTTTTCCAAAGATCTTTAGTTATGATGCTTCAACATACTCTCTAGTGTCCTTTTCTTTCCGTCTGAAAAACTCTCTTTAGTATTGCCTAGAGGGTAAGTCTAGTGGTAATTATTCCCCTCTTCTTATGTTTGTCAGGGAATGTCTTAATCTCACCTTCATTTTCTTAAATATGTTTTTATTAGAGAAGTTGTGAACTTACAAAACAATCATGCACATAAGTGGAATTCCCATACAACATCTGTCCACCAACACACACATTGTTGTGAAGCATTTGTTACAAATTATGAGATATTATCATCAGATAATTACCACTAATTATGATCTATAGCATACATTTGATATATTTTTCCATACCCCCTTATTATTAGCACAGTGCATCTTTAATATTGATGAAATAATGTTATAATATTGCTGTTGACTATAGTCCATAGGTTACATTAATTGTATTTTCTTCATGCTTCTCCACATTCTTACCACCTTGCAATAGCAATGTACATTTGTTCTAGATCATAAAAAGGCATTCTTGTATTTGTACTATTGACCAAAATTCTCATCCATCTTTGGGTTCACTAGGTAATAGTGTCACTAGATTATTCTTTACCTTTCTGTCAATTGACATTTTCATCCCTAGACTACCCTATTCAACCATAATCCCATTACAAACCAGCTACCTTTTCTACTCACTATAATGTGTTACTATCAAATCTATTCATTTCCACACTTATACAGTAACGTTAATTAAAATTTTACATATTTTAACCATCAGTGCCTCTTCTTATCCCTCCTCTTATCTCTTAATAGCCTATACACTATGTTTAAACTCCATGTGTTTATTTTAATATTTAGTTCCTATTAGTGAGACCAGGCAATATTTGTCCCTTTTTGTCTGCCTTTTTTCACTTAATATAATGTTTTCACAGTTCATCCATGTTAACATATGTCCCAATTAAATTTCTTCTAACAATAGCAGACTATTCCATCATATGTGTATACCACATCTTGTTTATCCATTCATCATTTGATAGACACTTGGGTTGTTTCCATCTTTTGGCAATACTGAGTAATGCCACTATAAACAACAGTGTGGAAATGTCTGTTGCATCACAATTTTCAGTTCTTCTGTAAATATTTCTAGTAAAGGATTTGCTGGATCATATTGCAGTTCTATACTTAGCTTCCTGAGGAACCACCAAGCTGTCTTCCACAAAGGCTGAACCATTTTAACTTTTTAAAAAATAGGAGTTACCTAGAATTAAATGGGGGACCTTGTACATGCAAAGCAGGCTCTCAGCCATGGAGCTACACCTTATTTGCAAGCGACACCATTTTACATTCCCACAAACAAGGAAGGAGTGTTCTTATTTCTCCACATCTTCTCTAGCACTTATTGTTTTCCGTTTTTTTTTTTTAATAACCGCCATTCTATGAGGTGTGAAATGATATCTCATTAGTGTTTTGATTTGCATTTCCCTAATAGCTAATGATATTTAACCTTTTTCCATGTGCTTTTTGGACATTTTAATTTCTTCTTTGGAAAAATGTCTATTTAAGTCTGTTAGCTATTTTTAAATTAGTTTATTGCTCTTTTATTTTTCAGTTGTATGATCTCTTTATTGAAAATAAATCAAACCCTTATCGGATATTTGATTTCTAAATATTTTATTCCCATTGAGTGGGCTCTTTTTTCATCTTCTTAAGAAGTCATTTGAATTGCAAAAGTGTTTAAGTTTTAGGAGTTTCCATTTATCCATGTTTGCTTCATTAGTCGTGCTTTTAGTGTAGGGTTTAAGAATCCCCATCTACTACCAGATCTTGAAGAGGTTCCCTACATTTCTTTTAGGTCTTTTATGGTTCTAGGTTTTATGCTTAGGTCTTTGATCCATTTTTAGTTAATTTTGGTATAAGATGTGAGAGAAGGATGCTCCTTCTTTCTTTTGGCTGTGGAGATCCCATTCTCCAAACACCAATTGTTGAATAGATTGCTCTGCCCCAGCTGGGTGGTTTTGATAGACTTGTCAAAAATCACTTCACCATAGATGTGAAGATCTGTTCCTGAAACATCAATGCAGTTACATTTGTTTATGTGTCTATCTTTATGCCAGTACCATGCTGTTTGTTTTTTTTTTAATCAATTTTATTAATACATGTTAATAAAGCATACAATTCATTTAATTTCTGCACTCTGGTATTTGGTATAATCACATAATTGTGCGTCCAACACTTCAATCATTATTTGAGTATTTTCATTATTTCAATAATAATAAGCAAAATACAAACAAACAAGAAATTTCCTTACTTCTCAATCTCTGTATGCTTCCCCCACTGTACATAGCTGGTGTTTCCAGTTATTCAATCTAAAATGTATAATCAATGGCTTTTAATATAATCACCATGTTGTACATTCTTCATCTCAAAATTTTTAGAACAGTTTCATTATTCCTAAAACAAAAACTCCACACCTCTTAGCATTCCTTCCTTGGATCTGCATAACCACTAATCTCATTTCATCTTTGCAAATTGATTGATATTTACATTTCATACACATAGAATCATACAATATGTAGTACTCTGTGTCTGTTCTCCTTCACTTATTATGTTTTGGGTTTTGTCTGATATTAACATTTTGTAGTATTAACTTATATTTGTTCAGTTTCAAAGAAAAATGGTCTTATATATGCAATTCTACCCATATTCATATTTCACATAATATATTCATATTTCACATAATATATTTAGTTCATGATGGGGCAATCATAGAGTATTTGTCCTTTTCTATCTGGCTTGTTTCACTCAACATAATGTCTTCTAGGTTCATCCATATTGTCATATGTTTTACAACTTCATTTTATACTGCTGCATAATATTCCACCATGTGTATATTCCACAATTTGTTTATCCATTCATCAGTTGATGGACACCTGAGTTGTTTCCAACTTTTGGCTATCATGAATAACACTGCAATGGACATTGGTGTGCAGATATCTATTCATGTCACTGCTCTCTTCTTCTGGGTATATACCTAGCAATGGTATTGCTAGGTCCCACAATAAATCTTATATTTAACTTACATAGGAACTGCCAAACCATCCTCTACAGTGGCTTTACCATTCTACATTCTCACCAACAATGAATAAGCTTTCTTATCTCTCCCACATCCTATCAAACATTTAGTTTTCTGACTTTTAATAGTGGCCAGTCTAATAGGTGTGAAATGATTTAGACAAGTTCAGCAAAGTGGTAGGATACAAGGCTAATACACAAAGATCAATACCATTTCTCTACACTACTGATGTGCAAACTAAGGAGGAAATCAGAAAAAAAAATCCATTTATAATAGCGACTAAATCAATTAAATATTTAGGAATAAACTTAGCCAAGCACATAAAGCACCTGTATTCAGAAAACTACAAAACATTGCTAAAGGAAACCAAAGAAGGCTTAAATAAATGGAAGGGCATTCCATGTTCATGGATTGGAAGACTAAATATCATTAAGATGTCAGTTCTACCCCCAAATATGATTTACAGATTGAATGCAGTCCCAATAAAAATCCCAATAGCCTTTTTTTGTAGAAAAGGAAAAGTCAATTATCAAATTTATTTGGAAGGGTAACTGGCCCTAAAGAGCCAAAGATATCTTTGAAAAAGAAGACCAAAGATGCAGGACTCTGACTTCCTGACTTTAAAGCATATTAATTAGCTACAGTGGTAAAAACAGCATGTTACTGACATAAGGATAGATTTACCAATGGAACTGAATCAAGAGCTTAGAAATTGACCCTCACATCTAAAGTCAAGTGATTTTTGACAAGGCTGCTAAGCCCACCCAGCTGGGCCAGAACAGTCTATTCCACAAATGGTGTTGGGAGAACTGGATAGCCATATCCAAAAGAAAGAAAGAAGGCTTCTATCTCACACCTTATACAAAAATTAATTCAAAATGGTTCAAGGACCTAAATATAAAAACAACAACCATAAAACTCCTAGAAGAAAATATAAGAAAACATCTTTAAGATCTTGTGGTAGGCAGTAGTTAATCCTCATGCCCACAGCACAAGCAACAAAAGAAAAAAAAAAAGGATTACTGGAACATCCTCAAAATTCAACACTTTTACACCTCAAAGGACTTTGTCATAAGCTTGAAAAGGCAGTTCATGTAATGGGAGAATATATTTGGCAATCACATATCTGATGAGGGTATAATATCCATAATATATAAGAGCTCATACAACTCAACAAGAAAAAGATGAAGTATCCAATTCAAAAACTGAGCAAAAGACTTGAAAAGACAACTGTCCAAAGAAGAAATACAAATGGAGAAGAAATACAAGAAAAAAAATATTTTACATCACTAGAGATTAGGGAAATTCAAGTCAAAACTACTATCCTGTTTTTACCACTATAGCTAGGTAATATGATGCAAAGTCCAGAAGTGAGAGTCCTCCAACTTCGCTATTTCATTTTAAGATATTTCTAGCTATTTGGGACTCCTTACCCTTCAAAATAAATTTTATAATTTAGTTTTCCATTTCTTAAAAAATATTGGTGGAAAATTTATTGGGATTGCATTGAATCTGTATATCAATTTGAGTAGAATTGACATCTTAACGATATTTAGTCTTCCAATCCATGAACACAGAATGTTCTTCCATTTATTTAGGTCTTTTTAAAAATTTCTTTTAGCAAAGCATTGTAGTTTTCTGAATACAAGTGCTTTACATAATTGGTTAAGTTTAAATATTTGATTCTTTTAGTAGCTGTTGTAAATCAAATTTTTTCCTGTATTCCTGCTCAGATTGTACATTACTTGTGTATAGAAACACTACTGATTTTTGTATATTAATCTTGTATCCTGCCACTCTGCTGCTTTGTTGTAAATATGTCTTGTATCCTGCCATTCTAGCAGCTTTGTTTTAAATTTTGAGGGACATTCTAGGTATAGTGTCCTATCACCTTCGCATATTAAAAGTTTTACTTCTTCATTTACGATTTAGATGTATTTTATTTCTTTTTCTTGCCTGATTGCTCTAACTAGAATGTCTAGCACTATATTGAACAACAGTGATGATAGTGGGTATCCTTGTTTAGTTCCTGATCTCAGGGAAATGTTTTTAGTCTTTCACCATTGAGTACAATGTTTCTCAGAGAGGCTGAGGAAGCACAGCTCCCTTCCTATCCTATTGAGGGACAGGAATGGAGGTACAGGTGTCTGTGTATCCAGTCTGTGTGGGCAAAAAGCACCTGCCATTGCCCAGAGAGTATGAGGGGACACAGGTCCCCTCCTAACCTATTGGAGGGAGGGGTGGAATTACAGGTTTCTGAGTATTCAGGCTCTGTGGGTCAAAAGCACTTGCCATTGACCATATAGTGCCCCTCCTATCATATTGGAGGGTGGGAATGGAGCCCCAAGTGTCTGATATCCATTCTGTGCTGGCTGAAAGTGTCTGCAGTTGTGAGGAGAGGCTGGTGCAGGTCCTGCCAGCTTCCTTCATACCAGAGGTGGTGTGGGAGCCTAGGCCAGAGCTGCAATCTGATCTGGGTGAAAGAAGAGGGTCCTTATGATCTCTGTGATTTTCAATCAGCCCTGCTTGCCCTCATACCGGGCATGGAGTTAAAATGGCAGCTACTGACCTCTTTCTCACTTGGATAGGTTCAAACTGGCTCTTCTTAGGATTATAATTTAGCCAGCCAAACTTACTAATCAGTAGCTGAAGTTTGTGCCTGAAAGTGTCTTCCCTCTCCATTTTGGGGAAATGGAGCTTCCAACTCCAGCCACAGAATAGCTCTCAAGCTGTCTGCACCACCATTGGAAGATTGGCATCCGCGTCCATGGCATGGACACTCTACTCATGAATCTTCACTGTAAATGGCCAGTCTTCTTCCATAGTTTCAAGGATGTTGCAAGACACTCTTCTTCATTTCTGATAATGCACCAATCAGGTGCTTTAGATAACTATGGGTGATTATTAACTGTCCTGTAGAATAAGCTGACTCTTGGAGCACCTTACTGTGCTGCCAACTTACTCATCCACCACCATTTTTCTTCTTTATGTCCTTAATATCTTTAGCCATCTCATGGAATTTAATAGAGAGATTTGTCTGAACATCTTTGATTAGTTCTCTCAACTCCTTTATGTCACCTTGGAGGCTTAATTTTTTCTTTTGACTGGGCCATATCTTCCTGTTTCTTGTTATGAATTATAAATTTTTGTTTGTAACAGCACCTGATTTGTTTCATATATTTATTCTGGGCTCAGTTTCTCACTTTAGCCTATGGCTTTCTATTTTATTGATTTTGTTCTAAAGCCCCTCTTTGATGCTTAGTTCAACTTAATTTGGAAAATTATATTGGCTCATGTTTAGCCAATTTGAGTTTTTTTTTCTCTTTTTTCAACTGTTTCTTGCTGTTTCTTCCTTGGTACTTGCAGAGTAAGAGCCAAGGATGCAGTTGGTATTGTAAGTCATGGAATTTGAAGCTGCCTGCTTTGCCTCAGCAACTGATGTAGCTTCTTACAACTTTGTCCCTTGTCAGGGGTATGGATAGAGTCACAGCCATGTGCAGTAATATATGCTGTGAAGGCCAAGGTGGTCTGTAGTTGCCCAGAGAGACTGATGTAGCTCCATGCTCCTTCCTCCACTATCTGTTGCAGGAATGGAGACACAGGTTTGGGCAGTAAACTAAGTCATGCAGGTCAAAACTGAACATAATTGACCAGATAGCCTTGATGAAGCACTGACCCTGTTCCTCCCATTCTAGGATTGGAATGGAGCCATAGATGTGTGCAACTATCTTGTCCATGTGGGCCAAAAGTGACTGCAGTTTCTTGGAGAGGCTAAGGGAACACTGTCCCCCCTTCTTCCCTGTCAGGGGTGGAGGTGAAGCCCAAAGTTTGCCCAACAGTCTTGTTAATGAGCCTAAAAGTGACTACAGTTGTCCAGAATGGGTGAGGGAGCAATGTTCCTCTTCCTGCCCTATCAGGCACAGGGATGAATCCACGGCTGTGTCCAACAATCTACTTTGTGCAGGCCAAAAGCTGCTGCAATTGCCTGGAGTGGCTGAGGAAAAACCTCCCCTTTTGTCTTATTGGGGACAGAGATGTAGCCACATGGGTGCAAAACAATCTATTCCGTGTGTGCTGAAAGTGACTAGAGTTGCCTGAAGACTCTGGTACAGGATTCCCAACTGCCTCCTTGCTAGAGGTGAGGCTGGAGCCCAGGCTAGGGCAGCAATCTGATCTGGATGGAAAGAAGCCAGTTCCTACCCTCACTATGATTTTCAATGAACCCTGCTTCCCCTCATGCCAGGGACAGAGTTAAAATGGAGTGTACTGGCCTCTTTCTGACTTGGACAGGTTCAAACTTTGGCTATTGTTAGGAATGGATTTTAGCCAGCTGTTTTTACTAATCAGTAGCTGAAGTCAGTGTCCAACCATCTCTTTCTCCCCCATTTTTGGGAAATGGAATTCCAACTACCAAGGCATCTCGCACTACCGGAGGAGGATGAACTCTGGCCTCCTTGGCCTGGACTTCACTGCTTATTAATCTTCTCTGCAGATAGGAAGTTTCCTCCTTCTCTTCTTTCAAGGATATTGCAGGATGCCCCTCTTGTCTCCTGAGTCTTGAAAACAGATAATTTAGTTAGCACTGGCTGATTTCTAACTGCACTTATAGACGAGCTCCTTATTCTGCCATTATCTTGTTACTCCCTCTCTTCCATATGAATTTGATGATTAGCTTTTTCATTTTTGGTAAAAAAGCTATTAGAATTTTGAATGTCTTTTCAATAGATTGTATATAAATTTGGGGAGTATTGACCTCTTAATGATATTATTTATTATAATCTATGAGCTCAGAATTCATTTTTATTTTGGTCTTTATCCTTTCAATAAATATTTGTAGTTTATACATGCAACTGCTTTACATCTTCTTTTTTAATTTTTATGTTTTTATTTTTGAAGTAGATTTAGATTACATAAATGTTGATATTTTGTTCTTTCAGTTACTAATATAAGTAAAATTGTTTTCTTGATTTCACTTTTTGATTTTCCCTTAATGATGTGTAGTGTGATGGTTAGGCTAACGTGTCAACTCAGCCAAGTAATGGTGCCCAGTTGTTTGGTAAAAGAAGCACTGGGCCAACTGTAATTCAAGGACATTTCATGGACTTTAATCATCAGTAAGGTGATTCCATAGATCAACTAAGGAGACTGCCATCAGCAATGAGTGATGTCTCATCCAATGAGTTGAAAACCTCAAAAGGAGAAATGATTTTATCATTCAGAGAGAGAATTCCCAAATATACTTCAGATAGCTAGTATCTCCTAAGGAACTCAATGAGGACCTTCATTAGAGTCCTTGGCTTGCAGCCTGCCCTATGGAATTTGGACTTGTGCATCTCCACCACCTTGTGAGAAAATTTTGTTTAATCATACTATTTACAGATATATCCTGTCGATTCTGTTTCTCTAAAGAATCCTGGCTAATACAGCTTGGTACTGGATGTGGTACTTGAGAAACAGAGAGCTATAGTCCCTTAATCAATTCCCAGGCTTGAGACAGCTCACAGACCCAGAGACCCTTGAATGAGGGGAAAGTCAGGTGCCCTTGGGGAAGGATCCTGTTACACAGCCAAAAATTTATACTGTTAATCATATTCCCAGCTTTACCCAAAGAGATCTACAGCCTTAAACTAGGGCAAATGTTCATGAGGGAAAGGAAATGATCAGTGTGGGAATTTTTTGTACACAGGCTCAGAAGTGATATTTCCAGACCAAAAGTGTCATTGTGGTCCACCAGTGAGAGTAGTGGTTTGTGGAGGTCAGGTTATCAATGGAGATTTAGCTCAGGACTGTCTCACAGTGGATCCAGTGGATCCCCAGGCCAATTCTGCCATTATATCCCCCATTCCAGATTGTATAATTGAAATAGATATATTCAGCTACTGGCAGAATCCCCACATTGGTTCCCTGACTTGTGGAGTAAGGGTTATTATGGTAGGAAAGTCCAAGTAAAAGCCACCAGAACAGCCTCTATCTAGCAAAATAGTAAATAAATGCCATACCAGATTCTTTGAGGGATTGCATACATCAGTGCCTACATCAAGGATTTGAAGGATGCAGAGGATGTGATTCCCACCACAAGCCCAATCAATTCTCCTATTTGACCTGTGCAGAAAACAGATGGATCTTGGAAGATGACAGTGGGTTATCATAAACTTAAACATTTGGTGACTCCAATTGCAGCTGCTGTTCCAGATGTGGTATCATTTCTTGAGCAAATCAACACATCCACTGGTACCTGGTATGCAGCTGTTGATCTGGCAAATGCTTTTTTCTCAATTGCCATTAATAAAGACCACTAGAATCAGTTTGAGTTCAGTTGGCAAGGCCATCAATATACCTGCACTCTCCTACCTCAGGGGTATGTCAACTTTCCAGCCCTATGTCATAATATTGTCCACAGGGATCTTGACTGTCTCTCCCTCCCACAAGAAATCATACTGGTCCATTATATTGATGTTATCATTCTGATTGGAGCTGGTGAGCAAGAATTAGCAACTATTCTAGAATTATTGGTAAGGATTTGTGTAAGAGAGGATGGGAGATATATCCAACAAAACTACAGGGAATTTCCACCTTGGTGAAATTCCTAAATGCCCTCTAGTATGGGGCATATTGAGATATCCTTTGTAAAGTGAAGATTAAGCTGTTGCAACTGGACTCTCCTACGACCAAAAATGAGGCACAATGCTTAGTTGGCCTCTTCAGATTTTGGAGAAAACTTATTCTTCATTTGGGAGTGCTATTCTGGCCCATTTACTGTGTGACCAGAAAAGTTGCTAGTTTTGAGTTGGCACAAGAAGAGTCTCTGTGACAGGTACAGGCTGCTGTGCAAACTACACTGTCATTTGGGCCATATAATCCACCAGACTCAATGGTGTTAGAAGTTTAAATAAAGGTGGCTTCTGGAGTCATTGGCAGACCCCTATAGGAGAATCACAATGCAGAGTCTTATGATTTTGGAGAAAGGCCCTGCCATTCTCTGCAGACAACTACTCTCCTTTTGAGAACTATCTTTTGGCCTACTATTGGGCCTTAGTAGGGACTGAATGCTTAACCATAGGTCACCAAGCTACCATAAAGCCTGAATTGCATATCATGAGTTTGGTATGGTTTGATTGCCAAACCATAAAGTTGGGTATGCACATCAACACTCAATCATAAAGAGGAAGTGGTATATATGATAGGGCTTGAGTAGGTCCTGAGAGCACAATTAAGCTACATGAAGAGTGACCCAAATGCCCATGGTCACCAATCTTGCCACATTACCTTCTCTTTCCCAACCCACATCTCTGGCCACTTGGGTAGTTCCTTACAATCAGTTGACTGAGGAAGAGGAAACTTGCTTAACAGGTGGTGCTGCACAATATGCAGGTACAAACCAAATGTGGGCAACATTAGCACTACAGCCCCTTACTAGGGTATTCCTGAATGACACTGTTGAGGTGAAATCCTCCCATGGGCAGAACTTAGAGCTGTGCAACTGGTTGCTCATTTTGCTTGGAAGGAGAGATGACCAGATGTGCATTTGTTCACTGACTAATGGGTTGTTACCAATGGTTTCACTAGATGGTCAGGGACTTGGAAGCAACATGATCGGATAATTCATGACAAAGATATGTGGATAGACCTTTCTGAGGGACAAAAACACCACGAAAATATTTATATCCACATGAATGCTCATGAGACAGTGATTTCAACAGCAAAAGATTTTAATAATCAATATAAGATGTATAAGATGACCTGTTCTCTGCATAACAGTCAACCTCTTTCCCCCAGGCACTCCTGCCATTGACAATGGCTCATGAAAAAAGTGACCAGGGTAGTAGGGATGGAGATTATTCAGGGGCTCAGCAAAATTGACTTCCCCTCATCAAGGTGTACCTGGCTACAGTCATTGCTGTGTGCCCAATCTGCCAATAATAAAGACCCCACTCAGCACCCCCATATGGCACTACTCTCCACAGTGATCAGCTTGCCACCTGGTGGCAGGTTGATTACATTGGACCAATTCCATCATGGAAATGTTTCTATTCTAACTGGAATAGACACATTTTCTAGATATGGGTTTGTCTTCCATGAATGCAATGTGTTTTCCAAAACTAGCATTCATGGATTTACTGAATGTCTTATCCACTGCCAAGGTATTCCACACAGCATTGCTTCTGATCAAGGATCCCCCTCCACAGCAAATGATGTAAAATTTGGACACATTCTCATGGAATTCAGTGGTCCTACAATGTTCCCCATTATCCTGAAGCAACTGGATTGATGAATGGTGTAATGGCTTTTTGAAGACACAATCACAGCTCCAACTAAGTGGCAATACCTTTCAGGGCTGGGGCAACATTCTCCAGGAAGCTGTGTATGCTCTAAATCAACATCCAATCTATGGTGTTCTTTCTCCCTTAGCCAAGATTCATGGATCAAGGAATCATGGTGTGGAAATGGAAGTTGCACCACTCAATATTCCAACCTCGTGATCCACTAATAAAAATTTTGCTACCTGCCTTTGCAACCTTAAGCTTTGCTGATCTAGAGGTCTTAGTTACAAAGGGAGGAGTACTTCCACTAGGAAGCAATGTTTCCATGAAACTAGAAGTTAGGATTACTTCTTGGCCACTTTGTGCTCCTCATGCCTCTGAATCTACAGGAAAACAAGCGAATTACTGTATTGACTTGGGTGACTGATCCTATCAAGGGGAACTAAGACTCCACTTATACAATGGAGTTAAAGATGAGTTTCATGAAACACAGAAGCTCTCCTAGGGCATCTCTTAATACAACCATACTTTGTGATTAAAGTTAATGGAAAATTGCAAAACTTCAATCCACACAGGAGTAACAATGTCCCAGAATGTTCAGGAATGAAGGTTTTGATCACCCCACCAGGCAAAGAACCACAGCCAGCAGAGGTGCCTGCTGAGGGTAAAGGGAACAAGGAATGGATAGTGGAAGAAGATAGAGATAAATACAAACTTTGACCACATGACCAGTTACAGAAATGAGGACTGTAATGGTCATGAATATTTTTTCATTTTCTGGTTATGAATATGTTTGTATATGTACATAAAATGGATATATACATATGATATAAGTTGTATTTGTTTCATGTCATACTATTTCAGAATGTCAAGTTTGAGTTAATATTACCTAAGGACTTGCACCCTATTCTGAAGGTATTTGGTGTGTTTCTGGTTGTACACAGGACAGTGAGAATTGTTAGATGTAAAATATATGTCTGTTATTGTTTTTATTTAGAGATTAAGAATGGTTTTAAGTGGTATGTGTGGCTACCAAGTTGACAAGAGGTGGAATGTGATGATTAGGCTAAGGTGTAAACTCTGCAAGAGAAGCATACCAGTTATTTGATCAAGCAAGCACTGAGCTAATTATAAAATAAGGGCTTTATTCATCAGTGAGGTGATTGAATAGATGACTGATTATATCTACAATCAACTGAGGAGATTTCCATCAGCAATGAATGAAGTCTCATCCAATCATTTGCAGCCTTAAAAGGAGAAGTAATTTCAGCATTCAGAGAGAGAATTCTCATCTCTACTTCAGATAGCCAGCATCTCCTAGGGAACTCCACAAACACCTTCATCAGATTCCCGAGCTTGCAGCATGCCCTACAGAATTTGAGCTTATACATCCCAAGTGTAGTGTGAGACAATTTTATAAAAGCTCATACTATTGAGATTTGTTCTCCTGTTGGTTCTGTTTCCCTAGAGAGCCCTGGCTAATACATATAGAAACACAAATAATTGTATCTTGATGGTGCATGCTGCACGTGGCTGCATTCATTTATTAACTCTAGTAATTCTTTTGGAATTTTGGGGGGGCTTTTCTTTATATAGGAAATATATATGGAAAAGAATAGGGATAATTTTACCTCTTCCTTTCTAATTTGGATGGCTTTTTTTCTTTAATAGTTTTTCCAGCTAGCATTTTCAGTGAAATATTTAATAACAATGGTGATAGCCATCATCTGTGTCTTGTAACTGATCTTAGGGGGAAGTCTTTTGGTCTTTCATCATTACTAGTAATTATGATGTCAGCTGTGTATTTTTCATACCTGTGCTTTATCAAGTTGAAGATGTTGCATTCTATTCTCAGTTTTCTGAGATTTAAAAAAAAAATCAATAATGGGATTTTCAAATGCCTTTTTTTTCTTTTTAATTAGAGATGTGAGTTTACAAAACTATCATGTATAATGTGCAGAATTCCCATACTTCACCCCTACACCACCACCTTACATTTTTGTGGAACATTTATTACATATTATGAAAGAACATGATTAGATTATTACCACTATGATCCATAGCATACACTTGGTATATTTTTCCACAGAACCCCTATTATTAACACTATGAATTAGTACTGTACATTTGTTATAGTTTATGAGAGAACACTCATATTTTCCCTGTTAACCACAATCCAATTTCCGTCATGGGATTCACTGTGTTATAAAGTCTTATGTCTTCTTTTTTTTTTAAGCAGTTTATTTTTTCTGTCACATAACATTTTGAAATATTATTATTTTTACATTAGAAACATTACAGGATTACAGATAATTCATGGAAAGGTACAATGTTCACATATACTCTATTGTTGATACTTTGTATTTGTGTGGTACTTTTTTATTTTTATTTTAAAAGATGCTTAGATTACATAAATTTTATACAAAAATTACAGTGATTCCCATGTTCCCCAACTCCCACACCTCCCACAACCTCCACATAAACATCTTTCATTAGTGTGGCACATAACCTGCAATCGATATACACATCCTGGGGCTTTGCCACTAAACATGGACCATAGTTCACATTTTACATCACACTCTCTCCCACACAGTTCTGCATGGTATATGCTGATGTAAAATGGCCTATATCTGTCATTGTAATGTCACTCAGGATAATTCCCAAGTCCCGAAAAAGCACCTGTATTACAACTGCTTTTCCCTCTCCCTGCCCCAAAAGTGTCCAGTGGCCACTGGCTCCACCTCACTCTTGTAATTTTTTCCATTGCTAGAATCACAATATGTCTACAACAGAATACCATTAAGTCCACTCTAGTCCATAGCTCTTCTCCCAATTCTGAGGAGTTTGGAATGGTGATGTCCACTCCACCTCCAAGTGAGAGGGGGGCCCATACCCCATGGATATGATGGATGGGATTATCCTGCCTGCACCTGCAGGCTCTCTCTATTCGCTGGGATAGTCATTGTCCATCATTGTCTCCTCACCAGGTGATGTGTGTGAGTCCATTGAGCTGTATAATAGAAATTGCAGCTCCATCGAGATTCCAGGCACAGCTGACACAGGGGCAGGCCAAAGGCTCAAGTCTCTGGAAGTACAACTATAAACTCCAGCATCACACATAGGTTTGAATAGAAGGGACTGATGGACCATGTGCAGGGAGGATTTATTTGAGTCGAACTCTGTCACTCTCATGAGCACAGATTCCAAAGTAGAGCCCACTGATAGGGCATCAATCTCTGGAGCTATCCCCCACTCCCATATAGGACCTGGGTGTCTCCAGAGCCCTCAGGAACCCCTCTGTGTGGGATGATATCCACTTTGGTGTTCTATGAGATCCTACTGAGGTGTGCGTAAGCCTTACCTCTGGGATGACCTCCTGACTCTCTTTGAAGTCTCTTAGCCACATGAACTCATTTGTCTTTACCTTTTCCCTGTTTTATTCAAGGTCTTTTTCCAGTCGTATTGCCAGTTGGCACTTGGTAGTAATCCCTCATTGCCAGGGAGGCTCATCCTCGGGGGTCATGTGCCATGCTTGGAGGAAAGTAATGCATTCATATGCTGAGATTGGCTTAGAGAGACACCACATTTGAACAACAAGGAGGCTCTCAGGTGGCAACCCTTAGGCACCCCATAACAGTAGGCTAAGTTTTAACTACAAGAGCAAAGACTCATAAGGCTAGTCATCAATAACAAGAACCCATCAGTGGACCATCCTCCTTTGCCAGACACTGCCCCTGCACTTGGGGGACTGTTGCTGCTCCCTTAGAGAATATGGCAGAACTCTCCAGGATGGGAATTCAGTATTCTCTCACTTATTGAGTGATTCTCCACCCACTGTGACAATGCCCTGTGAACATTTGATCATTTTTATATACTTTATATGTATGCTCAGGTGAACTTCCTCCCATGCATCCGCCATCCCTGACACCCCACAACAATGATCTTCCCTGCCCCAGTAGTAACAATTCTGTGATCCAAAGCTTCTTCAAAGGTGAAGCCATTACAATAGCTGAATACAATTAATAGGAAAATGAAATAATAATGATATGTTTAAATGTAAGAAATAAAATACATTAAAAAAATTTTAAAACTAAAAATATAATTAAAAGATTGGGATATTAAAAAATGAAAAATATGAAAAAAAAATTTTTTTGACCTTTTGCCTTTCATCACTGCAATATCTGGTGTCCAGTCTGTACCATAGCACCTTCCCCTTCTCATTCCCCAGTTTCTCACTATTTTTAATTTTGTTTTCAAAGAAGTTTTATGTCACATCAAAGTTACATACAAGATACAGGAGACTCTCATATACACAACATCTTCCCCCTTTCCTTTCCCCATCTTAATACCTTTTTATATGTGGATGGTAGCTTTGTTATAACTGATATACAAATAGTGAAATATAGCTATTAAATATTGTCAATGGTTTACACTATGGTTTACATTTTAGACTGTACACTTTTATGAATAAATTTTGTTGATATTTACCATGTCATGTGTCCATCACTGTATGGTAATGAAAGACATTTCCACTGACCACTAAATATCCCCTGTTTGGTCTATTCTATCTCTTCCACCCCTTCTCTCTGGGCCCACGACGACCCCTTGGGTTGACTCGTTGGATGAAAATACTCATAGTTACATGCAACAAGAGGTCTTGACACACTGGTTTCTTCTACCCTATTAGGAACCGCCCTTGCTCTTGAGACATCTGCCTGTCTATTTCTGAACAAATTGGTCCTCCCAAAGATAGAAGTCCAATTCCTTCCCGCTCATTTTGTGGTTCTCCACCCACTGATACAACACATTATGACAGAATGAATACTCACACTCTCCCTAGAAGCCTGCTCTAGGTGCACCCTGTCCAGAATGCCCCTCCAACAAATACCCAAAACCATTTACCTTTCCTTGTCATTTTGCGATAAGAGCATTCCCAACTCTGTGCTTTCAACCTCATACCCACAAATTCCCAGTGTTCACCTGGTCCCTCTCCCAACCCTCCCTCCAGTATCCTGGACCTTCTGACCCAGTCTTCCCAATATACCCACCTGACTACCCTGCACCACCCAACCCAATAATATCACTACCCTTCTGGCCTATCCCTTCAATACGCAACTACACTCTATCAATTTACCATAGATTACATCCATATGGGTGATGTCTCACAACCTTCTCTTCTCTTTCTATTTCTTGTAAACCTATCTTACAAGCAACAGGTTTCTGAGACTGCTCAATTTCTTTAATTCATATCAGTGAGAACTATTCATCCTTCAATGCCTTGCTTGTTTCACTCAACATAAAGTCTTCAAGATTCATCCATGTTATCCATGTTAAAGTGTTTTAGCACTTTATTTTTTCTTACAGCCAAGTAATATTCCATTGTATGTATATAACACATTTTGTTTATCCATTCATCTGTTGATGGGCACCTGGGTTGATTCCAACTTTTGGCAATAGTGAACAATGCCGCTATGAACATTGGTATGCATATATCTATTCGTGTCTTTGCTTTGAATTCTTCAGAGTATATACCCAGCAGTGGAATCACTGGATCGTATGAAAGTTCTATAGTTAATTTCTTAAGGAACTGCCAAACTCTATCAACACTCCACACTGTGGTGGAATATTTGTTACAAATTATGAGATAATATCATCCAATTATTACCAGGTTTGCAGTGTACATTTGGCATACATTTTCCATACTACCCCATTATCAACACAGTACATCCTTGGCATAGATGGAAGAATATTACATTATTACTGTTATCCACACTCCATAGGTAGTGCTAAAGCAGATATATATCAGTATTGCAGGGTAGTGGCAATGTGGAGAAATATGGGAAAAATACAACTGGAGTGACCTCTGGAGTGTGGAAGTGGAGCTTTCATTTCCAGCCATGGAGCAGCTCCCTAGGCGGCTTGTGCCTCTGGTGGAGGATGGGCATCGGTCTCCATGGCGTGGAGTGCTGTACTTAAGAATCTTCTCTACGGATGGGCAGTCTCTTCCTTCCATGCTTTTAAGGATATTGCAAGATGCACTTCTAGTCTCCTGGAGCCCCTAAACAAGTGCTCTTTATAACTCTGGGAGATCACCAACTGCTCCATAGCAGGAACTGATTCTAGGAGCTCTTCTGCCACCATCTTGCTGTTTGTCTCTGTTGCCATCTATTTTCTAGAATATATTGATCATAATAATAATTTTAAATGCAAAGTGGGATAACTAGATTCCAGTATGTCCTTATCTCTTGCCCATTATCATCTCTGGAAACTGATTTTTGTTATATCTGCTTTTTTTCTTGAATGCCAGGCATTTTTTGGTGAAAAATTATAGATGCTCTATATGTGGTTTTCATCATCCAGAAGAGGCTGCAGAGAGCAAATCACCTAAATACAATCGTGGACTGAAGTTATGTGAGGATGCTTTACAGTATTTATAAAGTACTTCTTTGTTTTGCCCCCACTTATAAAGATTAATACTTCAAAGGTTCCAACTGAAAACCTGTAGTGACTTTTATTGACACTCTTCCATGAGAGATCCTGAATTCCAAATTTTGCTCACAGCATAAGAAACTGTGGGAAACTCCACTTTGATTTTCAGCTGCTTTCTGCTTCATTTCTTACCTTCTTTCTCTGAACACCTTAGCAAGTAAAGGCCTTGAGTGAAAAATTGGTGCCAAGTGTCAAGGTCATTTATTTGTGCCTTTCTGCTGTCAGTAATCTTAGCCCCTCATGTTATGGCTCTTTTGAATACCTGAAATCATTCTTTGAGATTGACTAAATCTCTCTTAGTTTCTTCATGTCTTTCTGAACACCAAGGATCACTAAATGGACCAAGAGAAAAAGAAGCATATATAAAGTTGAGCTTACCTAAATCACTCTCCCTTCTCTCTAGGATATGGATCTTCAAATCCTGGCTGTCTATGAAACTCTCCTTAGAATGCAAAAAAGGTCCTTAATTTTACCTAGTTTTTTGCTTGTTTGTTTGGTTTCAGTAGTATCATTGATCAGCTGCAAGTTCTTCTATCATAACCCAGAATAAATATATATATTTGAATTAATTCTTCTATGAAAGTCTATTATAGCTTGAAAATCCCAAGAAAATGCTCTTGTAACATATCCAAAGTTTATCATGAAGAAAGCCACAGTATAAAAAAAAAAACTCAATAAATTCCTAAAGCAAAAATCCTGAGGAAATGTTCTTCAAACTCAGTGCTATCAACTACAAATGAATCAAAAGGTTAACCAAAAAAAAAAAAAAAGACAAAAAAAATTAAAAATATATATTTTAATTAACTTGCTGTGGAGCAGTTTGAGATTATTTATTAATGTAAAAAAGAGAGATTATCTTTGTATACTCATCTATTCCTCCGGGTATAATACCTTTGAATGCATTAGATGCAGCTGATATATCTTGATTAAATTACCTGTTAAGACTAGACCTTTGATTCGACCAGTAAGGCATGACTCACATTGAGTCCTCACCTCCTTGGTGGGCTGACATAAACAGACACTCACTCAAGAAGACATGTGGGAAGAGAGAGTGCTCTGTCATGTTTGATCCTGGGCCCCCAGAGAGAGATAAGCCATTCACTTGATAGTTTGCAGCAGAAGAGAATAGAGTATCTGAGCAGCTGATATGGCCTTGAAAGAAATGAGCCCTATGCCAGACTGAAATAAGAAACCCTGAGAGACAAACCTTATGCCAGCCTACAGCTGAGATTGGAAGAAGCTGGGCCTACAAAGCTTTAAGACGAAGAAGGAAGGAAAGACCAGGTAGAGATTGCCCACCATCTTCCTTCAACACATTGCAGTTGACTTTGGTGAGAAAGAACCTCTTATAGCACCTTAAATTGGACTTTCCACAGCCTTGGGACTGTAAGGTTTTCCCCAAATAAAACCCTTTATGAAAGCCAACAGATTTTTGGTGCTTTCCATAAACACCCTTTCGGCTGACTAATACATGTTGTAAGAAGGAATCAAAATTGAAAAACAGAAAACTTAGAAATGAGAAACCATGAAACTGTGTTTCTGGTTTTAATTACACATTTTACTTGCTACAGGATCTGAAATGAAAATGCATAAAATAATGATAAACATGTTTTTGTACTTAAATTGTATAAATATGTGATTTGTGGTAAGACCTACGTAAAAGTGGGGGAAGGATGTATATTGGAACATAGTTTTTGCATGCTATTGAAGTTAAGTTGATTTCAAAAAAATGATATCAAAAGATATAATGATTATAATCATAATCTTCACTTAACAACAAAGCCTCAAAGTATATGAAGCAAACATTGACAGATTTGAAGGGAAAAATAAACGGTTCTGCATTAATAGTATGAGAAACCAATACAACAGTTTCAGTAATGGATAGAATATCTCAATATGAGCTCAATAAGGAAAAAGAGGACATGAAAAATTTTATAAACCAAATAGACCTGACAGACATATGTAAACATTTCATCTGACAACAGCAGGTTACACATTCTTCTCAAGTGCACACAGATAAATCTTTATGGTAGATGATATATTACGTCATAAAAAAAGTCACTATAAACTTAAAGAGATTGAAATCATACAAAGTATCTTCTCAGACCACAGTGGATTGAACCAAGAAATCAATGACAGAAGGATAAATGGATAATTCAAAAACATGCATCATTGAACAATGCACACTTAAACAGCCAATAGGTCTAAGAAGAGATTACAAGGGAAAGTATGAAATATCTTGAAATAAATGAAAATGAAAACACAATATACCAAGACACAAGATGCAGCAAATGCAGTCCTCTGAGGGAAATGTATAGCTCTAAATGCTCACATTTAAAAAGAAAATTTCAAATCAGTAAACTAACCTCACACCTGGAGGAAATGGAATAAAAGTAATAATTGAAGACAAGGTTAGCAGACATAAATCTTATAGCATATATAAATTAAACTGAGAATAGAAAAACAATATACAGAAAAAAACGAAACTTGAATTTGGGTCTTTGCAAACATAAATAAAATTGTCAAACCTTTAGCTAGATTGACAAAAAAAGAGAAAGTATGCAGATGGCAAAAATCAGAAATTAAAGTGGGTGCAATGAAAATGACTGTAAGAGGATATGATGAAAAATTGCAACCAATATGTTAGATAACATAAATGAAATGGACAAATTAGAAACACAGAAAGGCACCTAACCAAATCAAGAAAAATTAGAAATAAATCTCAACAGAACAATAAAAACTAGAGAGATTGAGTCAGTAATCAAAAAATTTCTGTATTAGTGAGTGTTCTCCAGGGAAATAAATTTGACAGGATATATATATATATATATATATATGAGAGGGGGGGATTTATTATAGGAATTGGCTCATATAACTGTGGGGAGGGAAACGGATGTGGCTCAAGAGGTTCGGCATCCGTCTACCATATGGAGGGACCGGGGTCCGATCCCCGGTACCTCCCGGTAAAAAATAAATAAATAAATAAATAAATGTGGTGAATAGCAAGTCCAAATTCTGTATGGCAAACTGCAAACTGCAAACTCTAATAAAGGTTTAAAAGAATTATCCAGGAGAAGCTGGCTGGCTTAAGTAAACATAGAAATTCTTCTTTATGACTCCTGAAATCTTTAGTTCTCTCTTTAAGGCCTTCAACTGATTATATGAGACTGCTCTCATTGTTGAGGGCACTCTCTTTTGTTGATTGTAGATGTAACCAGGCATAGATGTAATCAATTGACTGATTATTTAAATCCAGGAAATATCCTCACAATAACAATCAGACCAGTGATTCTTTGATGAAATAACTGGACAGCATAATGAAATCAAGTTGACACATGAAATTAACTAGCACACTTTACAACAAAGTAATTTCCAGGGCCATATGGCTTCATTGGTAAATTTTGCCCAACCCTTAGAGAAAAATTAACACCAATCCTCCTCAAACTCTTCCAAAAATAATTAAAAATGAAAAAAAACCTTCATAATTAATTCCATGAGCCCGGCATCACCCTTATACCAAAACCAGATAGAAATATTAAAAGAAAATAAAATTATAAATCCAATATCCTCTATGAATATAGAGGCAAAAATCCTCAACAAAATAATAGGGAACCTAAATCAAGAGCACATTAAAACTTTTATATATGATAATTAGGATTTATCACAGCAATGCAAGGGTGATTCAGCCTAAGAAAATCAGTTTAATAAATCACATTAATGAAGTGAAAAAAATAAATGTCTGACCATGTCAATTGATGCAATAAAGGCATTTGTAATTCACTGATTGATGGACACTTGTGTTCTTTCCATCTGTTAGCAATTGTGAATAGTGCCATTATAAACATCCAGTGCAGTACTATGGTGATAATACAGAACTCTGTGGTGAACATGAGAGCCACTGAAGGTACACTTTGGATAGAATGTAAAAGACATAGAACTTTGAGGAGGAGAGGAAGATGGCATCAGTTTAGGAGAGCACACGCTGACTCGCTCGATGAGAATGGCAGATTGGGAACAGGGTCCTGCCCGGGGCTCTGTGCTGTGGGCGCATGAAGCGAGAACGTTTGAGGACATCTATCTGGAGGGAGCTCGACATTACTCAGGAGAGATTAGTGAGTTTTAACCTTCCCTGTGTTGGTTAACACAGACGGCTGAGCCCCACCCTCAGGGAAAAAGGCTGGTTTGAGCCGCGACTCCTGCTGGCAACCCAGTGAGAGGGAGCGTTCTCCAAGAGTGGGAGGGTGCTGGTGAAGGGTTGAGAGGGGTTTCCTTTCTGTGGATTTGGCTGCCTGGAACCCCTTGCACCTTTGAGGAACAAAATAGCTGGCTTGAAGCAGTGCCAGGATGAGGGGAGAGGCGAATCTGCTGAGGAAGTTGATTTACCTAGTTGTCCAGGGATACGCCCCAACCCCAGCTGGCAACCCAGTGAGAGGGAGCATTTTCTGAGAGTGGGAGCGCTGTGAAAGAAGGTGGAGAGGGGTTTCATTTTTATGGATTTGGCTGCCTGGACCCCTTCATAGCTTTGGGGAGCAGATAAGCTGGCTTGAAGCAGTGCCAGGCAGAGGGGAGAAGCGAATCTATGGAGGAAGCCTGATTTATCCAGCAGCCCAGTGACAATGAGGCTTGGCTCCAGAAGAGGCAGAATCAACCATTTTTATCATTCTGAACTGACAAGCATCAGAGCTTCAGCTCCCCTGGGGAGGCCAGGAAGTGGGAAGTGCTTGATTAGTTTCCACGAGCCTAGTTAGGGTCCCCTCAGTGAAGGGGGTGGTCTAGAAGAGGACTTCTTTTGGGTCCTTTATTTCACCAAAAAAAAAAAAAAAAAAAAAAAGACAGGTACTTTAAAAAATAAAAAATGAATTTTTCTTTTTAATTTAGTTTAATAGTTAAAATCTGCCTAAAAACCTGCAGATAGAACCTTGCAGGGCAATTGATTGATGAATACAAGCAAGCTGAGAGATTCCACAAGGGCCCAAGAAGGAACACTGTTCTTCCTTAGTTTTGTTTGACTGCTTGCTTGTGTGATTGTTTGGTTTTTCTTTGTTTATTTGTTGTCTCTTGCTTTCATTTCCTCTTTACTGCTCCCCTTCTTTTTTATTTCCTTCTTTTCTTTTTTTTTTTTTTTAATTAGGTGCTGCTAGCTTGTCTCTTCTTTGCTGTGTTTCTTCTTCAGTGACTTCCCATTCTCTATATATATTGATTTTGCCCCCCAAGCTATCTCTTTTCCTTCCTTCATCGTTCTGCCATGTGCTTTCTATTGTAGCTCTTACATACCACCTTTTTTTTTACCCCACAACATAAGAGTGTCAATTTCTATTATATGTATTCTGTTTTCTTCTTTTTTAAATTAATATTAACTTTTTCCTTTCAGCCCTTTCTTTACTCTTTCTCTCCCTTGTCATCATTCTAGCCTTCTAAATCATTATATATATATTCCTCTATTTGATTTCCCAGTCCATTCTAGATACTCCACTTTTTTTCCCCTATTACTCTACACTGCCTACATGAGTTAAATATTCGTGTGAGTAACACTTATATGGCCTCTCTTCTAACTTTTATCAATATTACTATTACCCTTCTTCCTTTCTCACATCTTTTGATTCCTCTGGCCCTAATCTTTTGCCTACAAGGGAACATAGAAAGAAAAAAGGAAACAAAATAAGAAGAAAAACTGTTAAAGAGAAAACTTAACACAAACAGAACCACCAGCTAAATAAAACTCTAGAGCAGAGAGAGAAGCTAATCAACTGAAGAAACCCATCAAGATAAAATGATGAGTAGAGGGCAAAAAAAAAATTACAAACCACACTGAGAAACAGGAAGACATGGACCACTCCAATGAACAAACTAAAAACCAGGAAGAGATGCAGAACATCGAACAACTAACGAAAAATGTCCAAACAAATATCATGGACCAACTTAATGAAGTGAAAGAAGAGATTAAGGATATAAAGAAGACACTGGGAGAGCATACTGAAGAAATTGTAAACATACATAAAAAGACAACAGATATGATGGTGATCAATGGCACAATCCAAGAAATAAAAAAGAAGCTGGATTCACATAACAGCAGATTTGAACAGGCAGAAGAAAAAATTAGTGATGTGGAAGGAAATACATCTGAAATCAAACAGTTAGTAGAACAGATAGACAAAAAGGTAGAAAATATCCAGCAGGGACTCGGGGTTTAACTGACAACACAAAGCATGCAAACATATGCATTATGGGCATCCCAGAAGGAGAAGAGAAGGGAAAGGGAACAGAAGGAGTGTTGAAGGAAATAATGGCTGAAAACTTCCCAACCCTACTGAGAGAGATGGATGTGCAGATCCAGGAAGCAAAGTGCACCTCAAATAGTATAAATCCCAACAGGCCAACTCCAAGACATAAGCTTGTCAAAATGTCCAATGCTCAAGACAAAGAGAAAATACTCAAGGCAGCAAGAGAAAAGAGAACCATCACATACAAGGGAAGCACAATAAGATTAAGTGCTGATTTCTCATCTGAAACCATGGAGGAAAGAAGACAGTGGTATGACATAATGAAAGTACTAAAAGAAAAAATCTTCCAGCCATGAATTCTCTATCCAGCAAAAGTGGCATTCAAAAATGATGGAGAGTTCAAAATATTCACAGATAAACATAAATTAAGAGAGTACGTCAATGAGAAACCTGCACTTCAAGAAATACTAAAGGAAGTTCTAGAAGTTGAAAGGAAAAAGCAAGGGAGAGAGAGTTGGAGGAGATTTTAAAAACAACTGAAAAGACAAAAACAGAAACAAACCAACTTACGACACACATGAACCCAAGGAAAATATAGCTAAAGTAAGAAATTCATTGTGAGTAATAACACTGAATGTTAATGGATTAAATTCACCACTCAAAAGACACACATTGGCAGAATGGATAAGGAAATATGACCCATCTATATGCTGTCTAAAAGCTAACAATAGCTAAAAAAGGGCAGGAGTAGCTATCGTAATATCAGTCTAAATAAACTTTAAATGCAAAACTATTGTAAGAGACAAAGATGGACAATATATATTAGTAAGAGGGGTAACCTCTCAAGAACAGAGAACAATCATAAACATTTATGCACCTACATGGGATGCCTCAAAATACATGGGGCAAACTCTGGAAAAATTAAGTGGAGAAATAAATGCATCTACAATTATAGTGGGGGGCTTTAATACACCATTATCATCATTAGACAGAACATCTAGACAGAGAATCAAAAAAGAATCAAAGACTCTGAACAATACTTGAGAGGACCTGGACTTAATAGATATATACAGAACACTACACTCAAGTACAGCAGGATTTACATTCTTCTCGAGTGCACATGGATCATACTCCAAGATAGATCACATGTTAAGCCGCAGAACAACTCTCAATGAATTCAGAAAGACTGAGATTATACAAAATAATTTCTTTGATCACAATGGAATGAAATTGGAAATCACTAAGTGCTAGAGAAACAGGTTAGGCACAAGGATATGGAAGTTAAACAACACAATCTTAGACAAACAGTGGATCAAGGAGGAAATCTCAAAAGAAATCAGTAACTACCTTGAAACTAATGAAAATGACAACACATCATATCAAAACTATGGGATGCAGCGAAAGCTGTCCTGAGAGGGAAGTTCATAGCCATAAATACACATATAAAAAAAGAAGAAAGAGCTAAATTTGAAGACCAAATTGCACACTTGGAGGAATTGGAAAAACAAGAACAAACTAAACCTAAAGGAAGTAGCAAGAAGGAAATAACAAAGATTAGAGCAGAACTAAATGAAACAGAGAATAAGAAAGCACTAGAAAAAATAAAACCAAAAGCTGGTTCTTCAAGAAGATCAATAAAATTGACAAACCCTTAGCCAGACTAAGAAAGAAAAAGAGAAAACAGGTACAAATACACAAAATAAGGAATGAGCAAGGGGATATCACTACTGATCCCACAGAAATAAAAAGTATCATAAGAGGATACTTTGAAAAATTGTATGCCAAGAAGAATGATAATTTAGCGGAAATGGACAAATTTCTAGAAACCCACAAACAGCTTACATTGATTAAAGAAGAAATTGATGAATTCAACATTCCAATTACAAGTAAAGAGATAGACTCAGTCATCAAAAACCTCCCAACTAAGAAGAGCACAGGACCAGATGGCTTCACATTCCAGAAAGAGCTAACATTAATTCTGCTTAAGCTCATCCAAAAAATAGAAGTAGAAGGAATATTGCTTGATTCATTCTATGATGCCAATATTACCCTAATACCAAAACAAACAAAGATACCACAAGAAAGAAAATTACAGACCAATTTCTCTAATAAACCTAGATGCTAAAATCCTCAACAAAATACTTGCTAATTGCATTCAACAACATATCAAAAGGATTATACACCATGACCAAGTGGGTTTCATCCCGGGTATGCAAGGATGGTTCAATATAAGAAAATCAATCAATGTAATGCACCACATAAACAGATTGAAAGAAAAAAATCCCATGATCGTCTCTATATATGCAGAAAAAGCATTAGACAAAATACAGCACTCTTTCCTGATAAAAACACTACAAAAGATAAGAATAGAAGGAAACATATATATAAAAGATATATGTGAAAAACACAAAGCTAACGTCATCTTCAATAGTGAAATCCTAAAAGCCTTCCCTCTGAGATCAGGAAAAAGACAAGGAAGCCCACTATCACCACTCCTATTTACCATTGTCTTCGAAGTACTTGCTAAAGCACTGAGGCAAGAAAAAGATATAAAAGGCATCCAAATTGGAAAAGAAGAAGTAAACATTTCATTATTTACAGATGACATGATACTATATGTAGAAAGTCCTGAGAAATCTACAACAAAACTCCTAGAATTTATAAAGGAGTTCAGTAATGTTGCAGGCTATAAGATCAATGCTAAAAAATCAGTAGCATTTCTGTACACCAATAACAAGCAATCTGAGGAAGAAATCAAGAAAAAAATACCATTTACAATAGTAGCTAAAAGATTCAAATACCTAGGAATAAATTTAACTAAAGATGTAAAGGACAGAAAACTACACAACACTGTTAAGAAAATCAAATAAGACTTAACTTAATGGAAGAATATTCCCTGTTCATGGATAGGAAGACTAAACATCATCAAGATGTCTATCCTAACCAAACTAATCTACAGATTTAATGCAATCCCAATAAAAACCAACACTGTATTTTTTAAGGAATTGGAAAAACTAACTACTAAATTTATTTGGAAGGGTAAGAGGCCCCAAAATGGCAAAGACATATTGAAGAAGAAAAATGAATATGGAGGTATCACATTACCTGATTTTAAAACATGCTGCAAAGCTACAGTGGTCATAACTGCATGATATTGGCACAAGGATAGACATATTGATTAATGGAACGAAATTGAGAGTTCTGATATAGATATTCTAATATACAGTCATCTGATATTTGACAAGGACACCAAGCCAACTCCGTTGGGAATGAATGGCCTCTTTAACAAGTGGTGTTTCGAGAACTGTATATTCATATCCAAAAGAATGAGATAAGAATACGATCTCACACCTTATACAAAAATCAACTCGAGATGGATCAAAGATCTAAATATAAGAGCCAAAACCATAAAGACTTTGGAAGATAATGTAGGGAAGCATCTACAGAACCTTGCAATAGGAAATGGTTTCATGAACTACACACCCAAAACACGAGCCACAAGAGAAAAAATAGATAAATGGGATCTCCTCAAAATTAAAAACATCTGCACCTCAAAGGACGTTATTAAGAAAATTAAAAGGCAGCCTACCCAATGGTAGAAAATATTTGGCAACCATATATCTGATAGGAGCCTAATATCCTGTATATATAAAGAAATCCTACACCTCGAAAATAAAAAGACAAGCAACCCATTTAAAAAATGGGCAAGGGATCTGAAAAGACACTTCTCCAAAGAAGAAATACAAATGGCTAAAAAGCACATGAAAAAATGCTCAACATCACTAAGCTATTAGGGAAATGCAAATCAAAACTACAATGAGATACCATCTTACACCCATCAGAATGGCAGCTATTGAAAAAAAACAACAGACTCTAAGATTTGGAGAGGATGTGGAGTAATAGGAACCCTCATCCACTGCTGGTGGTATTGTGGAATGGTCCAGCCACTGTGGAGGACAATTTGGCGGTTCCTCAGAAAACTAACAATAGCTCTTCCATATGATCCAGCAGTTCCACTGCTGGGTATATACCCAGATGAACTGAAAGCAAAGACACGAAGAGATATATCCACACCAATGTTCATAGCAGGATTGTTCACAATTGTCAAAAGCTGGAATCAGCCCCGGTGCCCATCAACAGATGAATGGATAAACAAAATATGGTACATACATACAATGGAATATTACTCATCTGTAAGAAAGAATAAAGTGCGAACACATGGAATAACATGGATGAATCTTGAAGGCCTTATGTTGCATGAGGCAAGCCAGGCATTAAGGAATGAATGGTGTATGATCTCACTGATTTGAATTGAGGAAAATGAGCAGTCCCTGAGAACAATTGTCTGAAAGATAGGTTAACAAGTGAGAGAAAGAGAAGAGAAGGTTGTGACCCATCACCCATATGGACATAATCTATTCTATGGTAAAGTGATAGAGTATAATTGCATATTGAAGGATAAGAAAGGTGGGTAGTGATATTACTGGGTTTGGTGGTGCAGGGTCGACAGTTAGGTAGATTAGGAAGGGCAGGCTAGAATACCCAGGATATTGGGGGGAGAGATGGGACAGGGACTAGGTGCCTAATAAGGGAGGATAATCAGCTTGTTAAGACCTCATGTAACTATGAATCTTGTCATCGAACGAGTCAAGACAGGGGAGTGTTATGTGTCCCAGGAGGATGGGTAGGAAGAAACACAAAAGATCAAACAGGGGGTATTTAGTGGTCAGGGGAAATGTTTTTCATTACCTTACATTAATGGACACAGGACATGGTAAATATCATCAAAAATTATTAAACTGTACCATCTAAATTGTAAACTATACTGTAAACCATTGACAATGTTTAGTAGCTATGTTTCACTATCTGTATAACAGTTATAACAATGCTACCTTCCACATAAAAAAGGTTTTAATATGGGGTGAGGAAAGGGGAAGAAGGTTGGGCATATGGAGAGTCTCTAGTATTCTATGGGTGACTTTGCTGTGACCTAAATATTCTTTAAAAATTAAATGAAAATTTGGGAGAAAATGGGGAGTGAGAGGGGGAAGGTGCCATGGTACAGATTGGACACTCGATAATGCAGTGATAAAAGGAAAAAATAATAATAATTTAAAAAAAAATTTTTGTTTTTTCCCATTTTTTGAATGTCCCAATCCTTTAATTTTATTTTAATTTTAGGTTTTGTTCTGAGTTTCCATGTATTTTGTCTCTTACATTTAAGCTTATCATTATTATTTTATTTCCTTATTAATCGTATTTGGCTATTATATGGGCTTCATCGTCAAGGAGGGTTTAGATCACAGAAGGGTTACAATGGGAGCCCTAGAGGATCATATGTGGGGGATGTTTGGGATGGGAGTTAAATGGGAGGAAATTCACCTGAATATGCATGAAAGATATACAGAAATGTTCAAATGATTAAGGGGTGGGGCATGGTCATAGGGGGTAGACAATCACTCAATAAATGAGGGAATACTGGATTCCCAGTCTGGAGAGTTCTGCCACATTCTCCAAGAGAAACTGCTGAAAACCAATGTCAAAGAGAAAATCTTAAAAATATCTAAAAATTAAAAGACTCACTACTTTTAAAACTTCATCAATGAAGTGTTAAACTGCAAAATATTTCTGTGAGAATTAAAAGTAAACTTAAATAACTGGAAGAATAAAGCAGATTAATGGACTGGAAAGCTCAGTATTGTAAATACATTAATTCTCCTCAAATTTATCTGTAGATTTAAGTCAATCCCAATAAAAATATCGACAGTTTTTTTTGTATAGAATTTGGCATGTTCTTTCTAAAATTTATAAGCAATTATAAAGGCCCAGAATCGTCAAAATAAACTTAAAGAATAAATACCAAAGCTGAAAGATTTTATACTGTCAGATTCCAGTATAATTTAAAGCTATAGTAATCATCACTGTTAATTGGACAAGGATAGAATAAGAAACCAATGAATTAGGACATAGAGTTCAAAAATAAAATCACATAATGAAGACTCCACTATAATTCAGCAGGGAAAGAATAACCTTATCAATAAATCGTGCTGGATTAATTGAATATTCAAATGAAAATTTGGTATCTCCTTTCCACTATATAATAAATGAATTCCAGACATAGTGTAAATCTACAATGCTTTAGAGAGAAAACTTCAATTTTTGAGTAGGCAGGCAAAGTTCTTTTAAACAGGATACAAGAAGGAGCATCTATGAAGAAAATAAATAATAAATTGGACTACGTTTAATTAGGATCATCTTTTCTTCCAAGGACAAAATTAAGAGAGTAAAAAAGCAAACCATAGAGTTAAAAATCTTTGAAGTTTATTTATCAAACAAAGGACATTCATACAGTAAACATAAATAACTACTAAAAAGGAATATGTAAAATAAAAGATTACGAAAGAGAAGAAAAGGAACAAAAACTTGAATATGGGACTCTGTCCCTATCAAGACGGTGGACCAAGATGTTTAAAGTCACCATCTCCCCACAGAGGCTTTGAATAACCAGCCAGAACTGTCATAAACATCTTTTCAATGCTCCAGAAAACATTTAAAGGATTACAGTAAAAGAGTGATTGCCAAATCTAGAAAAAGGTGTCATAAAATGGTAAGATCTTGTGGCACCCTTGGTGTTCTCTTCCCTAACCTCTCACCAGCTAAGAGTGAAAATAGCCTGCACTCTCAGAGTGGATCTCTGGTCCTAGTTCCATAAGGAGCAGAGTAACACTTGTGTAAATTCTGAGGACATGTATGCCTGTGCAAATTTGTCTGGTGGAAACATGAAGGATTGAATCAGGGCACTTATCATAAGCTTGCAGTGTCAGAACTTGCCATGCATGCAGAGGCAGCTTTCAGAGATCTATACAATGCTGTAGAAGAACAAATTGCTGCTGCCGGTGTAGAGTTTGAAGGCTAAGGGACATAGAGGCTAAGGGACATAGAATGAATTGCTTGGGGACATAAGGCTATAGTTTCCTAGGGAAGAGGGGATGTTTAAATCCAATAAATGAAGAGACTCCTAGGGTCATGTGTGCATGCCCAAGATAAGACACATGTGCAAAAAGGACTGGGTGGACTCTATGATTCCACTTTTTTTCATTATTTTAAAGAACCTTTAGATTACATAACGGTTACATAAAAAATATAGGGGATTCCCATACACCCTACACCCTCCCCTTCTCAAATATTCCCCCATTAACAATATCATTCTTCAGTGTGGTATATTTGTTACCATTGATGAACACATATTTAATCATTGCTAATAACCATGGTTTATAGTTTACATTATGGTTTACATTTTGCACTGCACAATTTTGTAGGTTTTGACAAAATGTATAATGGTCTGTATCTGTCATTGTAATATCATGCAGAACAATTCCAATGTCCCAAAATGCTCTGTGTTACACTTATTTTTACCTCTTCCTCCCCTCAGAACCTCTGGTGACCACTGTCTTTAAATCAATGATATAAGTTCTTCCATTGATAGAATAATAATAAGTCTACTTTAGTCCATAGTTGCATTCTTCAGTCTTGACGATTTTGAGATAGTGATGTCCACTCTGCTTCCAAATTGTGAGGGGGCTTAGATCCCATGGGGCAGATGGATGGAAATGTCTTGTTTTCAGCTGTAGATATTCCCTGATTTTTGGGATGGGCATTGTCCATCATCATCCTTTTGTTTTTCCAAGCTAGGCTAATGAACTGGAAAGTAGGTGTTGCAACTCTGCTGAAATTCAGAGCTCAACCAGCAAATGAGCAGACTGAAGATATGAGTCTCTGGGACATATATTTAACAAGTATAGTGTTACTCATAGGTTTAAATAAAAGAGGCAGAAGAACCATGTATAGGGAAATTAAAAATGAGTCTATCTCTGTAATATTGAAGGGCATATATTCCAAAGTAAGGCCTATAGACAAAGTGCTGAATTCCTGAGATAGTCTGCCTTGCCTATAGTGTCTAGGTGTCTTTAGAGCCCTCAGGAACCCCATTGTTTGAGGCATTGTTTACTATGGCAGCCAATGAGATTGTGCTGAGACATGCATTAGTGTAACCTCTGGAATGACCTCCCAACTCACTTGAAAATCCCTTAACCATAGTATTTTTGTACTTTTGGTTTGTAATCCAACTTTTCTTTCATATATGATACAAAAGGCAAATGCATAAAACATGATGATAAATCAACGGTTTTTGATTCATAATTATTTAAAATATAATTTTTTTTCCTATGAGCCCTTTTTTCCTGATTTATTTATTTATTTATTTATTTTTAACTTTATTTTGTACATTTAATAATTGAAAACATAAGCAATTAAAAACTAAAAAGTAAACACAGATGAATAAATATATACATTTCTCAATTAAATGTAATGGATACATGTAAATTTTTTTGTTGTTGTTTTGTTTTTTGTTTTTTTGTTTTTGTTTTTTGTGAATCAAACGATATATTACACAATATATTTGGTTCATAGTAATGCATTCATACAGTATTTGCCCTTTTGTGTCTGGCTTGCTTCACTCAACATAATGTCCTCCAGGTTCATCCATGTTGCCATATGCTTTATGATTTCATTTCTTCTTACAGCTGCATAATATTCCATCGAGTGAATAGACCACAGTTTGTTTATCCACTCCTCTGTTGATGGACACCTGGGTTGTTTCCAACTTTTGGCAAAGGTGAATAATGTGGCTATGAACATTGGTGTGCAGATGTCTGTTCGTGTCTCTGCTCTCAGTTCTTCTGGGTATATACCCAGTAGTGGTATTGCAGAGTCACATGGCAAGTCTATATTCAACTTCTTTAGGAACTGCCAAACAGTCCTCCATAGTGGTTGTACCATCCTGCATTCCCACCAACAGTGAAGAAGTGTTCCTATCTCTCCACATCCTCTCCAACACTTGTAGTTCTCTGTCTTTTTAATAGTGGCCATTCTGATAGGTGTGAAATGATATCTCATTGTAGTTTTGATTTGCATTTCAAATTTTAATAAGAACTATATAAAGATGGGGGGGACAAAGGGATATAGGAATATAGGTCTTTTGTTATTAAAATTAAATTAGAACTCAGGGGAGGGTTGGGGGAGAGAACAGGTGAACACTGGGGATTGGTGGGTATGCGGTTGAAACTACATTTTTGGGACTGTTCTTTGGGCCATGGGGCAAGGTAGGGTTACTGGTTTAGGTTGTTGGATGTGGGGGTCATTCCAGAAGGGCACACCAGGGGCAGGCTTCTAGGGAGTTTGTGAATGTTCATCTTGACATAGGGTGTTATATCAGTGGGTGGAGTCCCACATAACTAGCGGGAAGATGTTAGGCTCCCATCCTGGGGAAGCCTGCTATGTTTTCAAATAGAGGGGTGGAAGTGTCTCAAGAGTATAGTGTGCAATAGGAGGAAAGGCTAGTGTATCAAGCCCTAAGTGTTGTTGCAAGTAACCACGAATCTGGTCCTGCAAAGAATGAAGCCTGGTGGTGGCAGTGGGTCCCGAGGGAAGGGGGAGGGATGAATAGAATAAATGGAATAGGTGGCATTTGGAGGGTGATAGAAGTGTTCTACATGATTTTGCAATGATGGACACAGACCATGTTAAGTTTCCTCAAAATTTATAAAAGCATATGGTCTAAAATGTAAAACATAATGTAAACCACTGACCATGGTTCATAGAAATGTTTCAATATTTGTACGTCAGTTGTAACAAATGTACCATCCACATTTTAAAAATTTTCTGAATAGGGGAAGGGGGAAAAGGGTGAGGATGTTGGATATATGGGAGTCCCCTATATTCGGTACATGACTTTTCTGTGACTTAAAACTTCTTTGAAGACAAAATGAAAAATGTAAAATATTGGGAGAATAAATGGAAGAAAATGTCACTGTACATATGGACAACAGACCTTAAAGTGATGAAAGACAAAATTTCAAAAATTTAAAAAATATTTTTCATTATTTTCTATTATCCCAAATTTATTTTTTTCTTTTTAAAATTTTATGTATTTTATTTCTTATCTTTAAAACTATCATTATTATGTCATTTTCTTGTAAATTGTATTTGGCTATTTTGTTGGCTTCATTTTTGAAGATGTTTTGGATCACACAAGGATTACAACTGTGGCAGAGGAGGATCATTTGTGTGGGATGTCAGTGATGGGGGATACATGGGTAGAGGTTCACCTGTTGCGTAAATATAAGGCATATAAATGTGTTCAAATGTCCATGGGGCATTGTTACAGTGGGTGGAGATTCATAAAATAACCAAAAGAATATTGAATTCCCATCCTGGGGAGCTCTGCCACATTCTCTGATGAAAAAGGAATCCCCCAAGTACAGAGACAAAGGCTAGTGAAAGAGGATGGTCCATCGATGGCCTTTGATATTGATGACTGTGCTAATGAACCTTAACTCTTGAAATTGAAACTTAGCATAGTATTACAGGGTGCCTAAAGGTTGCCTCCTGACAGCCTCCTTGTGGCTCAAATGTGGGCTTTCTAAGCCAAATTCAGCATATAAATGCAATAACTTCCCACCAGCATGGGATATGACTCCCAGGGGTGAGCCTCCCAGGCACTGAGGGATTACTACCAAGCACCAAGTAGCAATGCAACCAGAAAAAAGACCTTGACTCAAAGGGGGAAAAGGTAAAGACAAATGAGTTTATATGGCTAAGAGACTTCAAAGTGAGTAGAGAGGTCATTCCGAGTTTATGCTTACGCATGTCTCAACAGGGTCTCATTGACTGTCAAATTAGGCACCATCCCAAATAGTGGTACTCCTGAGGGCTCTGGAGACACCTAGGCATTATGGTCAGCATAGATAGCTCATGAATTTGGTGCCTTGCCAGTGAACCTTACTTTGGGGTTTGTGCTCTACAGTGTGACAGAATTGGACTCACTTGTGGCTTCCCTACACATGGCTCTTTGATCCCTTCTGTTTGAACCTATAGTCGGTGTTGGAGTTGGTAGGTATACATCCAAGAGACATGAATCTTTGGACGGTCCATGTGCCAACTGGGCCCTGAGCCTCAATGGAGTTGCAACACTTACTCTCCAGTTCATTGGACTCACCCAGGGCAACTAACAAGGAGGTGTTGATGGAAAACCACCATACCAAGGAACAACTGCAAGCAAGAGAATCCCATCCATCATCCATATGGGACTGAAGTCTCCTCTCAATGAGAGGTCAAGTGGCCATCACCATTCCAGAATCCTCAGGATTAAGGAATGAACTATGAACTAGAGTGGACTTACTGGTATTCTACTATAGAATTATTGTGATTCTAGCAATGGAAGTACTTATATCATTGATGTGGAAGCAGGGGCCACTAGAGGTTCTGAAGTCAGGGAGAGGGAAACAGGTGTAATTCAGGGGGTATTGTCAGGACTTGGGAATTGTCCTGAGTGACATTGCAATGACATATACAGGTCATTATATGTCTTGCTATAATCTATAAAATTGTGTGGGAAAGAGTGTAAAGTATAGTGTAAACTAAAATCCATCCTTAGTGGCAATGCTCCAAAATGTATTAATCAATTGCAAATAATGTACCCACGCTAATGAAAAATGTTGTTAATTGTGGCAAACATAGGCAGTGTAAGGAGCAGGGCATATGGGAATCCCCTATATTTTTAATGTAACATTTATGTTATCTAAATATCTTTTAAAAATAGAAAAATTAAAAAATTAAATTGGTATTAAGCCATATACAATTGTTATAGATTTAGGATATTAAGTTTAAACTCCAATGTAACCACATTTAATATATTGGACAATATGCCAACTCATAGTGAGAGAATGTAAGGTACAGGTTACCAGGAGTAAGGGGTTGGGGAAATGGGGATTTAATGCCTATGGGGTATAGGGTTTCTATTTATGGTTATAGGAAAATTCTAGTAATGAATGGTTGTCAAGGTACTACAATACGTGAATGTGATTAATCCTACTGTATGATATCCATGGGAGAGGTTGAAATGGGAAATTTTGTATTGTATATACATTTCCACAAATAAAAGAAAGAAAGGAAGAACAACTAAAGAAACAATGACATTAAATGCAATATGTGATCCAGGGCAGGCTCTAATAATGGAATAAAAGGTTCAAAAGTACATTATTGAGACTTGAAAAAATGGAATATATACTGTAAGCTCTATATCAATATTAAATTTTTTTAACTTGAAAACTGTACTTAAGTTTGTTACATAAATTAATATCCTTCCTCTTAGAAAAAGTATTTGGAAGTATTGTGTTCAAGAAACATGTTATGTGCAACCTACTTTCAAATGTTCAGGAGATGATGGATGGATGGATAGATAGCTAGATAGACAGACATATTATAGATTGATTTATTATAGATAGATGAATATATAGAATGATATAGAAATGTGGCAAAATGTTAAAATTGGTGGATCTGGGTATCTGTGTGGGTGGGGATATTTTGGACTTCTGTGTATGAAGGTTTGTATTATTATTATATTTTAGGGTATTAGCATTCTGTTGAATTTTTGCTGCTTAACATACAATGGTATTTTAAAGTTGCTTTCTTTCTATTCTTTTTCAACAACAAGCTTAAAGTTGTTTTTTTGTTTTTTATATTATTTTTGTTTTTATTAAAGAAGCTGTGCACTTACCAAACAATCATGCATAACATGAAGAATTCCCATACATCATCGCACCACCAACATCTTGCATTGTTGTGGAAGATTTGTTACAAATTATGAAGGATCACCATCAAAATATTACTACTAACAATGGTCCAAAGCTTACATTTGGTGTATTTTTTCCATAAACCACCTTATTATTATCACCATGTATTAGTATTGAACATTTTTCATAGTTCATGAGAGAATGCTTTCATATTTGTACTGTTAACCAGAGCCATCATCCACTACATGGTTCACTGGGTTGTACAAGTCCATGTCTTGTACACTCCATCCATAATGTACAGTTTGTATTATTTTTGCAACCATCTCATAAGTTTGAAATTATTTAAATATTAGAAGTTTAAGGGAAAAAAAGTATGAATAGGCTCTTCACAAAATTGGATATCCAAATGGTCAATACAGCTATAAAATATTGATTGGGATATTACATATTAAAACCACAATGAAGTAACAATACGCATATGCAGAGTGAATAATCCTATGTGCTGAAACAATTCTATGTGCTAAAGAAGATATGGGTAAATGGAACTTTCATACACTGTTGGTGGAAGTTTAAATTGGTACAAATACTTTGGAGAAAAATTGTGATATATTTTAAAATTTAACATGCCACTCATATAACTCAACAATTTGACCTTGAGGTACATACCCATGAAAAATGAGTGTGTATAAACACCAAAATACATGAATAAGATTAAGAATGTCCTTAGCAACTTTGTACATAATAACCCCAAACTACAAACAATCTCAATATTCATCAACAGTAAGATGGATAAATTGTGTGTTCATATAATGTATCTCTACATACCAATAATGATGAAAGAATAGCTATTAAATGCAATGGTAAAGATGAATCTAACAAGCAATATTGAGTGAAATAAGCTAGACAAAAAGAATAATTACTGTAAGATTATATCCTTATAAAATAAAATAAAAAATTAGCTTAAAAGCGATTCTTTGACATTAGGTAGCGCTTAGTTTTGGTGGGTGATAGTAACTGGAAGGGGGCATATGGAAGGCAGGTTGTGTGTTAGTGATGTCCTGTGAAATAGGTGAAATGGTCAGGTAGCACCTACATTAAACAACTTTATCATTGATGGTAAGTATATAGGTCATCTGAATTCCAGGTCCTTAATATGATGAGTCAATAAGTGAATTTTTGAAAATTCAAGAAAAAGACAAAAAGATATCCAACACTAGGAAAGTCCAATTCCAAGAGATATATCATCTAACAAATAATTTAGAGGATTTAAAGAATTGTGCATTATTGCACAAATTTTACCTATTTTAGGTTAATTCTATACAGATATATGTGAAAGTAATATTCTTTATACACTAGAAAGGAATGCATATGTTTAATATCTGAGACATATGGCAATGATGTTTATCTATATATTTAAAATTCTGTGAAAAAATAATGTAAAAGACATGTCATATTTCATTTCCTGAAATAATGAAAATAATAATATATTGGGATTCACATGGAACAGTTATCTGAATTGCAGTTCAAAGAGAAAATATTTATTTTCTAACTATTATGCATTATATGGCATGCCAGGAAATGGGAAGAAGATTCAATACCTGCCCCTAAGAACTTTATGACAATCTAGTGTTAAAGATAAAAATGAATGTTCGAGGAGTATAGTATAATATAAAATGACCTCTGAAGTCAAGTTACCAGGTTACTGCATGTATTAATTGTGTGATTTTGAGCAGTTTTCATATCCTCTTTGTGCCCATTTCTTCATCTAAAAGTAGGAATAGTAATAATAGTACTAGTTTACAATATTGTTATGAGGGCTAAATAAAGTCAATAGTACAAGTAAATTGCTTAGCACTATGTCTAACATGCAGTAAATATCCCATATTAATTTTTTATTAAAAATTGCAACATATTGTGATATGTGTTATGGTAAAGGTAAGTACAGGGTTTTATGTAAGCTCAGAATAAGGGTAACAACCCATACCTTGTTGATTTAATGAAGAACTTCTGGAGGTGACATATTCTAAGGTGACAATTTAACAAATTATTATTGTTCAATTACTGGTGATAGGTTCTGTGCTAGATTTTGAGAATAAAATGTGAACAAATCATAATCTGTTCTTTCATGTTGCTTGCTGCCTTGGGGAAGAGGTAGACAATTATAATGCAGTAATATACATATTGTGATTGGGTAAGTTCTAGGTGTTTTGGGTACATATAGGCAAGGCAACTTACTCAATATTGGGAGAGAAAGAAGACTTCTAAGGAAATGTCATTAAAGCTGAAATGTGAAGAATGAATAGGAGTTGTCCAGAAGAAGAAAAGGGGATTTAGTATTCCAAGAAGAAAGGTGTACAAAAAGCTGAGAGCACAACACATAATTTTCTAGAAATGTGTCTAAGATATTTCATAGACTCTCTTCCAAAGCTTCGTATGTGAGACGCATTCACCAATGTTAGAATAGAATTTGAGGAGGATTAAAGTCAAGTGTTATACTCTGTTCTTTGAGAAATTTTAAAAAGATACAGGGGAAGATGGCATCGAGGGAGAAAGGCAGAACTCTATCACAAAAAGAACAGAGAAAGGGCAAAAACCTACCTGAGCGATCTGCCTTGGGGTTCTATACAACAGGAATGTGCTGCACATCATCCAGGAGAGAGTGAGACAAATAAAGAAGCCAAAGTAAAACCACGAGTTACTTGCCCTTTTGGTTGGAAATGGCACATATACCCCACCTTCAAGGCAAATAGCCTTGGTAAAACCCCTGGTTCACTGCAGCCACCTGAGTAGGAGGGAGTATTCCCTGGGAGGAATAAGGGATTGGCAGACAGTGGGCAGTAGTTTCTTTTCAGTGAGTTTGGCGAGCTGAACCTCCTTTGAATCTCAAAAACGACCCCAACCAGCACTGAGTTGGCTGCAGGGAGAGGGGATGAGGGATCTGATCAGGAAGACTGTCACACCGAGCCAACCTGGGTGAGAGAGAAGAACTAGGTCAGTAAGAGGACAGAGGCAAGCACCTAACTAGCCTGATCCAGCAAACTGTTAGACGCCCAACATGCCTTGAAGGAACAGAGGCAGAAAGAGCCAGATAAGCTTTCACAAGCCTACTAATTTTGGAGCCAGTGTAGCTCAGTGGAGGAATTACTGCCTTGCATATATGAGGTCCACCGAGTTATCAGGCACTCACCCGGAACCTTAAGACAGGGAACATATAGACAGATTTTTTTTCTTGTTTAAGGTATTCTTGGATCTGTTATTTTTCATTTTTGTCAGGTCCCTTTCTTTTTTTTTTTTTTTTTTTTCTTTTTCTTTATTTTATTCACTAAAACCTGGTATATCACCTGCAGAGGACAGGTGACAGTGTGATTGATTGATGAGTACTGACAGCCTGAAAATCTCCTTAGGAGCCTTAAAGGAAAGACTTTTTCTCCTGGGCTGTTTTTGTTGTTGTTGTTTTGTTTGTTGTTTGTTGTTTTCTCCCTTTCTTTATTTCTTTTTTTTCTTTTACTTATATATTCTACTTACTTCATTTCTTTTCTTTCCTTCATTTTGCTATCTTCTGTATTCTGTTGCCTTTCTTTCTTTCCACCTCTTCTTGTTTGGTCTTCTTTTTATAATTTCTCTCTTCCTTTTTTATTTTCCTCACTTCTCATCTTTCTGGCCTTTTAATTCATTTTTTAATGATTTTTTACTCGTATTACTTATTATCTTATATGATTCATCTTCTATCTTTTAAAAATTATTATTACTATTATTCTATTTCTTTTAGCTCTTTCCTTTTCTCTGGTCTTAATATTTTTTCAAGGGAAGGATAATATTTCTGCAAGGATATAGAATAATAGGAATAAAGTGTCAAAAAGGAACATTCACACACACAAACACACACACATAAAAAGGCAATATAAAATTTCAGATTAGAAAGAGAAGCTAACCAACCTAATAAGCTCATCAAGATAAACAGATGCCTAGACACAAACAAAAACTTAAAAGCCATACTAAGGAACAGGAAGACATGGTCAAATCTAATGAACAAACTAAAAAACAGGAGGAGAGGCAGAACATGGAACAACTAACCAGGGATGTCCAAATAAATACCATGAATCTACTTAATGAAATGAAGGAAGGAAAAAAGGATATTAAGAAGACACTGGGGGAACACACTGAAGAAATTGTAAACATACTTGAAAAGATAATGGATCTGGTGGTGATGAATGGCACAATAAAAGAAATAAAAATACACTGGAAGCACATACCAGCAGATTTCAACAGGCAGAAAGAATCAGTGATGTCAAAGACAGTACATCTGAAATCAGAGAGGTAGTAGAAAGGATAAATGAAAAGAAAAAAAAATTCAGCAGGGATATTGGGATTTGAATGACAAGAAATATGCAAACATATGCATTATAGGCATCCCAGAATGAGAAGAGATGGGAAAGGGGCAGAAAGAGTGTTGGAGAAAATAATGGCTGAATATTTCCCAACTCTTTTGAGGGTCATGGATGTACATGTACAGGAAGCGCAGTGCACCACATCCTTATAAACCTTAACAGGCCTACCACAAGACATATACTTATCAAATTGTCCAATGTTAAAGACAAAGAGAGAATACTGAAAGCAGCAAGAGAAAAAAGATCCATCACAAACAAAGTGAGCTCGATAAGATTAAGTGCTGAATTCACATCTGAAACCATGCAGGCAAGAAGGCATTGGTATGACATTGTTAAGGTGCTAAAAGAAGAAAACTTCCAGCCAAGAACGTTGTACCCATCAAAGCTAGCATTAAAAATGAGATCGAGTTAAAAATATTGAGAGATAAACAAAAATTAAGACAGTTTGTCAACAAGAAACCTGCACTTCAAGAAATACTAAAGGGAGTTCTGCAGATTGAAAGGGGAAAAAAAAAGAAGAAAAAGGGTTGGAGAAGAGTGTAGGAAGGTAGATTATTGGTAAGAATAACTAAAAAGACAAAAAGAAATAAAAATATGTGACACATATAAATATAAGAAAATATGGCTAATGTAATTAATGCCTTGACAGTAATAACATTGAATGCTAAAGGATTAAACTCTCTGATCAAGAGACACAGATTGGTAGAATGGATAAGGTTATGTGACCTATTTATATCTTGTCTGCAAGAAACTCACCTTAGACCCAGGGACACAAGGAGGTTGCAAGTGAATGGATAAAAAAAATTTTGCATGCCAAGAATAAACAAAGAAGGGTGGGACTAGCTATACAAATATTGGACAAAATAGACTTTAAATTCAAAAATACTGTAATAGACAAAGAAGGACACTATATATTAATATATATTAATAAAAGGGATACTCAATCAAGAAGATAGAAAATTTATAAACATTTATGCACCTAACCAGAATGCCTTTGTATTTTGAATACATGAGACAAACATTGGAAAAACTAAGTGGGGAAATAGATGCCTCTACAATTATATTGGGAGAATTTACACCAGTATCAGCATTAGACAGAACACCTCAAAAGAAGATCAATAAAGAAACAAAGACCTTGAATAATACATTAGAGGATGTATTCCTATATAGAACATTACACCCAAATACAGCAAGATAGACATTCTTCTCAAGTGCACATGGATCATTCTCCAGGATAGACCACATGTTAGGCCACAGAAAATCTCTCAGTGAAATCAGAAAAAGTGAAATTATACCCACAATAAAAAAAATAAAAATAAAAATAAATAAATAAATAAATAAATAAATAAATAAATAAATAAACAAAGTAATTTGTCTGACTGTAATGTAATGAGACTGGAAATCAGTAAGGGGTGGAGAAACAGATTAGGCACAATGATATTGAAGCTACACAACACACACTTATACAATCATTGTGTCAAAGAGGAAATTGCAAAGAAATCAGTCACTAACTTGAAATGAATGAAAATGACAACACAACATATCAAAGCCTATGGGATGCAGCAAAAGCAGTGCTGAGAGGGGAATTTACAGCCATACATCTCTGTATTAAAAAAGAAGAAAGTGCTAAAATCAAAGACCTAACTGCACAACCATAGGAATTAGAAAAACATAAATAACAAACTAATCCCAAAGCAAATAGAAAGAAGGAAATAACAAAGATTAGAACAGAGCTAAACGAAATTGAAAATAAGAAAACACTAGAAAAAATTTAAAAATCCACAGGCTGGTTCTTTAAGATAAATAATATTGACAAACCCTTAGCTAAACTAACAAAGGAAAAAAGAGAATATGCAAATACATAAAATAAGAAACAAAGAAGGGGATATCACCACTGACCCCACAGAAATAAAGTGTCATAAGAGGATACATTGAAAAATCCTATGCCAAAAAGATAGATGACTGAGATGAAATGGACAAATTTCTAGAAACACACAAGAAGCCTACACTGATGAAAGAAGAAATGGATACACTGAACAAACCAATAACATTTTGAAAAATTGAATTTGTCTTCAAAAACCTTCAAACTAAGAAGAGAACAAGACAAAATGGCTTCAGAGGTGAATTCTACCAAACATTCTAGAAGGAACTAACACCAATCCTGCTAAAACTCTTCCAAAAATAAAAGTGGATAGAACATTGCCTAACTTATTCTACGATGGCAACTTCACCTTAATATCAAAGCCACACAAAGATGCCACAAGAAAGGAAAACTATAGACCAGTCTCTTAAAGAACCTAGATTTAAAATTCTTCAACAAAATACTTGTTAATCATATTTAACAATATATCAAATGAATTATACATCATGAACAAGTGGGTTTCATCCCTGGTATGCAAGGATGTTCAACATAAGAAAGTCAATCAATGTAATACACCACATTAACAGATTTAAAAAATCATATGGTCATTTCAATTGATGCAGAAAAAAGTATTTGGCAACTAGAGAACTCTTTCTTGATAAAAATTTTCAAAAGATAGGTATAGAAGGAAGCTTTGTCGACATGACAAAGGTTATATATGAAAAACTCACAACTAACATCATATTGAATGGTGAAATGCTAAAAGCTTTCACTTTAAGATCTGGAACTAGACAAGAATGACCACAGTCACCATTCTTATTTAGCATTCTGTTAGAAGTACTTGATCAAACACTTAGGCAAGGAAAAGATATAAAAGACATCTAAATTGGAAAAGAAGAAGTAAAAGTTTCACTATTTGCAGATGACATGATCCTATACATAGAAAGCCTTAGAAATCTACAGCACAGCTTCTACAGCTGATAAATGACTTCAGTAAAGTGGCAGGGTATTAGATCAATGGATGCTAAAATCAGTAGCATTTCTGTATGCCTATAATGAGCAATCTGAGGAGGAATTCAAGAAAAAATTCCATTTACAACAGCAACTAAAAGAATCAAATACCTAGGAATAAACTTAACTAAAGATGTGAAGGACTTGTACACAGAAAACTACACAATATTGTTAAAGGGAATCAAAGAAGAACTAAATAAATGGAAGAATATTACCTGTTAATTGATAGCAAGACTAAACATAATTATGATGCCTATCCTACCCAAACTGATTTAACAAAAACCCAGTAAAAATTATAAGAGCATTTTCTATTGAATTGGAAAAACTAACTATGAAATTTATTTGGAAGTGCATGAGGCCCTGAATAGCCAAACACACATTGAAAAAGAAAAATGAAATTATAGGAATCATATTAACTGACTTTAAAACATACTACAGGAGGGCAAGATGGCATCAGTTTAGGTGGGCACTCACCATCTCTCTCGCAGATGACGGCTGATTGGGGACAAGGTCCTTCCCGAGTGGGCTGCTCTGGGAGCCCATGGAGCAAAAGTCTTAGGGACATCAATCTGGAGGGAGCTGGACAGGGAGTTGGATTGTTCAAGATTAAATCGTGAGTTTTTCACAAGCTGGAAATCACGGACATGGAGAGCTAAGCTCCACTCTCAGGGAAAAGGGCTAGGGAAAGCCCTGACTCCCACTGGCAACACGGTGAGAGGAAGCATTCAACGAGAGTGGGAGGGTTCTGGTAGAGGGTGGAGAGGAGTTTCCTTTCTGTGGGTTTGGTTGCCTAGACCCCTTGCAGGTTTGGGGAGCACACCAGCCAGCTTGAAGTGGCGCTGAGCTGAAGGGAGAGGCAAATCTGCTGAGGAAGCCTGATTTACCTAGCCACCTGGGATATGGAGGATTGGCTTGGGAGAGGGGCAGAGTCAGCCAATTTTATAGTTCTGCACTGAGGGATGTCAGAGTTTCAGCTCACCTGTGGGGGTCAGGCAGTGGGAAGTGTTTGATAAGTTTCCACAAGTTTATTTAAGGCCCCCTCGACAGAGGGGGTAGTCTAGAAGAGGCCTTCTTTTCAGTTCCTTATTTCTCAAAAAAAAAAAAAAAAAAAACCCACAAAAAAATGGTTACTTAAAAAAATTTTTTTAAATTAGTTTACTCGCTAAAATCTGCCTCAAAACCTGCAGACAGAAGCCTGCAAGGTAATTGATTGATGAACACAGGCAGGCTGAGAGGCTCCACAAGGGCCCAAGAAGGAATGCTGTTCTTCCTTAGCTTTGTTTGTCTGCTTGCTTGCATGTTTGTTTGCTTTTTGTTTGTTTCCTTGTTTGTTTCTTGCTTTTCTTTCCTCTCCCCTTTTTTAAAATTAGGTGTTGCTAGCTTGTTTCTTTCCCTATTACTCTACACTGCATACATGAGTTAAATATTCATTTTACTAAGTCTTATATGGCCCTTCCACTAACTTTTATCAATATTATAATTATCCTTTTTCCTTTCTTACCTCTTTCGATTCTTCCAGCACTAATCTTTTTCCTTCAAGGGAACATAGAAAAAAGCAAGAAAATAGAACTAGAATAACAAAGTGTCAAAGAGAAAACTTAACATACACACAGAACCACCAGCTAAATAAAACTCTAGAGCAGAGAGAGAAGCTAATCAACTGAATAAACTCATCAAGATAAAATGATGCCCAGAGGGCAACAAAAAATTACAAGCCATACTGAGAAACAGGAAGAAATGGACCATTCCAATGAACATACTAAAAACCAGGAAGAGAAGCAGAACATCGAACAACTAATCAAAGCTGTCCACACAAATATAATGGACTAATTTAATGAAGCGAAGTAAGAGATTAAGAATATTAAGACACTGGGAGAACATACTGAAGAAATTGTAAACATACGTAAAAAGAATACAGATATGATGGTGATGGATGGCACAATCCAAGAAATCAAAAAGACGCTGGAATCATATAACAGTAGATTTGTACAGGCAGAAGAAAGAATTAGTGATGTGGAAGACAGTACATCTGAAATCAAACAGAGAGTAGAAGAGATAGATTAAAATATAGAAAAAATCCAGCAGGAACTTACGAATTTAACCGACAACACAAAGTGCACAAAAATACACATTACAGACATCTCACAAGGAGAAGAGAAGGGAAAAGGAACAGAAGGAGTGTTGAAGGAAATAATGGCTGAAAGCTTCCCAGCCTAAATGAGGGAGATGGGTGTACCTGTCCAGGAAGCACAGCTCACCCAAAACAATATAAATCTCAACAAGCCTACTCCAAGACATATAATTATCAAAATGTCCAATGCTCAAGGCAAAGATAAACTACTCAAGGCAGCAAGAAAAAAGACAACCATCACATACAGTGGAAGCACAATAAGATTGAGTGCTGATTTCTCATCTGAAACCATGGAGGCAAGAAGACAGTGGTATGACATAATCAAGGTACTAAAATAAAATAACTTCCAGCCACATTCTCTATCCAAATTCAAAATGACATTCAAAAATGGTGAAGGGCTCAAAATATTCACAGATAAAAAGAAATTAAGAGAGTATGCCAATAAGGAAGCTGCACTTCAAGAAATACTAAAGGAAGTTCTACATGTTGAAAGGAAAAAACAGGAGAGAGTTGGAAGAGAGTGTAAAAACAACTAAAAAGACAAAAAGAGAAATAAAACAACATATGACATACATAAACCCAAAGAAAATATGGCTTTTATAAGAAATTCCTTGAGAGTAATAACACTGAATGTTAATGGATTAAACTCACCTATAAAGAGACACAGATTGGCAGAATGGATAAGGAAATATGACCCATCTATATTTTGTCTACAAGAAACCCACCTTAGAACCAGGTATTCAAAAAGGGTGAAAGTGAATGGCTGGAAAACAATTTTACAAGCAAACAATAACCAAAAAAGGGCAGGAGTATCTATCCTAATATCAGACAAAATAGACTTTAAATGCAAACCTATTGTAAAAGACAAAGATGGACACTATATATTAGTAAAAGGGGAAATTTTTCAAGAAGAAAGAATAATCATAAACATTTATGCACCTAATCAGGGTTCCTCAAAATACATGAGGCAAACACTGGAAAAATAATTGTAGAGACATAAATTCCTCTACAATTATTCAGGGGGAATTTAATACACCATTATCACCATTAGAAAGAACATCTAGACAGAGAATCGGAAAAGAAATAAAGACTCTGAATAATACATTAGAGGACCTGGACCTAATAGACATATACAAAACACTACACCCAAATAGAGTGGGATATACATTCTTCTCAAGTGCACATGGGTCATAATCCAAGACAGACAACATGCTAGGCCAAAGAATAACACTCAGTTAATCCAGAAAGATTGAGATTATACAAAGTATCTTCTCAGACCACAATGGAATGAAATTGGAAATCACTAGGGGCCAGAGAACCAGATTAGGCACAAAGATGTGGAAGTTAAACAACATACTCTTAGACAACAGTGAATCAAGGAGGAACTCTCAAAAGAAATCAGTAACTACCTTGAAATGAATTAAAATGACAACACAACATATCAAAACTAATGGGATGCAGCCAAAGCTGAACTGAGAGGGAAATTCATAGCCATAAATGCATATATTAACAAAGAGCTAAAATTGAAGACCTAACTGCACAACTGGACAAATTGGAAAAGCAGCAACAAACTAATGCCAAAGGAAATAGAAAGAAGGAAATAGCAAAGATTAGAGCAGAACTAAATGAAATAGAAAATTAAAAACCACCAGAAAAAATACAGAAAACCAAAAGTTTTTTCTTTGAGAAAATGAATAAAATTGACAAACCCTTAGCCAGGCTAACATAGAAAAAGAGAGAGCATATACAAATATACAAAATAAGGAATGAGGAAGGGATATCACTAATGATCCCAGAGAAATAAAAAGTATCATAAGGGGATACTTTGAAAAATTATATGTCAACAAGAATGATAATTTAGAGGAAATGAACAAATTCCTAGACACTCAAAAGCAGCCCACATTGATGAAAGAAGAAATAGATGAACTCAACAGTCCAATTACAAGTAAAGAGATAGACTCAGTCATCAAAAACTATGCAACTAAAAAGAGCTCAGAACCAGATGGCTTCACAGCTGAATTCTACCAAACATTCTGGAAAGAGCTAACACCAATCCTGCTTAAAATCTTTCAAAAAAGAGAAGTAGAAGGAACATTGCCTAACTCATTCTATGATGTCAACATTACCCTAAGAGTAAAGCCAAACAAAAATACCACAAGAAAGGAAAATTACAGACCAATCTCTCTAATGAACCGAGATCTTAAATTCCTCAACAAAATACTTGCAAATCACATTCAACAACATATCAAAAGAATAATACACCATGACCAAGTAGGTTTCATCCCGGGTATGCAAGGATGGTTCAACATAAGAAAATCAATTAATGTAGTACACCACAAAAACAGACTGAAAGAAAAAAATCACATGATCATCTCTATCGATGCAGAAAAATCATTCGACAAAATACAGCACCCTTTGCTGATAAAAACACTGCAAAAGATAGGAATAGAAGAAAACTTTCTGAATATGATAAAGGGTATATATGAAAAATCCAAAGCTAACATCATTGTCAATGGTGAAATCCTAAAAATCTTCCCTCTGAGATCTCAAACAAGACAAGAATGCACACTATTACCACTCCCATTTAAGATTGTCTTAGAAGCTCAAGCACTGAGGCAAGAAAGAGATATAAAAGGCATCCAAAATGGGGAAAAAAAGGTGTAAAAACTCCATTATTTGCAGATGACATGACCTTATACATAGAAAGCCCTGAGAAATCTACAACAAAGCTTCTAGAACTTATAATGTAGTTCAGTAATGTCTCAGGCTATAAGATCAATGCTACTGTGTTAACATCACAGTATACATCACAGATGTATACTGTGTAAAAATCAATGCTATTGATGGTATTCTCTTGCTCACATATGGTGATTCTTGCAATGAAAGAAATTATAACAATGAGGTGGAGCCAGTGGCCACTTGACAGTTTTTGGGTAGGGAGGGGATGAGCAGTTGAAATACAGGGGCTTCTTTGGGAAAAAAAAAAAAAAAAAAAAGTCAATTGACCTGGAGTCCGGATGTAGCTCCGTGGTTGAGCACCTGCTTCCCATGTGTGAGGTCCTGGGATCAAACTCTGGTACCTCCTAAAAAAAATTAATTGACCATGAAGGTGAGGGCCTACTTCTGAGCTCTCAATTCAATGCCATTGATTAATAGGTCTTTTATTCTTCTGCAAGTGGATATCAAGATTCCCCTGCACCATTTGTTAGAGACCTTCCTTCCTCAATTAAGGTACTTGGCAACCTTGTCAAAAAGCAGCTGGCCCTAGGTATGTGGCCAACACATCTGAACTCAGTTCTATTCTCTTGGTCTATATGTCCATCTTCATGTCAGTATTGCACTGTTTTGATGACTGGGACTTTGTAGTAAGTTTTGAGATCAGAAACTGTGATACCTCCAACTTTGCTTTTTTTTTGTAATATCGATTTGACTATTTGGGGTTTGTTGCAATTCCATATAAATTTAAGGGTCAGCTTTTTCATTTCTTTAAAAAAGTCTGGAGTGATTTTCACAGGAATTGCATTGTGTAGTGTTGACATCTTAGTATTAAATTCTCCTGTCAGGGAAAAGCAAAAAAAAAAAAAAAAAAAAAAAAAAGATCAATGCTAAAAATCAGTAACATTTCTGTCCACTAATAAACAGCAATCTGAGGAGGAATTCAAGAAAAATATACCATTTACAATAGTAACTAAAAGAATCAAATACCTAGGAATGAATCTAACTAAAGAGATAAAGGACTTATATACACAGAACTACAAAACACTGTTAAAGGAAATCAAAGAAGACTTAAATTAATGGAAGAATATTCCCTGTTCATGGATAGGAAGACTAAACATCATCAAGATGTCTATTCTAACCAAACTAATCTACAGATTTAATGCAATCCCAATAAAAATCAACATGGTATTTTTTTAAGGAATTGGAAAAACTAACTACTAAATTTATTTGGAAGGGTAAGAGGCCCCAAAATGGCAAAGACATATTGAAGAAGAAAAATGAAGATGGAGGTATCACACTACCTGATTTTAAAACATGCTGCAAAGCTACAGTGGTCATAACTGCATGGTATTGGCACAAGGATAGACATATAGATTAATGGAACCAAATTGAGAGTTCTGATATAGATATTCTAATATACAGTCATCTGATATTTGACAAGGACACCAAGCCAACTCAGTTGGGAGAGAATGGCCTCTTCAACAAGTGGTGCTTGGAGAACTGGATATCCAATTCCAAAAGAATGAGAGAGGAACACCATCTCACACCTTATACAAAAATCAACTCGAGATGGATCAAAGATCTAAATATAAGAGTCAAGACCATAAAGACCTTGGAAGATAATGTAGGGAAGCATCTACAGGACCTTGTAATAGGAAATGGTTTCATGAACTTCACACCCAAAGCATTAGCAGCAAATGAAAATATCAATAAATGGGATCCCCTCAAAATTAAAATATTTTGCACCTCAAAGGATGTTATCAAGAAAATAAAAATGCAGCCTACTCAATAGGAGAAAATATTTGGCAACCATATATCTGATAGTTGCCTAATATCCTGCATATATAAAGAATTCCTACACCTTGAAAATAAAAAGACAAACAACCCATTTAAAAAATGGTCAAGTGACCTGAAGAGACACTTCTCCAAGGAAGAAATACAAATGGCTAAAAAGCACATTAAAAAATGCTCTACAATGTTAGCTATTAGGGAAATGCAAATCAAAACTAAAATGAGATACCATCTTACACTCATTAGAATGGCGGCAATTAAGAAAACAGCAGAATCTAAGTGTTGTAGAGGATGTGGAGGAATCTGAACCCTCATCCACTGCCGGTGGGATTGTGGAATGGTACAGCCACTGTGGAGAACAGTTTGGCAGTTCCTCAAAAAACTAACTATAGATCTTCCATATGATCCATGGACTAGTCTATGGACTAGAGTGGACTTACTAGTATTCTGTTATACACATATTATGACTCAAGCAATGGAAGAAATTATAACTTTAATTTGGAACTGGTGGCCACTGGATGCTCTGTGGGCAGGGAGAAGGAAAAGCAGTTGTAATACAGGGCTTTGAGTTATCCTGAGTGACATTGCAACGAAAGATATAATTCATTTTATATCATTATATAACATGCAGAACTGTGGGAGAGAGCATGGTCTACAATGTGAACTATGATCCATGCTTAATGGCAAAGCCCCAGGATGTGTATACTCATTGCAGGTGATGTGCCACACTAATGAGGGATGTTTATGTAGGAGGCTGTGGGAGGTGTGGAAGGTGGGGCATATGGGAATCCCTATAATTTTTGTGTAACATTTATGTAATCTATTTTTGAAAAAAAAATTGAAAAACCACTACAAATCTGCAGTGGTCAAAACTGCATGGTGGAGAAGCGGATGTGAGTCAAGCAGCTGAGTGCCCTCTTACCGCATGGGAGGCCCCGGGTTTGGTTCCTGGTGCTTCCTAAAGAAGATTAGCAGGACCATGAGCTGACACGATGAGCTGGCATGACAAGATGATGCAACAAGATGATGCAATGTGATGATGCAATGAGATGATGCAATGAGGAGACACATCAAGGAAACAAAATGAGAGACACCACAAGCAGAGAACAGAAGTGGGTCAAGTGATTGGATGCCTCCTTCCCACATGGGAGGTCCTGTGTTCGGTTCCTGGTGCCTCCTAAAAAGAAGCTAAGCAGTCACAGAGAGCACATAAGAAACAGACACAGAGAGCAGACAAAGAGTGCAAACAATGTGGGTGGGGGTGGGGAGAGAGAAATAAGTAAATAAAAGAAATATATTTTTTTAAAAAAACTGCAGAACATTGGCACAGAGAGAGACATATTGACCAGTGGAACAGAACTGAGAGCTCAGATATGGACCTGCATATAAGTGGTCAATTGATATTCAACAAGGTCACCCAGCCCACTCAACTGGCAGAGAATATCCACTTTAACAAATGGTGCTAAGATAACTGGATATCTATATCCAAAAGAATGACAGAAGATCACCATCTCACTTCCTATACAAACATTAACTCAAGATGGATCAAAGATCTAAATATAAGAGCCAAGACCATAAAGCTCTTGGAAAATAATGTAGGAAAGCATCTGCAAGATCTTGTAGTAGGAAACAGTTCATAAACTTTACACCCAAAGAACGAGTAACAAAAGAAAAATTAGATAAGTGGGACCATCTCAAAAAAAAATAAATATGCCTCAATGGAGTTTGTCAACAAAGTGAAAAGGCAATCTACTCAATGGGAGAAAATATTTGGGAACCATCTATCTGATAGGGGCCTAATATCCAGCATATATATGAAGAAATCCTAAATCTCGAAGATAAAAGGCAAACAACCCAATTAAAAAATGAGCCAGTGATTTGAATAGACACTTCTTCAAAGAAGAAATATAAATGACTGAAAAGCACCTGATATGCTCAAAATTACTAGCTCTTAGGGAAATGCAAATGAAAACTTCAACAAGATATCATCTTACACCCATTAGACTGGAGGCTATTAAAAAAACAGAGGATTACAAGTGTGGGAGAGGATGTGGAGTAAAGGGAACACCTATCCACTGCTGGTGGGAATGTAGAAAGGTGCAGCCATTGTGGAGGACAATTTGGTGGTTTCTCAGGAAGCTAAATATAGATCTGCCATATGATCCAGCAATCCCACTGTTGGATATATACACAGAAGAATTTAAAGCAGGGACATGAACTGATATATGCACACCAGTGTTCATAATGGCATTATTAACTATTGCTAAAAGTTGTAAGCAACCCAAATGTTTATCAAGATATTAATGGATAGGCATCCTATGATATAGACATACAATGGGATAGTACTTACCTATAAGAAGTAATACAGTATTAACACATGGGACAATGTGGATGCATCTTGAAGACCTTATGTTCAGTGAAGTAAGCCAGATGTTGAAGGACAAATATTACCTGACCTCACTGATATGAATTAAGCAAATTGAGCAGAATCACATAGCGAGAGTCTGAAAGATCGGTTTACAGGAGACAAAAAGGGAGTAGAGGATGGTGAGTTGATGCACTTATGGGCAAAATGGATGATAAGTTGGAAGGGTGTAGTTGTGCAGTGGATGAGTGTCACAGTGGTGCAGTGATGTAACTGGGTTTGGCAGTGCTGATCTGTGAAGTGGGGTAGTGTGCAGGATTGGTTTGGACTATCCACGGAACTGGGGAGAGGGTCAGGGGAAGAAGTAAGTGAACTCTGGCAATTTGCAGGTCTGTGGTTAAAACTACAATGTTGGAAATGTTCTTTTGACATTGGCAAGGGAGGATTACTCATGTAGGGAGTTTGATGTGGGGGGTGATGTGAGACATGGGCACACCTGGGTAGGCTTCTATAGAATATGTGTGGTTTTATCTTGTCATATTGGTTTATACCAGTGGGTGGAGACCCAAACAATAAAGAAGAAAATATTAAACTCCCATCTTTCCTGGAGGGTCCTGCAGTGTTCTCAATCAGAGGGACAAGAATCCACCAAGAACACAGGCAGTGCCTAATAAAAGAAATCAGACCAATATGTCAAACCCTCAATATCATTGTAATTAATTATGAATCTTATTCTTCAAAAATTGAAACTTAGTGATTTCCATAGGTTCCGAGGGGAGAGGGAGGGAAGTATAGAATAGATGGAATATAGGGCATTTTTAAGACATTAGAATTGTTCAGCATGATCTTGCTATAATGGATACAGAACAGGTCAAATTTCATCAAAACCTATAAAAGTGTATGATGCAAAATACAAACCATAATGTAAACCATTGACCAAGATTACTAGCAATGCTTCAATATTTGTACATAAATTGTAACAAATGTACCATCTGCATGTTAATTATTATTAATAGGGGAGAGGGGAAAAGGGGGAGGGAGTTGGGTATATGTGTATCCCTTATATTCTCTAAGTGGCTTTTCTGTATCCTAAAGCTTCTTTGAATATAAAATGAAAAAAAAATACACTAAGAGAAAACATGGAAGAAAATGTCACTGTACATACAAGACAACAGCTCATACAGTGATGAAAGACACAATGTCTAAAACAGTCTTAATTTTAAAATCATTTCTATTTTTAATTTTACCTTTTTATTCATTATTTTTTAAATTATGATTTCCCTTTCTTATTCATTTTATTTGGCTATTTTGCTGGCTTCATTTTTGGAGAATTTTGTATCACAGAAGGGTCACAACAGTGGCAGGGGCATATCACTGACATCACTGACACAGTGCAGGGTGTCAGTGATGGGGGATGCATGGGAAAGGGTTCACATGGGGCATGCCTCTAAGGCATATGAATATGTTCAGGTGTTCATGAAGCACTGTATCGGTGGGTGGAGACCACACAATAACCCAAAGAATATTGAAATCCCATCCTGGGTAATTCTGCTACATTCTCTAATAGGAGAGCAAGAATCCCCAAGTGCAAGGGCAGTGTCTAGTAAAAGAAGACAGACCATTACACCAGACCCTTGATGTTGATGTTTGTACTTATGATCCTTTTCTTGTGAAATTTAAACTTAGCCTAGTATTATATACTGTCTAAGAGTTACCTCCTGAAAACCTCCTTGTTGCTTAAATGGGCTTCTCTCTAAGCCAAACTCAACATATAAACACATTACCTTCTTCCTGGCATGGGACATGGCTGCCTAGGATTAGTCTTTCTGGCACTGAAGGATTATTATGAAATGCCATCTGGAAATGCATCTGGAAAAAGATCTTGACCAAAAGAGGGAAATGATAAATACAAATGAGTTTTTATGTCTAAGTGATTTCAAAGTGAATCAGGAGTCATTCCAGAGGTTACTTTTATGTAAGTCTCAGCATGATCTCATTGACTGCCACAATAAGCTGTGCTTCAAATATTGGGGCTTCTGAGGGCTCTAGAGACATCCAGAAACTATAAGCAAGGCAGACAGCTCAAGAATTTCGCACCGTCAGTGGGCCTTATTTTGGATTTTATTCTTCCTAGTGTAACAGAGTTACACTCATTTATAGGTTCTCTACACATGGCTCTTCTGCCCCTTTTATTTGAACCTGTAATTAGCAGTATACTTGATAAATAAATGTCCCAGAGACTTAAACCTTTGATCCATGTATGTGCCAGTTGAGCCTTGAATTTCAGCAGAGTTGCAGCACCTACTCTCGAGTTTATTGTATTAACCCAGGACAACTAACAGGAAGATGATGATGGGCAATGCACATCCCAAGGAACAGAGAGTGTCTGCAATTTCAAACAAGATAGTTACATCCATCTGCCCCATGGGATCTAAGCTCCCTCTCAATTAGAAGCAGAGTGGGCATCACCATCCCTAAATCCTCAAGATTGGGGAATGAACAATGGACTAAAGTAGACTCCTTATTATTCTCCTATAGACTTATTTTTATTCTAGCAATAAAAGAACTCTTATCATTGATATAAAGACAGTGGCCGCCAGAGGTTCTGAGGGATTGGAGAAGGAAGAATAGGTGTAATATGCAGGAATTTTCAGGACATTAGAGTAGTCCTGCATGACATGCAGTGATGTATACAAGCCATTGCATATTTTGTCATAACCTACAAAATTCCATTGGACAGAGTGTAAACTATAATGTAAACTGTAATCCATGGTTAGTAGCAATTGTTCAATATGTGTTCATCAATCATAGCAAATATACTACACGAATGAGGGATGTTGTTGATGTGGGAAGGGGAGGGAGTGGGGCATATGAGAAACCCTTATATTTTTATGTATCATTTATGTAAACTAAAGCTTCCTTAAAAATTAAAAAAAAATAGAAAAAGTAAATAAAAAAAGAATTACAGTTAACACTCCTACAAAAAAACAAATAAAAGATACATATATGGGATACTGTAGCCCAAGAGAAGGCTAAGAATAAAAGCATATCTCTGAAAAATATTTACTAATGGAAAGAGAAGAAAAACTTAGAAAAATACCTTATTCAGATTCTCATTATAAAATTATGCCTTTTCTATGCTAAAAAAATGACTATTGCAAGGTAAAAATAGTGTGAGATAAAAAGATAACTGATTTTAAAAACACACAAAATTTATGGGAGAAGAATAACAGAGGAAAATGCAATTGTATAACTAAACTCACCTTTGAAGAGGTAAGAATGAGAATTTGCCCTCCAAAAAAATCAGACATATAGACCATAGTAGGTCAAAAATTGCCCATTCCACAAAGATATCCACATCCCTGGAACCTATGAATGCTAATTTATACAGCAAAAGTTGTGATTAAGTTAAGGATATTGACAGGAGGAGTTCATCACAGATTATCTAGGTGATTCTTAATTGCAATAATTTGATCCTTGTAAGAGAGAGGCAGAGGAAGTTTTGAGAGAAACACACAGACGAGAAGTGATGTAAAGCAGAGTAAGAGGTTGAGTGATGTGGCCTCAAGTCAAGTAATGCCAGCAACCACAAGAAAGTGGAAGAGTTGAGGAGTAGAATCTTCCCTAGATTCTCTGGAAGGTGTGTGGCCTTGGCCACACCCCCAGACTTCTGGCTTCCAGAACTGTGAGAGAATAAATTTCTGTTTTAATCCACAAAATTTGTGGTAACTTATTACGGCAATCCTAGGAAACTAATACAACTGATAAACTACAATAGTTTTTATATATGCAATGGTTTACACAATATCTTACTGGTGTCCTTTCTTTAAAAGTTACTTTAAGAGGTGTTAGGTTTTACGGAGAACTGAGAGATGAATTAAAATCAAAAGCTCAAAAACGAGAACAATGGGATATAAGCAGTGAAAAAAGAATTTTGAAATTAAGTATATGGAGTTAAGTAGAAATAATCATTGTACAGATAGCTAGAAAATTAAACACAGAAAGCAAAAACAATCTTGAAGTTTTGTATTAAAATATTAATGATATGATAACATCAAAGTTGAGTCCAAGTTATATTAAGAAATGTGAGGAAATAAATTTGGGTTGGAGTGTGAAAGTAACTTCTAAACTGTAAAATATTATACAAGTGTTAGTATGGAAAAAGGTTGTACAACAATTGATTTTGTGGGCTTTCAATAAGGAGAGATTTTTTAAGTCTTTTAAGAGGAAAACATGGTTAGTTTTAAAAACTTTGATCTTATAGATGTACCACTTAAATAATTTCTTAATAAATATGTGTGAGAAATACAGCATCTTGTATTTCTTGTTGGAGAGTCACAATACATGGCATATCAGATATTCTGCTGAAACAAAACAAAAACTCAGCATCTCCCAAACTTAATTTAAGGTGTAGCAGTTTGATATTTATGCATTCCAAAAAAGATATAGATTATGTTTGTAAACTGGTCTATTCCTCTTGGCATGATAATCCTTTGATTGTATTAGATTCAGGTGAGATGTCTGATTAAATTATGTTAAGATTAGGGCTTTGATACAACCACATCATTAGAGTGTAACTCAGCATTGATTCCCACCCCCTGTGGTAGGCTTATAAAACAGACTCTCACACAGAAGTAGACACACAAAGAAGTAGATACACAGGAGAAGAACACAGAGGAATAGAGCTGCCTCATGAGACACAGCAGAGGCCCTGGGAAGAGAGATGAGCCTGATAGTCTACAGCTGACCTTTTGAAGAGACCAGAGCAACTGAGCACAGAAAGAAATGAGCCCCAGGGAGAAAGATGAGCCTTATGTCATGCTACAGCTGAGATCAGAAGAAGCTGGAATGACAGATTTAAGAGTGAGAAGGAAGGCTTAACCCTCACAGATGTCATCTGCCATCTTGCATCAACATGTAGCAAAAGACTTTGGGTGAAAAAGTACTTCTTTATGATACCTTGAGTTGGACTCTTTAGGACCCTGTAACTGTAAGTTTCTACCCCCAAATAAATACCCTTTATACAAGTCAACAGATTTCTGGTACTTTGCATCAGCACTCCTTTGGCTGACTAATACATAAGGGAATCCTTTTTATCAAGGTACATGAATTATGCACCTCTGAACATGTTTTTGAAGTCTTATACTGAAAACAGCAGTAGCAAACAAGAGGGATGGTGATGCCTCCTCAACCTCATTAGTAAAGGGGGTTAGAAGTAACTACTAAATCTATTAGCTTTGCTTTTTGTTATCCTAACCCCTTTGTCAGACAGTGAACTATTTTCAGATTTTTTCAGCAATTGCCTCCTCTAAGGTCAAAAGTTCCACTACTGGTAAAACTTGCCAATTTACCAAATCTGCACAGATGACTCCTGCAATCATCAACATGCAGATCCTCACTAGTGCTTTCCAGTCAGGGAATAGGAATGAAGAGCAAGAGAACACTCCTTTTTTTACTGCTTTTTGACAGATCAATTACTTCATTTCATACAGTTGACTCCTGAAAAATAGGAGCAGGAGCTAGATTTTTCACAAAATATCTCTCTGTTTACAAAGATAAAGTTATGAGAAATGCACTTTAAAATTCAGAAACTTGTGCTTATGAATTGTATGCATATCTACTTCTTAGACTTTCTTATTTCAAAATGCACAAATAATGGAATGTCTTGTCCTCCTTCCTTGAAAACAAATGACAAATTATAAACAAAATGCTGCATGGAAATTAGGAGTCCCAAGTTCTAATCTTGGTCCTACCACTTGCTAAACATGTGATATAAGGTCAATAAATTAACATAGCAGCACGAGTGTACTAAAGTCCTCTGATGATTAAGCTCAACCTGTCCTTTAAAATTTAAATAAAATTGATTCAAATTCCCACTCACGTGTAATGAAATCCCAGTGTCCTTCCCAATACCTCTAATGATTCTTGGGGAATTTATATTTTCCCTAGTTACCTTTGTCTTTGATTTCCTGATTCTGTCATATACTTGATCACCATGTTACTTCTCATATTCCATACAATGCTGCAACCATATACTCTACACTGAACACTGCATCTACTCTATCACTTCCTGAACGTAGCACTGATGCAAAACTTCATTGTAGAAGCCTATTTTTGAAGGTGTGAGGGCATGGAGGGAATGGTACATTAGAGGGCAAAACAGCACTCAAAATGAAATACTAGGCATGCTTTAGCCACTCCTGCCACTAGAAAATTCTCACTGGTTTATTGTCATTTGTTCCACCCTCTTCCTGCTTATTCTGTGCCTTATTGTTACCAACCCCAAGCACCTCTCCCTTTGACAAACTCTGTGCAAAGAGCTTCAGACATTTACCTCTTTCTTGTCCCCAGCCTGGCCAGGTCATGTGCTGGTGAACAAATTTGTATATATAAGAGGTTATTAAGATATTTTGCTAAAAACATTTCTCTCCCTGGGGAATTTTGCTGCCAGATTTTAAAGTAACAATAGTTTTATTTTCATAACATTTATAGTGTTACCTCAATTACCTCTAAAACAGTAACTAGTAAGAGGGTTCAAAACTTCAGAATAAAAGATGGATATATAATAAAATAATTAAAATAAAATATAGCTGTAGGGAGCAATAAGTCTAACAAAATATGGGTTAATATAGTTAAAGCTTGATTACTAAATTTGACTCCTAGGAGCCAAGGACCAAAAAATGGAAATATGATGAAATATCTAATCCTAATTATTTGATAAAAAGAAACATTAGAGTTCAAAGAGAATATATTAAACTCTTCCCTCTACTAAATTATCAAATTAATTTATTATATTTGTCTTCTTATAAGAACCATCATAAAATAAATAACATTTTTATATTTTTATAAAGGATGAAGAAACTTGTTTAAAAAGACCCTTTCTTAGTTACGGCTAATATAGATACATGTTTTTGAGAGAAGACAATCTCCAGAGTTTAAGTTAATGATATTTAATGAAATTTCTAAGGATTACACAAGTTACAAAGTGAAAATTTAGAATAGCTAGTGCAGATGTATAACATGTTCCTAACTAGGTGTCAGCAAACCAGAGAAAACAGGCAAAATCCAGCCCAGCCTCTTTTTATTTGGTCCATGAACATAGAATGAGTTTTGCATTTTTAAATGTTTAAAAAAATAACAAAAGAATAATAATATTTCATGACACAAGAAAACTATATGGATTTACAATTTCAAAGTCTTTAAATAAAGTTTGATTGGAATACCACCATGCCCAGTCTTTCATATTTTGTCTTTAGTGCTTTCATGCTACAATGGCAAAACTGAGTCCTTGCAACAGAGTCTGTATGGCACACAAAGCCTAAAACATTTGCAATCTGGCCCTTTATAGTAAAAGTTCGCTGACCCCTCACTTACACTATTTGCTGACTTCACTAGGTTTTTGACAGAACCTAGCTACCATCAATTTTAACCCTAAGATATTTGAAGAACAGTTGAGCAGGAAGTCAAGAAGTTGATTTGTATTCTGTCTCTGTTAGAGGACCACCCCACCTCTTCCTTGAACTAAGTTACAGGAATACCTCCATGTAGACCAAATTATTCTTCAATCAGTAGCTATGATTGCTACCACCTCAAAGCCTGAGAAAGCACTTTGCTGAGACTCAGAAGTTTCCACTATTACAATAATTGAGAGGATTATTGCTTGTTCCCTGTGGTGGACTGAATTGTGTACCCCAAGGAAAGATATTTTAATTTTTATCCACAAGGTCTACGGTGTGAACTGTGGTCTATGGTTGGTGGCAAGGCTCCAGGATGTGTAAACTCATTGTGGGTGGTGGGCCACACTTGTGGGAGATGTTTGTGTGGGATGTGGTGGGAGGTGTGGGAAGTGGGCAACATGGGAATCCCAGTGGGTTCCGTGTAATAAATAGTGTTTTTGAATATGTTAAGGTGGGTAAGGTTGTGGACTTATTTGTGAACCATATCTTCCAATGTCCTATTTAGATGTGGCTAACTGAATCAGGGCATGTTTGATTCTGAATTATTGGAGGCTTATAAAGAGAGGAGCCAGAAGTTAGAAATCAGTGGAAAGTGGAAAAGCAGATACAAGGACAGAGTAGTTGCCATGTGATGGGAGGCAGATGTAAGCCATGGAACACTAAGGATTGCAGCAAGCCAGCACTAGAATACTAAAGACTTCAGGGAGAAACCATGGCTTTCCTGGTACCTTGATATTTGGACTTCTAGCCTTCCTAACTATGAGCCAATAAATTCCTGTTGTTAAACAAAACCCTCATATGGTATTTGTCATAGCAGACTAGCAAACTAAGATAGCCATCTCAGCATTAAGAACTTATTATGTGATATTGATTATAACTGCTTCATGACTGAGAAATAGTGCCTCCTTATATAATCAATCATTTAACATCACTGGTCCTTAGTTTCCTCACCTTTAAAATGAGGGAATGTGTGTAAAGTGAGGCTTTTCTCACTTCGATTTCCAGTGTGATTCTGTTTTAATACTACAACAAAATACTTAAGGTTAAAAATAAACTCAGCTTGTGTTATAAACCCAAAGAAGAAAAGTATGGTGAAAATAGTTTCTGATTTATGACAAACTATATAAACTATATAGAATTATTAGCTATGCATAAGTAATCTAAATTCTGAATAACAGAAAACAGAAAAATTGCCTATTGATTCTTCCAACCAAGCTGCTTTATCATGATAAGGGTATTGAGACACATATATCCACATAGTTAATCAATTGTTTAAAGAAAAAAACATACTCTATAGGGTATTTCTTAGAAATTGTAATTTTTTTATAAGTAAATAATGCTGATTTGTGGCTTTCTAAAATTTATTTACCTTTATTCGAGACTTAGCAACTTTGATGAGCCTAATTTAAATTAATTTAACCTGTATGACAGCTTTTGGGTTAAAATATATCCTCTTGTGATTGCTTTGAAAACCATATACATCCATTGTAGGCCATTTTAAATCAGCACACACCACTCAGAACTGAGTGGGAGAGAGTGTGGTCTACAGTGTGAACTGTGGTCTATGGTTGGTGGCAAGGCTCCAGGATGTGTAAGTTCATTGAGGTTGGTGGGCCACACTATGGGAGATGTTTGTGTTGGATGTGGTGGGAGGTGTGGGAGGTGGGCAACATGGGAATCCGAGTGGGTTCCATATAATATTTTAGGTAATCTAAGCACCTCTTAAAATATATGTATATATATATAAAAAAAATAACATTTTTGTAAGCAAATACACATATATGCATATATATTTATATATCATTATACAAATGTTTGTATGTATTGTGAGAATTTTGATTTTTACCCATAATAAAAAAAAAAAAAAAAAAAAAACCATATACAGCTTGTTTAGCAGGGGAGGTTAATGAGCAAAAATCCTACCTTAATGATTAAAATATATGACTCATATTGTGTATCAGTTTTCCCTAAAGTAATTCATTCTATGAAATTTAACATTATAATGGAACTTTAAAAAGAAATGTAAAGCTTAAATATTATTCGCTTTGGAAAGTAAGGACACTAATTATCCACAATTGACATTGTGTCCCACTACAGTAAAGGCATAGAAAATAAATTATTTTGCTTACTAGCTCTATAATGCCAGGGTGTTAGAATTAATTCTTAAGATTTCCAGAAATATGGCAGAAATAATACATTATATTTTGTCTGGCATTTAAAAATAGGAACCATATTTCTTCTAGTAGAAAGAGATTTGGTACAGGTTTTGAATTTCATTTTAGATGTACACAAACATATTTTGTTGTTTAGCTTTTTAAAATCAAAACACTTTGTAAAATCTGTCCCAAGGACGTTTTCTGGTTTTAGCTCCAACATGAAAAACTTGGAAGCTATCACTATTATCCTTACAATAAGAGAAACCTAAGAAAACAGAAAATCAGTAAAATTTACTGAACACATCAGAGAACTGAGGTCATAGGGCAAACCACAATCCCCAAATATGGAGCTCAGGTGAATCTATAGATTCACAGTCAAGATCAGATTACCTGGAACAGAATCCATAGAAGCCATTATCTGGTAGGAACTCTTAAGTGGTAAGTTTTGATGAATTGCTGGAACTGAGTACAGAGTAGCATAACAGTGAGAAACTTTTTGGGACATAGTCTTATGGAGGCCCCACCAATCTCAGAGTTTTGCCTCAAGGAAGCACACCAGATACTCTTGATGAAGATATGAGGAGCATTACCTCATGAATCTGGCAATGAGGAGAGAAGTGTACTCCCTGTGATATACACCAGATCCTTCTCCATAACAAAGGACTACTCTTCTGTGGAAATGACTTTAACAGAAACATGTATGAAAGCCATAGAGGAAAGGCATTCCTCTCACTCTAGTTCTTCATTTCTTACGCTTCATAAACTATAGAAAAGGAAACAATTGTGAAGGTAACAGGCCAAAAACATAGGGCCAGCTAAAGATTGTGATTTTTTCGGAAGATTATAGAATGTTCTCCCACACACAGACCCTACCACCAACAGGGTTCCAGTACAATAATAGTGGATTTTAGCTGAAAGTGCTGCAAGACAAAGCTCTGAAAGAGAAGGAGTAAATAAGAAAACGTTAAGAAGGAGATAAAAACAAAGACAGTAGAGGAACGCGAAGGCTCTGGCATTTACAGCTACCCCAAACATTAATACAACCCAATCCCTAGCCAGACTAAAATAAATGATCACGCTAGATGACTATTTACTCAGTTCCTGTTACTCAAAAGAATATGTCTGGCTTTGAACAAAAGGTTACAAGACACTTGTTAAGCTTTACAAGGCTGAATAACCTCCTGGGAGAGAGGCAGAGAATGAGACTTTCCAGGAAGATGAGTACAATGAACTTATCTATGATGAAATCTATGAAATAATTGAATAACCTGCAGATACTTCTGCTGTTGGGTGGATCCACTGCCAAACTAGATATGGAAATTCTGATATCATGAAATTATGGGCCCAAGAACACAGAGTGCCTATTCCATTAAAAGAGGCCTAATATGCCTTTTCTGCCTTGGTTGCAGTGAACGCTTCTTCAGGCTATGGCCTCGTCTTTCTAACTCATTGTGCAGATGCAGTGTGTATATAAGATTCTTTGGAAAAGCTGCTTTGCCATCCTTTCCGATACCCAGATGATATCTCCTCTGATCAAGGACACAACTTTACTGTGCAGTTCTATCAACAATGATCCCAGACCCATGGAATTAATTGGTCCTTAAATGTCACCCACCACCCACTAGCATCTGGCATTGTGGAGAAATATAATGGTTGCTTTAACATCCACACCCTGACAATTCTTTTACTGGATGGACTGTCTAAATTAGTCAGGCTTTCTAGAAGCTGAACTCAGCAGTTATTCTGAACAGAAATACAGTTTTATTTTTCTTCCTATCCCAGGGAGGTTCAGAGGTGGAGGAGAAACCAGGCTTTGCTGCACATCTGCCCTTACAAGTATAAGGATGAGGAATGGCCATGAATGAAGAAACAAGGATACACCATGTGGGACATTTTTCCAGCTGGCAGGGGATGATTCTTTTTTATACCCTATTACAACCTCCATATGTTTCCTATGATGGTGGGCTGATTGGGCTTCCAGGTAGAGGGTGGGATGAGAGAAGTGAGCCTAGAAGTGCTTAACAATCATGGCAATCCAGTGGGTAGGACCCACAGAACCTGACACACCCTAGTGAAAGTTAATGGGTGACACCCAGCCCTAGTTGGTCCATCATTCCCCTTGGGAACAGTCATGAGACAATTTTGAGAGTCTTGTCAACTCTTGACTATCAGGAAGCTGTGGAGGTGGGTCAGAAAATATAGGTAAGAAACTCATATCAATGGGAATTGTGTAAACTTAGAGCTCAGGGAAAGGGGCAAGCAGATTGGGTGAGCTTAGAATAATAAATTACTGCAAATAGGCTGAGAGAAGTGTCTCCTGCAAGAAGTCTTGCATGACCATTCTGTCAGGACTAGTTAGTGCTCCTTTATCCTGTTTCCTACAGATTTGAAAAAGCACTAACCTGGGAGGAAGACAGACACCTTTGTCCAGGTGACCTGGGCCATCATGGTGGCAGGGAAACTGACCAACATCTAGATCTGCCATGTGATACCTTGGTCTTTCTCACCTCTTTGTTAAGTCTGGATTGATGCTTGAGGAGCTGATCTTCTCTGTTTCACATTTGGACTGACACTAGGAAGTCCCTATGACAAGAATAATGGAATAACCATTGACTGTGTATTCTTCTGCAACAACTTTGGAGGCAGTGAAATTGGTGACTGCTTCAGTTACCTTTCCAGTTTGTTCACCAGTTAACATGTGATGTGCAATCTGTCAGCTGCCTTAGCTGGCGTTGCTTTTGTAGCATGAGCTCTTCAGATTCAGCAAAAACCATTAGAATCTCTAGCCAAAATATTGTCTTAAACTTTCTCTTAGCCCCAAAAGGGTGCATATGTGCTATTGCTGACACGTACTGCCATACATGGATTAACACCTCAGGGAAGGTAGGATAGGAGCTAACCAAAATCCAACAGCAACCCCTGGTTGAAAAGTGTACAGACTCTATGTTGGGCTGCTTCAGCTGTCTCCCAGGGGCAAGGGAGTATGGATGCAATCACTACTTCAGACATGCCTGATCACCCTTCTTGGAGTAATGGGTATATATAAGTGAAGCCTCCCTAATGTGTTCCCAAATATTTACTCTCAAATTTCTTCAAGGTCATGGGCTTGCAGGCTTAAACAGTCTCCATCTCCATGTCCAAGATGGGAAGTGGGCATATGTTATAAAAAGATAATATGGAGGAGTAGGCTGAGCCTGGTGGAAAAGTCAATGGGTATATTGTTAAGGAAATCACAGACACCTGTTAAGCAGCCATCACCCAGACCTCATCTACCCCTACACCCTTCTCTGGGGAAGTCATATACACAAGCTAAAGAGCCATCCTCTGGCCTTCTGCTACTCCTAACTTCTTTTTCTATTTTGTGCCTTTCCACAGCCTGGGGAGATGTTAAGTAAAATGAAAAGGCCTGACCATACCTTGCACTTGAAAACAGGAACAAGCACATCTAGGTGCTTATAAAAATAGGAATTCTCAGGGGCAGGGCTCCCTCCCCCTATGGTAGATAAAAACCACACTTAAACTGCAGAGATTTCTCTCACTTTTCTGGTGCTAAGTGGAGAGGGTAGACTGCCATCTATTGATCCCAACCTGGGGCAGTTTTTGGCCACCCTGGGAGACTAGCTGTGACGGGACTTCCTTCCCTGCTTGTTTGGACTCTTTGTACTTTGTAAGTGACAAATTATTTTCTCTTTATGGACTATTTATTTTATTCAAGTAATAAAGAAATCAGTTGCTGAAATTTTCTATTGTGCCCAGTTCATGTGTTCACACAGCTCACTCTACAACACCAAAAGGAAAGTAAAACACAGTCTGAAGAGACAAAGCAAATATCAAAACCAGATTCATATATGACACAGATGTTGGAATTATCAGACAAGAAATTCAAAATAATTATGATAAATAAGTTGACCCCATTGAAAAACATAGACCATATGTGAGAACAAATGGTAATCTAATCAGAGAGAGAAATTTTAAGAAAAATCAAAAGAAAATGGTAGAAATAAAAATCGTTGATGATTTCATCAGCAAACTGGCATCAGCTGAGGAAAGAATCAGTAAGCTTGAAGGTAGGTCAATAAAAACATCCCAAACTGAAATACAGAATATATCTAAATAAAACTGTTTAAAAAACAAATGAATAATTGGGCAAGAATAGACAAAAAATAGCAGCTATGTACAACAGAGGAAACAGAGAGAGACTGAGAGGTGAGGAATTTTCTTGTTTGTTTGTCTGTTTTTTGCTTATTATTATTATTTGAATAAAGAAAATACTCGATTAATGATTGAGGTGATGGATGAACAACTATTTGATTATATCAAGTAAAATTGATTGTACACTTTGGAAGAAGTGTATGCTTTATTAATATGTATCAATAAAATTTGTTTAAAAGTATAACCAAGAACATCCAATATCTGTGAGACTATTTCAAAAAATTTAATATATGCACAATTGTAATACTAGAAGAAGAAGAAAAAAGGAAAGAAACAGAAGAAATATTTAAAGAAACAGTGGCTGATAACTTTTCAAAGTAAATGAGAGAAGCCAAACCAAGATTCAGGAACACCAAATACAACAAACTGAAAAATACTATAGGTAAGCATATCATATTCAAATTGCAGGACACCAAACACAAAAACAAAAAAATTTTGAAAGGAATCAGAGGATAAACCACCTCACTTACAGAGGAACAAGGATAATAATTAGAGATCTTATGCTAAAAAATGATGTTAGCAGGAAGAGAGTTGAGTAAAATATTTAAAGTGTAGAAAGAAAATGAAACATTAAACTAAAATTTTATATTTAGCAAAATTATTCTTCAGAAGTGGAGAATTACTTTCTCAAAAAAACAAAAACTGAGGGAATTAATTAGTATTAGAACTGCCCTATATAGAATGTTAAGATTTTCTTCAGGCCAAAAGAAAATCACATAGGTCAGAAACTTGGATCTACATAAAAAAAAGAGGAATATTGGAGAAAGAATAAATAAAGGTAATATAAAATCTTTGTGTGAGTTCAAGTGGCTAAGAGACTTCAAAGAGAGTCGGGAGGTCATCC
>JAKSZT010053808.1:4766731-4887359 GCA_026826555.1 Tolypeutes matacus
GACTCTCTTTGAAGTCTCTTAGCCACTTGAACTCATTTGTCTTTACCGTTTCCCCCTTTTATTCAAGGTCTTTTTCCAGTTGTGTTGCCGGTTGGCACTTGGGAAAAGTTTTCAACTCTGGTCATTTCTTCATCGAAGCAAAATGAACAACTAGGTGCACTGCTAGAAGTTCTGCCCACTGGGAGAATTTGCCCTCACCGCTATCCTTTAAGGATGTCCCAGAAAAGGGCTGCAGTGCCACAGCTGTCCACTTTCAGGTGGTACCTGCATATTGTGCAGAATGATCTGTAAACCTGGCCTGAGTTTTCTCATCCTCAGTCTACTGATTGTAAGGGACTCCCCAAGAGGTCAAAGCTGTGGGCTGGGAAAGAGAAGGTAACATGGCAGGGGTGGTGACCAAGGGCATTTGGGCTACTTCCTCATATAACTTACTTGTGTCTTCAGGACCTGCTCTAACCCTATCTCATATATACCACTTCCAGTTTATTATGGAGTGCTGCTGTACATGTCCAACTTTATTATTTGGTGGGTCAGACAATACCCAGCTTATGATAAGCAACTCAGGTCTCATGGTAACTTGATGGCCCGTGGTTAAGCGTCCAGTCTCTCCTAAGTCCCAGTAGCAAGCCAAAAGCTGCTTTTCACGAGGGGAGTAGTTATCTGCAGAGGATGGTAAGGCTTTGCTCCAAAATCTTAAGGATCTTGTTGTGATTCCCCTATAGGGGCCTGCCAAAGGCTCCAGACAGCATCTCTATTTGCCACTGAAACTTCCAGCACCATTGGATCTGCTGGATCTTATGGTCCAAGTGGTAGTGCAGCTTGCACAACAGCCTGGACCTGTCCCAGGGCTTCCTCTTGTTCCGATCCACAATCAAAACTAGCAGCTCTTCTGGTCACTTTGTAAATGGGCTGGAGTAGGACACTCAAATGAGGAATGTGTTGTCTCCAAAATCTGAAGAGAACAAATAAGCGTTGTGCCTATTTTTTGGTTGTAGGAGAGGCCAGGTGCACAGCTTATCCTTTACCTTAGAAGGGATATCTCGACAGGCCCCACACCACTGGACACCTAGAAATTTCACTGAGGTGGAAGGACCCTGTATTTTTGTTGGATATATATCCCAATCTCTCTCACACAAATGTCTTACCAATAAATCTAGAGCCTTTGCTTCTTCTTGCTCAGTAGGTCTTATCAACATGATATCATCAATACAATGGTCCAGTGTGATGTCTCCTGGGAGGGAGAGATGATAAAGGTCCTGCAGACAATATTATGACATAGGGCTGGAGAGTTGATATACCCCTGAGGCAGGACAGAGAAGATATAATGATGGCCTTGCCAGCTGAAAGCAAACTGTTTCTGGTCCTTACTCATGGCAATTGAGAAAAAAGCATTTGCCAGATCAACATCTGCATACCAGGTACCAGGGAAAGTGTTGATTTGCTCAAGCAATGATACCCCATCTGGAACAGCAGCTGCAATTGGATTCACCACCTGGTTAAGTTTATGATAATCTACTGTCATCCTCCAAGAGCCACTTATTTTCTGCACAGGCCAAATATGAGAGTGGAATGTGAATGTGGTGGGAATCACCACCCCTGCTCCTTCAAATCCTTGATGGTCACAGTAATCTCTGCAATTCCTCCAGGAATCTGGTATTGTCTTTTATTTACTATTTTGCTAGGCAGGGGACAGTTCTAGAGGCTTCCACTTGGCCTTTTCAACCATAATAGCCCTTACTCCACAAGTCAAGGGTCCAATGTGGGGATTCTGCCAGTTACTGATTATGTCTATTCCAATTATGCATTCTGGAACTGGAGAAATAACCACAGAATGAGTCCAGGGAACCACTGGACCCACTGTGAGATGGATCTGAGCTAAAACTCCATCAATCACCTGACCTCCATAAGCCCCTACTCTGACCGGTGGACCACAGTGATGTTTTGGGTCTCCTGTAATTAATGTGAGCCAGTGTCTAATAATCCTGGAAATATCTGATCATTTCCTTTTCCCCAATGCACAGTTACTCTGGCAAAAGGCCGTAAGTCTTCCTGGGGAAAGGTGGGAGGAAGATTAACAGTATAAATTTTTGGCAGTTTAACAGGATCCTTTTCCAAGGGGACCTGGCCTTCTTCTCATTCAAGGGGCTCTGGGTCTGTAAACTGTCTCCAGTCTGGGACTTGATTAAGGCGCCATGATTTTCTGCATCTGTAATTTGAGTTAGGGTTCTGTTCACTTGACATAGAAATCTTCTGCTTATACAGATCCAGGAGAAATTTAGTGCACTGCCCATATATTTCACTTGTAGGTACCCCATGATCTATTAGCCAATGCCATAACTCCATGTGACTCAGACTATTCTGTGTGCTGTTTTGAATCTGTCTTTCATTGCAGTAGCCACTCCCACCTCTCCTTTGGCGATTAACTGCCGATACTTGACTTTTACCGGACCGAGATCCTTACCATCCCCATAATGTTTAAGGATTCCAATTCCATTACAGCCCTCCCAACAGTAATATCTGGACTGCAGAGAAGAGCAACCACAGAGCTCTTCAGAGAAGATGGAGTTAGTCTTACAAATTTATTCCTCACAGTCCTGGTTAAAGGTGTGTCCTCTGGACATTCCTGGGGTGGGTGTTCAGATCTCAAATGGTAAATCTGTTCTAGCATTCCAATCTCTCTAAGCCTTTGAATCCCCTTGTCTACTGTATACCAGGGCAAATTAGGCATCTCAACCTCAGACATGTTAGGCCATCTTTTGGTCCATGTTTCAGTCAGCCACCCAAACAAACTATTAGAGCCCTTTCTAACCCCTTGAGCTACATCCAGAATTTTTGCTTAGGGGGCCCATATAAAGAAATTCAGCCTGATCCAACTTTATATTCCTTCCACCATTATCACATACCCATAGTATCCATTCCCACACGTATTCCCCTGATTTCTGTCTATATAAGTTGGAAAACTCATGCAATTCTTTCAGATTATAGCATACTTCCTCATGGGTCACACTTTGTATTTCACCTTTGGGGGTTTGTTGTGATTTTAGTCTAGTAATAGGTCTTGAAGACAGGAGGGGTGGCAGGGTTGGGCAAGGAGAAGGATTAGGGATGTCTTGCAGGCTACTGACCTCAGGGCATTCCTTTGCATTTTCTTCTGGTGACACAGGATTAATCTCTTCAGGCAGGGTTTGGAAGGCAGATTCCTCAGGGCAGACTGGAAGTTGGGTAGTGCATGCTGGAGTTTGGCTGCTACCTGCCTTGTGGCTCAGAGGAGATCCAGACTCCCTGGGGCAGTCTGGAGACCTGATGATACAAGCTTGACAAGGTGTTGTCTTCACAGGGCAGGCCATCACAGGTTTATCTGGTAAAGTCTCAGCGGAATTTAGAGTTCCTATGTCCCCACCAATATTATGATCATCCCGTATGTCTCCATCCCAATCCTTGGAGTTCCACTCCTTTCCAATCAATGCCTTCACTTTAATTGCAGAAAATCTGCAAGGTTGAGATTTAATTTCCTCTCTAATTCTGCTATTCGTACAATGAGAGTCTGGGTTTGATTCTCAGATCTCAAGTCTGTGGCTACAGGAGACAAGATTTTCTTTCAAGGCACACGTAGAAACATTCATATCATTCATGCGGCATTTAAGTTTCAAATTTGAAGACTTTAGCTCATCTCTTTCTTTTGTAACTGTATCCAGAGTATCTAAAAGGAATCAGCCAACATCATTATACTTTTTGACTCCACATAATTCTGTTAAGGTGTTGAAAACACTCTCACCCAGATCCTGTCTTCTTATTAGCATGGAAGTTTGGGAATCATGTGATGCTATTTTGCATATTTCTATTGCCAGCTCACGCCATGGACTGTTAGCACCCTCTTCGTCATTGGAAAGATAGTCATTAGTACCCTTGAGTCCAATTTGAGTAGAGAGCCAATTACAAAATTCCCAGAACCACCTCAACATCCCATGTTTAAGACTCTTTTCCTCAACAACCACTCTCGGTACCAAGCTGTATTAGTCAGGGTTCTCTCAGGAAACCGAATCAACAGGAGATATCTGTCAATAATTTGAGATTTTATAAGAGTCTCTCATGCGACTGTGGGGATGCACAAGTCCAGGTCCTGCAGGCACGCTGCAAGATTGGGGCTCTGATGAAAGTCCAATGAAAGGTCCTTGATGAGTTTCTGGGAGAAGTTGGCTGTCCAAAGATGAGCTGGGAAATTCTCTCTGAATGTTGAAATCACTTCCCTTTTTAGGCAGTCAACTGATTGGATAAAAGTGTCACCCATTGCTGATGCAACCTCCCTGATTGATGCAGATGTCATCGGCCATCTATGCAGTAAACTCACTGGTGATCGAAGTCCATAAATGCTCTTATATAACAATTAACCCAGTGGTTGCTAGACCTAACACCTGGACACAATTACCTGGCCAATTTGACACATTACCCTAACCATTACACTTACTAAGTGAAAGATAATAAGTTCTTTAATCAACCAAAAAATTCCTAGATAATATCATTGTTTTTTCTGGCTCACTGAGGAATCAGTACACTGTTTTTAATTCACTTTTGCTTTAACCCCAGATTTAGGCTGAACATTCCCTGATAATCTTCAGTCAGAACCTTAAATTCCCCAAACAACTGTAAATAAATGTCACAGTGGTTTTGTATAGGACAATATGAGATATTTTAAAATAAAATTTTCTCAGCAAGCTTCCCCATTCTCATTGTTAGCTATTGAATCCTGTTCTTATCCTTCTGGCAATAGAAGATAGCCAGTACAGGGTTAACTAATCAAAACACACTATTTCCCAACAATTGTACTTGGCCTAAAAGATGTGTATTGACTCAAGCAAATCCAATCATAGTCCTTACTTCGAATTTAGATCATTGGGAGAAAACAGTCTATGGTTTTGTGAGATTGCTATACTGGGTCTTTTGACAGCCATGTTCTCTGCCATATGAAAAGGTCTTTCTGCTCTGGGAGGAAATTGGTCCCACATACAAAGAGAAGGTGAGACAAGTGGATTTGAGAGATGAAGTTAGCAAGGAAAGAAAAAGATACATGTACAAAAACCCATTACCCTTGACTTCCTGTTTCTAGATCCTAAATTCCTGGTTTCTTTGGTTCTTTCAATCATTTTTTAGCCACTCCAGAATCCTTTTAACATATATGAGCCAAGTATATTGTTAGCTTTGATTCATCCTAGTTTGAGTTCAATTCTTGTCACTCATACTGATAGTAGAAAAATGACACCAACCTTCCTATTTCCTATTTTTTTGTGCTGTGTTCCCTTCAGAGCTCTTGATTAAGGAATATCTTGTTCTATGTAGTATTCTGATCACAGGACCAAACCTGCATTTTTCAGTACCAGAACAATTACAGAGCCTGAAGGGGGTATATCAGGGGCTTCTGGTTGTCTGCTATTTAAAATGATGATAACTATTTCTCTAGACAAGAAATGGTACTCCTGATGCAGTTAAATGGTTCAAGATTGCACGTGTGTGTGCTCATGTGTGTGTTTATTTCAGTTAGTGAGAGAGTGCCTAGAATAAAGACATCTAAGTAATTATTGGTTGACCACTCAATGAAATAACATGCTTATCAAAAGCAGAAAATATAGTGCTACTTTTATTTTACAAATTTATTCCTAATATGTATTAGGAACTACTGAAGTTTCCACCATGTGCCTTATCATGTGATAGAGAAGTCCAAGGTTGCCAACAGGCGGTCTTCAAGGCATTGCCTAATGATGCCTTGATTCAGACATTTTTTTTCAGCCTCGAAACTGTAAACCTGAAACTGAATAAATTCCGGTTAAAAGCCAACCCATTTTCTCATATCTACTTATCAGCTTTTGCAAACTAGAACAATCCACAATGGAAGTCATACTTCCGGTATAAGTGGAAGTGGGAGAGGTGAAAAAGTACTAAATTACAGAGTCATTATAAACAAAGCATACATCATTAAGTCTTTTATGATTGGAAAACTGAAATCGATCCAAATTTCCCCCAAATAATTTGAAAGTATAATTTCCAACCCCTTCTGCGCATAATCATTTGCAACAAAATATACCCTGTTCTGGAACCCTATGAAATTTGTCTTTCTCAATGCAAACCCTGTTCTTCATACCAGAAAGGGGCATACACAGTCATACTTATAAAAAAGAACTTTCAAGAGATTAGAATTACAGTTTGAAAAGAAGGAAAACTCCACAACAGCCACCTCAACTAAAACTGAAGATACAAATGATTCAGTTCCATAAATATCATATGGTGTTGATAAGACTCTTGGTCCATGCTTGTCCATCAAACACATCTTCACTTCATTCCTGGTGAGTTTACCCACACCCTGATGTTTCATATAGTGATTTAGACTGTGAAAATTATGTCAATGCAGTCATTTCATCAAGAAGACAAGTTAAATAAATTTTTGAGAAATTGAAGTATTGATTATTTGTAATTATGTAAAATGAGCAAACAATTGATTACCTGAAATACTTATTTTTCAACCCATTATTTCACAATCAGGCAAAACTGAATTAATGTGTGAAACACTCTACTATTTAATATTGTTGTTCTGGCTGTTGTTGTCATTACTGATCCTCCTGTTTTGGAATAAAGGCTTCCCTTTAAGGTTCCTATGTCACTACTTCTGAAATTGTTATTGGTAAAACGCTAATGTAGATTATCAGCATATACTGAATGACTGCCGTGGTATTTCACAGACATACTTTCCTATCTGATGCTCATCTAAGCATAAGTAAGAAGAGCTTCAGAAAAGTTGTGCTACAAATATTAACACTGGGATTAAGAATTCTGCCCTAGGATTTGAAGTGAAGAATATATTTTCACTTTTATTATTATGAAAAGAAGCTAATAGATACCTGTAGGGAGCATATTTTCTCATCAATCAATTCAGAATTTTCTTTTCCTATAGTCTCAAAGGACTAAATGTTTTTATATGCATGAAGTGAGGACAAGGGTTGTGGCAATTTGATATTATTTATGAATTCCAAAAAGGAGACATTGACTATGTTTCTACACTGGTCAGATCCTCTGCATGTGATAACCCTTTGATTGTATTAGATTCAGTGGAGACATCTGATTAAATTATGTTAAGATTAGGGCTTTGATTCAAATATGTCATTAGGGCATGCAGGGTTGAGTCCTTACTCCCTTGGTGGGCTGATAAAACAGACTCTTACATGGAAGTAGATACACACGGGAGAACACAGAGGAATAGAGAAAGCTCCATAGATGCAGCAGAGGCACTGGGAAGAGAGATGAACTTGATAGCCTACAGCTGCAGCTGAGCTTGGAGAGAAATGAGCCCTAGGGAGGGAGAAGAGCCTTAGAGCCTTAGGGCAGCTTACAGCTGAGATCAGGAAAAACTGGGAACACAGAGCCTTAAGAGGAAGAGGAAGGCTGAATCCTCACAGAGACCTGCAGCCATCGTGCTCCAACACGTGGCAACAGACTTTGGTGAGGGAACTAACTTACTCTTTAGGGCCTTGTGACTGTACGCTTCTACACCAAAAAATACCCTTTATAAAAGCCAACAGATTTTAAGTGCCACATATCAGCACCCCTTTGGCTGTCTAATACAGTGGGGTAAGGATTTTGAGCAAAATGTTCATCATGTGAGATCTGGATATTTCCTTTCAATCATCTTTGAAATTAAATAGTTTATCTTTCATGAATGAGACCTTAAGTCTTTATCCATTACTCTAGACAACTATCTTCCTGAACCACAGATTACTGTCATCAATGACTTCTTTATTTTCCAGAGATACTAAATCACAAGACAGGATAGCTATTTAATTTGAAACTTCTCCATGTGTGGGCAGTGCATTTCATACATTATGTGGTACAGTAATTGATAATAAAAAATGTGTATTCATATCAAAATAAATCCAGTGAGAGGTTTCATATAAAAGAGAGATTAATTGATTTCAGAAAAGAAATGGACTACAGTGTTTTGCCATTCAGTTCTAGTGAAGTTTGATTTCTTTTGTCAGATGGACTAACGATTGTTGGTGCTTGCCCTATTCTTATCATAATAACTAAGAATACATGAAAACATAAGAGACATTTCCCATGAGCGAGAAATAGCAGGTTGTACAGTGACTTATACAATTCTTGACCTGTCCTTCCAAAAGTTATTTTTAAAAAAATTAAATTTTTGCCCCTAAACACTTATCTTAAAAAGAAGAAATAGCTAAAATCAAACCTATCTGTACACCTGAAATAACTAGAAAAAAACAGCAAAATAATCCCAAAGCACGCAAAGGAAAAACATAACAAAGATGAGAACAGAAATAAATGAAATTGAGAACAAAAAAACAATAGAATTAAACCCAAAGGTTGGTTATTTGAAAAGATCAATAAAATAGATAAACTCTTAGACATTCTGACAAAGAAAACATAGAAAAGTTGCAATAAAATTAGCTTTCACTAAATCAGTAGTAAAATACTACTTATCCAACGGAAACAAAAAAGGATTATAACAGGATATTATGAACAATTGTATGCCAACAAATTAGACAACCTAGATGAAATGGAAAAATTTTGAGAAACACATGAACAACCTACAATGACTCTAGGAAAACAGAAGATCTCAACAGACACTTACAAGAAAGAGTTTGAATCTGTCACCAAAAAACTCCTAACAAAGAAAAGCCTAGTACCAGATGGTTTCACAACTGAATTCTACAAATCATTCCAAGAAGAATTAATACAAATCCTGATCAAAATCTTTCAAAAATTAAAGAGGAGGCAACACTGTCTAACTCAATCTATGAGGACAACATCACTCTAAGACAAAAGCCAAACAAAATAGTCCAAGAAAGGAAAATTACATACCAATCCTTTTTTATGAATATAGATGCAAAAATCCTCAACAAAATACCTGCAAATTGAATCCAACAACACATTAAAAGAATTATACACTATGAACAAGTGGATTTTGTTCTGGGTATGCAAGGCGATTCATCATAAGAAAATCAATTAATGTAATATATTACATTTACAAAACAAAGTGAAAAATTTACATGATTATCTCAACTGATGCAGAAAAGGCATTTGACAAATCCCAGCAATGTTTATAGTTAAAAACACTTAGAAAAATAGGGATAGAAAGAAATTTATTCAACATGATAAAGGGCATTTATGAATATCTGAGTGAATTGGAATTGGAAGTTCTAGCCAGAGTAGTTAGCCAAGAAAAAGAAATAAAAAGCATCAAAATTGGAAGGGAAGATGTAAAGTGTTCATATTTGTGGATGACAAGATCCTATATATAGATAGTCCCAAAAAATCTACAATAAAGGTACTAGACTGTATTAGTTAGCCACAGGGGTGCTCATCCAAAATACCAGAAATCTGTTGGCTTTTATAAAGGGTATTTATTTGGAGTAGAAGCTTATAGTTATCAGGCTATAAAGCATCAGTTACATCCTTCACCAAAGTTTGTTGCTGTGTGTTAGAACAAAATGGTTGCTGATGTCTACCAAGAGTTCAGGCTTCCTGGGCCCCTCTTTTCCTGGGGCTTGATTCTCTCTGGGCTCAGCTGCTCTGCTCCTCTGTGTGCTTACTTCCTGGGCTCCAGCTCAAAACTCCAACCTCCCTTCTCTTTGGGGCAGTTTTTCTGTAAGTCCTTACCCACCACTCAACGTCCTACTGACATGGCCCAATCAAAGTCTTAATCATTATTTGATCAAGGAAACTTCTGAATCCAATATAATCTAATATTCCCAGAGGAAAAGACCAATTCACAAACATAATCCAATATCTATTTTTGGAATTCATAAATAATGCCAAACTGCTACACTGGAGGTAATAATTAAATTCAGCAAAGTGGCAGGGAACAAAATCAACACATAAAAATTAGTAGTGTGTCTATACACTAGTAATGACTAATCCAAGAAGGCAATCAAGAAAAAAATCCATTTACAATAGGAATTAAAAGAATCAAATATCTTGAAATAAATTTACCTAAATGGTCTATGGTTGGTGGCAAGTCTCCAGGATGTGTAAGTTCATTGAGGTTGGTGGGCCACACTGTGGGAGATGTTTGTGTGGGATGTGGTGGGAGGTGTGGGAGGTGGGCAACATGGGAATCCCAGTGGGTTCCGTGTAATATTTTGGGTAATCTAAGCACCTCTTAAAATATATATATAAAATTTTTGTAAGCAAATACACATATATGCATATATATTTATATATCATTTTGCAAATGTTTGTATGTATTGTGAGAATTTTGATTTTTACCCATAATAAAAAAAAAAAAAGAAAAAGAAAACTACAAACATTGCTACGAGAAATCAAAGAAGGCCTAAATAAATGGAAGGATATTCCATGTCCATGGACTAAGAGAAGACTAAGTATCCTTAAGATGTCAGTTCTATCCAAAATGATTTACAGATTCAACGCAATCCCAGTCAAAATTCCCACAGCCTTCTGTGCAGAAATAGAAAAGCCAATTTTCAAATTTATTTGGAATGTTAAAGGGCCTCAAGTAACCAAAAAACATAGCAAAAAAGAAGAAAAAAATTGGAAGACTCACACTTCTTGACCTTAAAGTATAGTACACAGTTACAGTTGTCAAAACAGCATGGTACTGGTACATGGATAGACATATCGACCAATGGAATCAATTGAGAGTTCAGAAATAGACCCTCATATCTCTGGCCAATTGATTTTCTACAAAGATGACAACTTCACTCAACTAGGACAGAATAGTCTCTTCAACAAATGGTGCTGGGAGAACTGGATATGCATCTCCAAAAGAAAGGAAGAGGACCCCTCTCTCACACCTTGTACAAAAATTTTCTCAAAATGGATCAAAGAACTAAATATAACAGCTTGGATCATTGTGGAATGATATGTTCTTAGACCTTACATGGAAAGCACAAGCAAGGAAAGAAATAGCAATCAGATCGGACCTCCTTAAAATTAAAAACTTTTGTGATTCAAAACACTTTGTTTAAAAAGTGAAAAGGCATCCTATTCAATGGGGGAATATATTTGGAAACCTCATATACAATAAGGAATTAATATCCAAAATACATAAAGAAAACCTACAAATAAAAATAAAACAAACAATCAAACAAAAGAGCCAATTAAAGAATGAGCAAAATACTTGAATAGACATTTTTCCAAAGAGGAAATACAAATGGCTGAAAAGCACATAAAAAGATTCTCAACATCACTAGCTACTAAGGAAATGCAAATCTAAACCACAATGAGATATATTTCCACACCTACTAGAATGGCCACTACTAATAAAGCAATACTACAAGTATGGGAGAAGATGTGGAGAAATAGGAACACTGATCACTGCTGATGGGAGTGTAAAACAGTGCAGGCTCCATGGAAGAAAGTTTGGCCATTCCTCAGGAACTACGTATAGAATTTCCATATAATCCGGCAATCCCACTACTAGGTATATACACAGAAGAACTAAAATTAAGGAAGTGAACTTTATTTACACACCAATGTTCATAGTGACATTAATCACAATTGCTAAAAGATGGAAGCAAACCACATGTCTATCAATTGATGAATGATTAAACAAAATGTGGTATGTACCTATGATGGAATACTATTTAGCTGTAAGAAGGATAGAAGTCCTGATGCATGCAACAACATGGATGAAACTGCAAGACATTGTGTTGAGTTATGTAATGCAGAAACAAAAAGACAAATATTGTATGATCTCACAAATAAGAATTAATTTTAATGACCAAATGCATAAAGTTAGAATCTAGAATGTAGGTGACCAGGAGAGAATGAAAATGGGGATTTGGTGCTTAATTTGTATAGAACGTGTAATTAGGTTGATTGTAATACTTTGGAAATGTATGGAGGTGATGGCAGCACATTATTATGAGTATAGTTAGTGCTAAATAGCATGTGAATGTTGTTGAAAAGGGATATTTATGATTCTGTTTGTCACTAGAAGGAAAGTTAGAGGATAAAACATGGGACTGTGTAAAACAGTGAACACTTTTGGAGATGATGACTGTGGTTAGTAGGACAAATATAAGAATCTTCTTTCATGAACTATAAAAATTGTATGTCACTATTAAAAGGAGTTAATAATAGGGTGGTATTATGGGGAAAATACACATAATGGAAACTCTGTACTCTGTTAGCAGTAATGTTTTAATATTTTTCATCAGTTGTAACAAAAGAACCAGACCAATGGTAAGTGTCAATGATGAGGGGATATAAGAAGTATGGGACTTTTCTTTTTGTTGGAGTAATGAAAATGTTCTAAAATTTATTGTGGTGTTGAATGCACAAATCTGTGATTATACTGAGAGCCATTGATTGTACAATTTGGATGGATTTTATGGAGTGTGAATATATCTTAATAAAACTGCTAAAATGTAGAGAAGCATCTTTGGGATCTTGTTTGGGCAGTGGTTTCTTGAACTTTACACCCAGAGCACAAGCAATGAAAGAAAAAGTAGATAAATTTTAAAAATTTAGCCATCAAAAAGACTTTGTCAGAAAAGAGAAAAGACAACTCAATGGGAGAAAATATGAAACCACATATCCGATAAGGGTTTAATATCCAAAAAATATAAATAAACCCTACAACTCCACACAAAAAAAGTAAAACAACCCAATTAAAAATGGGCAAAGACTTAAATAAACATTTCTCCAAAGAGGATATGCACATGGCTGAAAGCACATGAAAAGATGCTCAACATCCTAGTTATTAGGGAAATTCAGATTAAAACCACAATGAGATATAATTTCACACCTACTAGAATGGCTACTATTTAAAAAAAAAAAACAGAAAATTACAAGTGTTGGAGAGGATGTGGATGTATAGGAACACTCATTCATTGCTGGTGGGAATGTAAAATTGTGCAGCCATTGTAAAAGACAGTTTGGCCGTTTCTCAGGAGCTAAGTATAGAAATACCATATAACCCAGCAATCACACTACCAGGTATATACCCGGAAGAATGGAAAGAATTAATAGGCCTCAGATTATTTTACTTATCTCCCCAACCCATGAACATTTGGCAAAATCTCAAACCAGGATGAGTTTAAAATTCTTTTCTGCTAACATACATGCATTTAGAGAGATCATGGGAAATACTAGAATAATATAGATGGTTTTTTTAAGGTAAAATTTTGTCTTAAAAAAATCCCTAAGATGCACCTTACAATGTTGCCATTTCCCTCCAAATTACTAATGCACTGATGCTGGGAAGAGAGTTGTAACTGATAACAATAGTAAGTAATAACAATGCAATTTATATTGCTTTTTTTTATCTTGAATGTTCTGAAAACATCCCAGAAAGGAATCATTTCTGATGTATAACCATCTCTGGGGAAAATTTGGAAGCTATTTAACAGCTGGCCATCAGTTAGAGACAGGAAGTGAAGAATACATTTCCCAGCAGAAACTGCAGGATATATAATGTAATTACCTAATTTAGAATTAGTTTAGGATGCTGGAGCTAGTTAATGTCCATATCCTTGAAAAAAAGGCATTGGATAATTAGTGAGTGCAAAGTGGTCAAGGTTTCAGTTGTACATCTTAGCTACAAGACAAAACTTCCAATAGCAATGTCTCCTCATGGAAGGCTGATTTAGCACTACCTAGACACAAAGCCACACTGTGAAGCAATCAAGAGATATGATTATTTCTTAGTTGGGTGTATAAGGTACATGCACACACAAAAGAATATTAAAAAGTTTGTAGATTTATTGAGTGAATTTGCAAATGCAGTAATGTTTCTTGACACAAAATGCCAACTGTTACTTTTACTATGTAGCTGCCCAGCTTCTTGATTCAGTGGTGCAGGTGTACACCATTACATGAGACTTCGCCAACTATACATTCACCATAACAGAAAAGTAGGGAATAAAATCAATACATTCCTCCAGAAACCCCACACGAAGAGAAAATTGCCAGCAGACAAAAAGTTTCCTGGAGTATATACAAAATGAGTTCTCCAGTGGTCTGTACCTTGCCACAGAAACAGTGGGAAGTGACCAGCTGCTACTTGTATCTCCCACAGCCTGATCTTTGATGAGCCATCAAATCTAGGATGTGGCAGTGGGGGATGAGAAGTTGCCTGCATAAGGCAAGCATTTGAAACTAAAGCAAAGTGGAAAGAGCAAGGCTTCCTGCATCCCATGCCTGAATTAAGCCATGGCTTCAGGCAGGTGGCAGATGTTCTGATTTAGTAGAATAACTATACCCCTTATGCGTTATAACCATCTTTAGGCAGGGACAGCAAAAAATTCAGGGCCACATGCCCTACATTATTATTAAGGTCAACAGAAAGGGATTGTTTGATTTATAGAAATTTGTTTTGTGAACAATTTTTCTGGGTAACAACTATAAGTTAAATTAGTAATGCCCTAATATGGTAAGATCTGCTGCTAATTAAAAGGTTAAATATCAGAAAGATAAAATAATGAAAACACTATGAACATATAGTAAAATGGTTTAGGGGAAATAAGCACCCCTTGAATAATTCAACTGGAGAATAAAACATTTTATTCAATTGGTACATAATATTCATGTCATTAGTATTAGGAATATGTTGATACTAACAATGGAGTATGAGGCTATTCCTATCTTCCCATCCCTACTCCAGCACATTAATAGTAACAATTGTAAATTCTTAGTATAGAAAGTATAGTAAGGTTAAATTCCTATGCTCAACTAGTATTGCTAATTATATCAATCCAAATTAAATGATTTTGAAGAGGGAAATACAGGATAAAGTTCAGTGAAGCTTAATTTATCTGACATCTTTAGGCATGGAGGAATTTACATAAGTGACTTTCTGTATTAACTGATGAGAATCTCTCTGTAGATGTGATTTGTAAATTTAAACTATTTAAGTAATTTTTTTCTAAAATGAATAAGAAAACCCACTTATTCCAATAAGAAAATATCCGTTATATAATTCAGCAGTATTATTATGTTAGTAACTCCTAATTATTAAAAATAATGGTTATTTTGTGTTGTAAAAAATGTGATGTCTCTAGATGTTACTGAGGTTGTACGGTTGTTTGAACAAATGATAAGCAAAGCCATACTCTTTGTGTTTCAGCCTGCTATTTATGGTTATTCTCTCTCCTGCCTCATTTTCAGAATTTTGTTCTACTCCTGAACTTCAGGGTAATATTCTTGTTTTAATGCAGCCAAAGATTACATTAGATTTCTTTTGGCAATTCTGTCATACTCTTATTATATTTTTAGCTTTTTCTCAATTAATTCAATTAATAATTTCAGGATTTTTTTTTTATTTATAGTCTCCTCTTAAACCATAATTCCTCTTTTTTATTTGAGAAATTGTGGTATGTCTGCAACCAATTTTCATTAGATTTGTTTCATTTATCAGGCCATCAATTATGTGTTTATAGTCTTTTGTTTTATTTCTGAGCCTATGAGTTTGATTAGCATAGTATCAATATTCTCGTCTTGGATATTGATTCTAAAACAAACATTACCTATTTAATTTATTCCAGACATTGAGTATGGTGAATATGAAAACTCTGCCCTCTTTTTTCATACACTTATGGGAACACCGTGAAATCTAAAAATAAGAGTGAACTTAGGATAGACTTCTGGAATATTCCACTAGAGCTTTTTCTCCAAGTTGACATTTGCTCCTTTAATTGGTACTCTTTGGGTATTGTTCAGCCAGCTATGACTTGACATTACCATCCTAATATCAAGCCTGAATTTTGGTGCATCTTTTCCACAAAAATGTGAGGATTTGTCTTGTACCTTGGAAAAATCCACATATAGTATTTCTGCAGCATTTTCCTAACTTACTAAATCTTGAGGTCAAAGGTATATGGAAAGAATGTCAAGAAAGGTCCAGGTGATGAGTTATTTGCTTTTATTTGAAACCTAGTATAAGGTGGAATGGGTAGTTTGGAAAGATGACTACAATGTAGGAAGGAGATAAAGTGGGAGAGAACAAGAGAAAGAAGTGCAATTATATTAATAGCAAAATGCTTGCTTGTGAATTATTTTGGGTTTTGGATAAATGCTACCAGATAAAAATAATTTTCCATGAGCCTAATGAGAAGACCCAGCTACATCCTGCTTTTTATTTAAGTTATATATCTAAAAACCATGTTTTGCTTTACAGAATAGCTGTCTTTTTACATTTTCTGCATAATACAGTAAATTTCAATGTTCATGACAGATAACACTAATCTGAGAAGAAAAGTAGGACAGTGTACCTTCAAAAAATTGAGTCATTTTCTTCTGAGTGTTTTCCTTTGCATTTGTTAGGATAAGAAAGCATTCATCTGTGTGAGTGGAGTTAAGCATACTGATTGAAAGTTATCTTTTTAAACACACAATAAAAACAAGCAAATCAAAGCAAATTAGAAAATCTAAGTGGGTTGTTTTTGAAAAGATGGCTACAAGGTGTTTTTGACAAACAGTAACCCAAGAATCTACAAATACAAACTTCATATTTATTGTTGCTTTAATAAGTCACAGATGTTTATAATCTGTAGCATGGTAGAATTTAAATACTATGACATGAAACAAATACAATTTATGTCACATGATAAAGGATATGAGCAGAATGCTTGGGCTTCACTCCCAGATCCTCTATTTTTCTGTTTATCATGGACAGCTTATTATGTGTTCTAAGTTTCCTCTTCTTATAAATAATGGAATTGAATGTCATTTCAAAGCTAGTTTTAAGCTCTATTTGTATTCCTTAGACAGTAAGTAAAATGTCATGAAGGCTCACAATAAAGCTTTTCCTCTGTATCCTTGAAATGAGATGGCAAGGTTGAAACCCATCTTATAACAAGGTCTTTTCTTCATACCTGTTACTAAATCTTCATTTTTTAGCCCTATAATGAAATCTTCAAGAACTACCTTGCTCTGAATTGCAAATATGATGAGTTTGTGGTATTTGCCATGGCTCTCTAAAACTTCAGCTCTGACTTTTCTGACCATGAAAGAACCTGACTGGCCCCACCCAACATTGTGATAGTTCTCTCATCTGTACTGGAAAACTGGGCCCAGAAACATAGTAGTCAAACTGTCAAATGCCATGGACAAGTAGAGAGGGCAGAAAGCTGCAAGAGAAAAGCAACATATTATGTAAAAGGGAGAGCCAATAACATTAACTGTCTATTTCTCATTAAAAAAACATGGAGAAAAAAAGGCAGTGAAACAAAATAAAGTGTTGAAAAAAATAATTTCCAACTGTATTAGTCAGTGTTCTCTAGGGAAACAAAAGTGACAGGAGATATCCATACATATCAGATTTTATAAAAATTATCTTGTGTGACCATGGGGCTTTATGAGTCCAAGGTCCATAGGAGAGACTGGAAGCCAGGAACTCTGATGAAGGTCCTTGATGAGTTGCCCAGGGGAAGCTGGCTGTCTGAAGTAGAGATGGAAATTATCTCCCTGAATGCTGAAATCACTTCTCCTTTTAAGGCTTTCAATGGTTGGATGTGACATATCTCATTGCTGAAGGTGGTCTCCTCATTTGATTGTAGATATGATCAGCCATAGCTGCAATCAACTCACTGATTATTTAAGTGCACAAAATATCCTTGTAGTACACTTAGCCCAGTGCTTGCTTGACTAAAATAGTTACATTATCTGGTCAAGTTCCCACATTAACTTAATCATCACAAAGCACCCCTTGTTAATTTGGCAACTATACATATCAGCTTAAATTATACTTAATCTCTAAATAAAACCGAAAAAGGTATATTTTCCCTAATAATACTCAACTGTCCTGTGTACAACCAGAAAAGCATGAAATCCCTACAGAATAGGATGCAATTCTTTGGATAATGTTTATTCTTAAATGTGAGACCCTGTAACTTAAATTCTATGACATGAAACTAATACAATTTATGTCACATGATAAGGGAATAAGATAAAGAAGAAAACAAAGTTATTTGTTTTATATACATAGACAAACATACTCATAACAAAACAAGAAAGAAATATTCATGGCCATTACAGGCTTTGTTTCTGTAACTAATCATGTGGCCATAGTTCATATTTATCACTACCTTCTTCCACTACGCTTTCCTCTTGCTTTGATTCTTTGCCTGGTGGATTGACCCAAACTTTCATTCATGAAGATTCTGGGCCACTGTTAGTCCTGTCTGATTGGGTTGCTGCAGTTTTCCATTGACTTTATTGACAGGGCATGGTAGTACTAAAAGATGCCTGTGATGGTTAGGCTAATGTTTCAACTCGGCCATGTAAAGGTGCTCAGTTGTCTGGTCAAGTAAACGCTGGGATAATTGTAATACAAGGCCATTGCATGGACGTTAAACATCAGTGAGTTGATTGAATAGATGGCTGGTTACATCTACAGTCAAATAAGGAGATTGCCATCAGCAATGAGTGACATGTCATCCAAACAATCAGTAGATGGCCTTAAAAGAGGAAGTGATTTCAGCATTCAGAAAGAATTCTGATCACTACTCCAGACAGCCAGTGTCTCCTGGGAACTCATCATGGAACTTCATTGGAGCACCTGGTTTGCAGCCTGCCCTGTTGAATTTAGACTTGTGCTACCCCATGTCAGCGTGAGAAAATGTTATAAAAATCTTATACTATTTATCAATATCTCCTGTCAATTCTATTTCTGTAGACAGCTCTGACTAATACAATGCCCTAGGAGATCTCCTGTATTCCAGGCAAACTCTTCTGTACCACCAATGTGTAGTTGCAGTCCTATTTCCCCTTGAGAGTCAGGATCAATCACCCAAGCCAGTACAGTAATTCCTTTCTTTGTTGGTTCAGAAGCATGAGAAACCTAAAGTAGCCAAGTGACAGTCTTATCTTCCAGTTCAAAGAAATTGTTGCATTTCCTTGTGGAAACACTCCTCCTTTTATAACCCATACCAGCAGTTGAGCAGAGCTTAAGGTTGCAGGGACACGAAGCAAAAACTTTCCTAGTGGACCATTGTAGATAATAGTGAGTGGTGCAACTCCCATTTTCACCCTTTGATTCCTGGACCTGTGAATCCTGGCTATGGGAGAAAGAAGACCATAGAGTGTTTGCTGATTTAGTGCATACAAAATCTCCTGGAGAACACTGCCCAGGCCCTGAAAGGTATTGCCACTTAGTTGGCACCGTAATTGAGTCCTCAAAATGCCATTCTACCATTCTATCAATCCTGTTGATTCAGGATGACAGGGAACATGGCAAGACCAGTGAATTCATGAGCATGTTGCCATTCCCACACATCATTTGCTGTGGAGAGAGATCCTTGATCAGAAGCATTGTTGTGTGGAATGCCATGATGGCAGATAAGACATTCAGTAAGTTCATGGATTTTAGTTTTGGCAGAAGCATTGCATGCAAGGAAGGCAAACCCTTAACCAGAGTATGTATCTATTCCAGTTAGAAAAAATCACTCTCCCTTCTCTAATGGAAGTTGTCCAATGTAATCAACCTTCCCCCAGATAGCAAGCTGATCATCGCAAGGATTGGTGCCATATCAGGGACTTAATGTGGGTCTCTGCTGAGACAGATTGGGCACTAAGCAGTGGCTGTATTCAGGTCAGCATTGGTGAGGGGAAATTCATGTTGCTGAGCCCATGCATAACCTCCTTTACTCCCACCATGGCCACTACTTTCATAAGCCCATTGAGCAATGAGAAGATCGTCTTATCTATTGATCATTAAAATCTTTCTCTGATGAATTCACCTTCTGGTAAGCATCTTGGGACACATGTATTTCATGATTTTTGCCCACTCAGAAATTTCGATCCACATCCCTCTTCCCCAGACCTCTTTGTGACCAACTTTTCAATCAATAATGTTCCTTCCAAGTTCCTGACCATCCAGCAAAACAATTGGCAACAGCCCGTGAATCAGTGTACAAATGAAACTGTAGCCATTTCTCCTTCCAAGAAAAATGAGCAACCAGTTACATTGCTTAATATTCCACTCACTGGAAGAAATTCCCCTCGCCAATGTCTTTCAGGTATGACCCAGAAAGGAATTGCAGTGCTGCAGCTGTCCACTTATGGGTAGTACCGGCATATCATGCACAACCATCTATAAACCAGGCCTGTGCTTTCTCTTCCTCAGTTAACTGAATTTAAGGAACTCCCCAAGAAGCCATAGCTTTGGGTTGGTAAAGAGAAGGTAATGTGGCAGGAGTGGCACCATGGGCATTTTGGCCAGTTCCTCATGGTACTCTGAACTCACTGTTAGATGGACCTGAGTTAAAAACTCCATTGATCACCTAAGCTCTATAAAGCCCTAATCTGCCTGATGGACCACAGTAACATTTTGGATCTCCTTGAATCAATGTCATTTCCAAGCCACTGTCTTTCTAATAATTCTTGAAATATCTGATCATTTCCTTTATCCTAATGCACAACTTCCCTGGAAAAAGGCCATAAGTATCTTTCAGGAAGGTTGGGACAAAGATTAACAATATAACATTTTGGCAGTATAACAGGGTCTTTCCCCAAGCGGACCTGGCCTGCCCTTCATTCAAGGGTTTCTGCGTATATGAACTGTCTCAAGCATGAGAACTGATAAATGGGCTTTGACTCTCTGTTTCTCTAATGCAAGTTAGACTTTTGTTCCCTTGACCTAAAACTCTTCTTATACAGATCAAGTAAGAATTTAGTGGCCTGCCCACCTAGTTTACTTCTTGGCATCTAATGATCTGTTAGCAAATGCAAGAGTTCTCTTTAATTCATAATATTTGTATTGATGTTTTAAGTCTATCATTCATTGTGGTAGTCATGCCTACCTTGTCTTTGGTGATTAAATGCTGCCACTAGGCTTCTGCCATCCTGGGATACAATCATTTTCAAAGTGTTTAAGTATCCCGGTTCATTGACTCATGTAATAACTGACCTACAGAGAAGAGCAACCGCAGAGCTCTTCAGGGAAGGTGCAGTTAGTTTCATGAATTTAGTCCTCACAGTTCTGGTGAGAGGTGTGTTCTCTGGACATTTTGGGGATAGGTGAGCAGGTGTTACATGATAAATCCATTTTAACATGCCAATATCTCTAAGTCTTTGAATCTTCTCTTCTGCAGTATACCAGGGAAATTCTGGTATTTTCATATCAGGTAACATTGGCCATCTTTTGATCCATCTTTCAGCCAGGCACCCAAAGAGTTAGAGCCCTTTCTAACCCCTCAAGCTACAACAATGAATCCAATATCTCTGCTTAGTGGGCCTATATCAATAAATTCAGTTTGATACTTATATTACTTCCACCATTATCCCACACCCTTATATCTATTCTCACACATATTCACCTGATTTCTCCTTATACAATTTGTAAAACACATGCAGTTCTTTGTAAGTACAGGATATCTCACCTTTGGGGGCTTGTTGTAACTTTAGTCTGGCTATAATTCTGGAAGAAAAGAGGGGTGGTGCAGGTAGGTAATAAGAAAGATTAGAAGTGTCTTGTAAACCAATTGCTTTAGGACATTCTACTGCAGTTTCTCTGAAAAAAAGTGAGACAAGAATAATTTCTCCAAGTGTTGGTTGGGAAGGATTTTCCTAATGTCAGACTGGAAGTGGGGAAGCTGTTTACTCAGGGAAGCCTGGAAGTCAAGAAGGTGTTTTCTCAGGGAAGACCATTACAACTTTATCTGGCAAAGGCTAAGTAGAACTCAGGGTTTCAGTGTCCTCACTGCCATCATTATCAACTCATATGTCTCCATCTCAATTTTTAGGATACCATTCTTTCCAATAATTGCCCTCACTTTAACAGCAGACACCATGCTAGGTTGAGATTTTTGTTTCCATATTACGCTATGACTCACACAATAGGATCTAGGTCTGGATTTCGGAAATCTCAAGTCTGTGGCTGCATGAAACAGGGTTTTCTTTCAGGGCACACATAGCAACTTTCACGTTATTCATGCAGAACTTAAGTTGCAAATTTGAAACATTCAGCAAATTTTTTTCTTTTGTCACTGTATCCAGCATATTTAGGAATAACCAGACAACTATATTGTAACTTTCAACTCCGCAAAACTCAGTTAAGGTGTCAAAACACTCTCACCTAGAACTTTGTATCTTATAAATACAGATATGGCAGTATCCAGTAGTGATATTTTGTTTATCTCTATTGGGAACTCATTTCAGTGGCCTCTTGACAGTAGGGAATATCCCATTAGTGTCCTTGCATCTAATCAGAGTAGAAAGCCAATGCATAAACCCCAAAACAAAGTCAGAAAACCCATTTTTAAGATTCTGTTTATCAAGAACCACCCTACTTCTGCTACCAAGCTTTAATAATCAGGGATATGTAGGGAAACAGAACTGACAGGAGATATCTGTAAATACTATGAGATTTTATAGAATTGTCTCACGTGTCAATGGTAGAACATGAGTCCAAATTTGGTAAGGCAGACTGAAAGCTAAGAACTCTGATGAAGGTCCTACATGAGTTCCCTAGGAGAAGCTGGCTGTCTGAACTAGAGATGAGAATTCTCTCTCTGAATGCTGAAATCACTTCTCTTTTTAAGTCTTGCAACTGGTTGGATGTGACATATCACATTGCTGAAAGCAATTTCCTTTTTTGATTTTAGATGTAATCAGCCACAGATGCAATCAACTCACTTATTATTTAAGTCCATGAAATGTACTTGCAGGACAATTACTCAGTTCTTACTTGGCCAAACAACTGGGCGCAATTACCTGGCCTAGGTGACACATTAGCCTAATCATCACACCAGCCAAGTATCTAATATCTAGCAAGACTGTCTTCCACAAATGAGGAAGAGATGATGAAATTCCCAGTTAAACAAAACTGAAGGAGTTTGTCTCTTTGTAGTCATGTCCTACAGGCAATGCAAAGGAAACTGAAAGGAGCAGACTTGACAGTAGATCAATGAATATAAAGATTAATTACCCCCTATACAAATAAACATATGGGTAATTATAAATTCCAGTACTTAGTATGAATCTCTACTATTTACTTGTTACAGGTTATAAAATTCAAATGCATAAAAAGGAATGAAAATGTTATTGTTTTGGACAAACCATGTATATAGATAAAATTTGTAACAAGTGAAACAAAGGTTGGGGGCAGAGGGTCAAAGAAACTGTGTATTAATATGGTATTGATGTTAAGTTGGCATCAAATCAAACATGATTGTTATACATTTAGGATATTAAAATCAAGCCCCATGATCACAAAAAGGAAATATATATACAGAAAGAAATGAGAAGGTACTCAAAATGGCACAACACAAGTAACAAATAAATAAATATGCAACAAATAAATATGAATGTTGGCATTAATGCAAGTATTGGGAGATAAAAAAGTATATCTTCCAAAGACAAAATAACAAAAAGACAGAAGAAAATTCTGCATTATCTATAGTTCCTCTAAGAAAAAATAAATGGATAGTGAAAGAGGGGAAGATGGCATCAGTTTAGGTGGGCACTCACCATCTCTCTCACAGAGGATGGCTGACTGAGACAGGATCCTGCCCGAGTAGGCTGTTCTGGGAGCCCATGGAATGAGAGACTTAGGGACATCAGTCTGGAGGGAGCTAGACAGGGAGGTGGATTTCTTAAGATAAAACTGTGCTGTAGCTTGTTTCAGCTTTGCTGTGCTTCTTCTTCCTTGATTTCCCATTTTCTGTGTATATTGATTTTGTCTACCAATGCTATCTCTTTTCCTTCCTTCATCTTTCTATCTTCTGTTATCTGTTGTGGTTCTTACATTCGACCTTTTTTCAATAGCCCTCAACTTCACAGGATTTCGATTTCTATCTTGTCTATTCTTATTAACTTTTTCTTTCAGCCCTTTCTTTACTCTTTCGTTCTCTCCCTATCATTCTGGCATTTTAAATCATTCTATATATTTTTCTCTATTTGCTTTCCCATTCCAATGTAGGTACTCCACTTCTTTTCCCTGTTACTCTACACTGCCTACATAAGTTAAATATTCACTTTACTAAGTCTTATACGGCCTCTCTTATAACTTTTATCAATATTACTATTTTCCTTTTTCTTTTCCTAACTGTTTTGATTCCTTGGGCCCAAATCTTTTTCCTTCAAGGGAACATAGAAAAAAGCAAGGGAATATTACAAGAAGAACAAAGTGTGAAAGAGAAAAGTTAACACATATACAAAGAACCACCAGCTAAATAAAACTCTAGAGCAGAGAGAGAAGCTAATCAAATGAATAAACCCATCGAGATAAAATGATGACCAGAAGGCAACAAAAAATTACAAGCCATACTGAGAAACAGGAAGACATGGACCATTCCAATGCACAAACTAAAAACCAGGAAGAGGTGCAGAACATTGAACAACTAATTAAAGCTGTTAAACAAATATAGTGGACTAACTTAATGAAGTGAAGGAAGAGATTAAGGATATTAAGAAGACACTGGGAGAACATACTGAAGAAATTGCAAACGTACATAAAAAGATAACAGATACGATGGTGATGAATGACACAATTGAAGAAATAAAAAAGATGCTGGAATCACATAACAGCAGATTTGAACTGGCAGAAGAAAGAATTGTTGATGTGGAAGACAGTACATATGAAATCAAACAGATAGTAGAACAGATATGTAAAAAGATAGAAAAAATCCAGCAGAGATTTAGTGATTTAACCGACAATGCAAAATGTGCAAACATACACGTTATAGGCATCCCAGAAGGAAAAAGTAGGGAAAAGGAACAGAAGGAGTTTTGAAGGAAATAATGGCTGAAAACATCCCAACTCTATTGAGAGAGATGACATTCCAGGAAGCACAGTGCACCCCAAACAGTATAAATCCCAACAGGCTTACTCCAAGATATATACTTGTGAAAATGTCCAATGCTCAAGACAAAGAGAAACTACTCAAGGCAGCAACAGAAAAGAGAGCTATCACAAATAAGGGAAGCACAATAAGATTAAGTGCCGATTTCCCTTCTGAAACACGGAGGCAATAAGACAGTAGTATGACATAGTCAAGGTACTAAAAGAAAAAAATTCCAGCCATGAATTCTCTACCCAGCGAAGCTGGCATTCAAAAATGATGCAGAGTTCAAAATATTCATAGATAAAGATAAATTATGAGAGTATGCCAAAAAGAAACCTGCAGTTCAAGAAATACCAAAGGAAGTTCTACAGATTGAAAGGAAAAAACAAGAGAGAGATAGTTGGAGGAGAGTGTAAGAACAACTAAAAAAAATAAAATAAAAATAAAAACAACATATGACATACATAAACCCAAATAAATTATGGCTGATGTAAGAAATTCCTTGAAAGTAATAACACTGAATGTTAATGAATTAAACTCACCAGTCAAGAGGCACAGATTGGCAGAATGGATAAGGGAATATTGTCTTTATATATGCTGTCTACAAGAAGCACATCTTAGACCCAGGGATTCAAGGAGGCTGAAAGTGAATGGCTAGAAAACAATTTTACAAGCAAAAAATAACCAAAAAAAGACAGGAGTAGCTATTTATCCTAATATCAGACAAAATAGACTTTAAATGCAAAACTATTGTAAGAGACAAAGATGGACACTACATATTAGTAAAAGCGGTAATCTTTCAAGAAGAAAAAGCAATCATAACATTTATGTACCTAATCAGGCTGCCTCAAAATACATGAGGCAAACAATGGAAAAACTAAGTGGAGACATAAATGCCTCTACAATTATATTGGGGGAATTTAATACACCATTATCAACATTAGTCAGAATATCTAGACAGAGAATCAATAAAGAAACAAAGACTTTGAATAATACATTAGAGGACCTGGACCTAACAGACATATACAAAATGCTACACCCAAATACAATGGTATATACATTCTTCTTGAGTGCACATGGATCATACTCCAAGATAGACCACATGCTAGGCCACAAAACAACACTCAATGAATTCAGAAATATTGTGATTATAAAGTAATTTCTCTGCCCACAATAGAATGAAGTTGAAAATCATTAAGGGCCAGAGAACCAGATTAGGCACAAAGATATGGAAGATATACAACACATTCTTAGAGAAACAGTGGGTCAAGGAGGAAATTTCAAAAGAAATCAGTAACTACCTTGAAACAAATGAAAATGACAACACAACATATGAAAACCTATGGGATGCATCCAAAGCTGTACAGAGAGGGAAATTCGTAGCCATAAATGCATATATTAAAAAAGAAGAAAGAGCTAAAATTGATAACCTAACTGCACAACTGGACGAATTGGAAAAACAGAAACAAATTAATCCCAAGGGAAGCAGAAAGAAGGAAATAACAAAGATTACAGCAGAAGTAAATGAAATAGAAAATAAGAAAACACTAGAAAAGAGAAACAAAACCAAAAGCTGGTTTTTCGAGAGGATAAATAAAATTGACAAACCCTTAGCCAGGCTAACAAAGTAAAAGAGAGAGCATATGCAAATACACAAAATAAGGAATGAGTAAGGGGATATCACTACTGACCTCAGAGAAATAAAGAGTATCATAAGAGGATAATTTGAAAAATTATATGCCAACAAGAATGATAATTTAGAGTAAATGGACAAAATCCTTGAAACTCACAAGCAGCCTACATTGACAAAAGAAGAAATAGATGAACCCAACAGTCCAATTACAAGTAAAGAGATAGACACCATCATCAAAAACATTCTAACTATGAAGAGCACAGGACCAGATGGTTTCACAGCTGAATTCTTCCAAACATTCCAGGAAGTGCTACCAATCCTGCTTAAGATCTTCCAAAAAATAGAAGCAGAAAGAACATTGCCTAACTCATGCAATGATGCCAACATTACCCTAACACCAAACCCAAACAAAGATACCACAAGAAGGAAAAATTACAGACCAAATTCTCTAATGAACCTAGATGCTAAAATCCTCAATGAAATACTTACTAATTGCATTCAACAACATATCATGATCATGACCAAGAGGGTTTATCCCGGCTATGCAAGGATAGTTCATCATAAGAAAATCAATCAATATAATACACCACATAAACAGATTGAAAGAAAAAAAATCACATGATCATCTCTATAGATGCAGAAATAGCATTCGACAAAATACAGCACTCTTTCGAGATAAAAACACTGCAAAATATAGGAATAGAAGGAGACTTTCTGAACGTGATAAAGTGTATATATGAAAAACTGAAATCTAATATCATCTTCAATGGTGAAATCCTAAATCCTTCCTTCTGAGATTGGGAATAAGACAAGGATGCCCACTATCACCACTCCTATTTAACATTGTCTTAGAAGTACGTGCTCAAGCACTGAGGCAGGAAAAAAGTATAAAAGGCATCCAAACTGAAAAAGAAGTAAAATTTTCATTATTTGCAGATGATATAATCCTATACATAGAAACCCCTGAAAAATCTGCAACAAAACTTCTAGAACTTATAAGGGATTTCAGTAATGTCGCAGGCTATAAGATCAATGCTCAAAAATCAGCTTAGAAGCAAATTGTTTAATTGTGAATTTTTATCCCCCATTTTAATATCATCCTCTAATTGAATAGAAGACATTCCTTTGGAAGAACCTTTCCTCCAGGTACAATAAGTTATCAGAGTGAGAAGTTCAATTAAAAATGATTGTAGGTTTTAAATATATAGCTACAGATAACAAAATATTAACTATGTGGTTAACTTGATGTCATGAGGCATCCACACATTTTCTTTAATGAACAAGTACTATATTTGTGATGAAAAATAAACCTAATAAATATCCCTCCCAAAAAAACAATGTTAAAAGTAAAAAAAAAAAAAAAAAAAAAAAATCAGCAGCATTTCTGTATGCCAATAACAAGCAATCTGAAGTGGAAATCAAGAAAAAAATACCATTTACAATAGTAACTAAAATAATCAAATACCTAGGAATAAATTTAGTTAAAGATGTAAAGGACTTATATACAGAAAACTACACAACATTGTTAAAGGAAATCAAAGAAGACTTAAATAAATAGAAGAATGTTCCTCGTTCATGGATAGGAAGACTAAATATCAACAAGATGTCTATCCTACCCAAACTAATCTAGAGATTAAATGCAATCTGAATAAAAATCAACATGGTATTTTTTAAGGAATTGGAAAAACTAACTACAAAATTTATTTGGAAAGGTAAGAGGCCCCGAATCACCAAAGACATATTGAAAAAGCAAAATTAAGTGGCGGTATCACTCTACCTGACTTTAAAATATACTACAAAGCTACAGTGGTCAAAACTGCATTGGATTGGCGCAAGGATAGACATACTGACCAATGGAACTGAATTGAGAGTTCTGATATAAATCCTTGCATATACAGTGATCTGATATTCCAGAAGGTCACCAAGCCCATTCAATTGGGAAAGAATGGCCTATTCAACAAGTGGTGCTTGGAGAACTGGATATCCATACCCAAAAGAATGAGAGAGGAATACCATCTCACACCCTAGATGAAAATCAACTCAAGATGGATCAAAGATCTAAATATAAGAGCCAAGACCATAAAAACCTTGGAAGATAATATAAGAAAGCATCTACATGACCTTGTAATAGGAAATGGTTTCATGATCTTCACACCCAAAGCATGAGCAGCAAAAGAAAAAAACGAATAAATGGGATCTCCTCAAAATTAAAAACTTTTGCACCTCAAAGGATGTTATCAAGAAAATAAAAAGGCAGCCTACCCAATGGGAGAAAATATTTGGCAACCATATATCTGATAGGAACCTAATATCCTGCATATATAAAGAAATCTTACTCCTCGAAAATAAAAAGTCAAACAACCGATTTAAAAAATGGGCAAGTGACCTGAAAAGACATTTCTCCAAGGAAGAAATACAAATGGCTAAAAACACATGAAAAAATACTTGACACTGCTAACTACTAGGGAAATGCAAATCAAAACTACATTGACTGTGCCTGTCTTAGGTTGTCCTCCTCTGAGAATCCTATGGAAGAATACAAGTGTGACAGGAGGTCAGCTTGTATCAGCTTATATAATGGTTCCTATGAGCTTTAATTAAAAAAGAGGGAAATGATGGAGTTTCAATTAAAGGCCATGACTACTGACAAAAAAGAAGGTCACCTTGGAATGTAGGAAACAAGCCCTCCGGTCTCATGCTAATAGGAGCTGGGTAGGGAAACATCCTGAGCTTGTAAGATTTACAATGTCTGTGAATTTCAGGAAGGAAAAGAGCAACTGAGCCATTAACCTTTAAGACTTTCTCATTTTAGTAAAATGTAAACTGTCAAGTATCTATTGCCTTTGTACATGTACATATATATATTCTTTGTTCTAAAGCCAAAATAAAAACCACACCTTAGGAGGTGGCTGGGCTCTTCTCTCCATATCTGAGGGAGAGTCCCCTGATCCCCCCCCCAAAAAAAAAAAAAAACTACATTGAGATACCATCTTACATCCATTAGAAATCCGGCTATTTAAAAAACAGCAGACTGTAAGTGTTGGAGAGGATGTGGAGGAATCAGAACACTCATCCACTGCTGGTGGGACTGTGGAATGGTCCAGCTACTGTGGAGGACAGTTTGGTAGATTCTCAAAAAACTAACTATAGATCTTCCATATGATCCAGCGATTCCACTGCTGGGTATATACCCAGAAGAATTTAAAGCAAAGACATGAACAGATATATGCACACCAATGTTCATAGTGTCATTGTTCACTATTGCGAAAAGTTGGAATCAACTCAGGTGCCCATCAACAGATGAACTGATAAACAAAATGTACATATGTACAATGGAATATTACTCAGTTGTCAAAAGGAATAATGTGCTAACACACAGGATAACAGGGATGAATCTTGAAAACCTTATGTTGAGTGAAGTAAGCCAGGCATTGAAGGGTGAACAGTACATGATCTCACTGTTATGAATTAAGGAATTTGAGCAGTCTCTGAGAACTATTGTCTGAATGATAGGTTTACAAGAAAGAGAAAGAGAAGAGAAAGTTGTGAGCCATCACCCATACGGTCGTAATCTATGGTAAAGTGATAGAGTATTGTTGCATATTGAAGGAATAGGACAGGTTGGTAGTGATATTGGGTTTTGTGGTGCAGGATTGACCGGTGGGTATATTGGGAAGTGTGGGTTAGAATACCCAGGGTACTACGGGGGTAGAGGTGGGAGAGGGACCAGGTGAACACTTGGGATTTGTGGGTATGAGGTTGAAAGTACAGAGGTGAGAATGCTTTTATGGCAATATGACAAGGAAGTGTCAATGATTTTGGGTGTTGGTTGGGGGGCATTTGGGACAGGGGTTACCTAGAGCAGGCTTCTACAGAGTGTGTGAGTGTTCATCCTGTCATAATGTGTTGCATCAGTAGGTGAAGACCCATGTAATGAGCGGGAAGGAGTTGGACTCACATCTTTGGGAGGATCAATTTGCTCAGAAATAGACAGCTGGGTGTCTCTTAAGACAAGGGTGGTTCCTAACAGGGAAGGACAGACCAGGGTGACAAGACCTTTTGTTCCATGTAACTATGAATCTTGTCAACCAATGAGTCAAGCCAGGGGGTCATCATGGGCCCCGGGGGGATTATGAGGGAGGAACAGAATAGATCAAACAGGGGTTATTCAGTGGTCAGTGGAAATGTTTTTCATTACCTTACAGTGGTGGACACAGGACATAGTAAATATCATCACAATTTATAAAAGTGTATTGTCTAAAATGTAAACCATACTGTAAACCATTGACAATGTTTAATAGCTATGCTTCACTATCTTTATATCAGTTATAACAATGCAACCATCCACATACAAAAAGGTTTTAATATGGGTTGAGGAAAGGGGGAGGAAGTTGGGTATATGAAAGACTCACATTTTGTGTGTGACCTTGCTGTAACCTAAAACTTCTTTGAAAATTAAATGAAAAATAAGAAGACACTGGGGAGTGAGAAGAGGATGCTGCCATGGTACAGACTGGACACCAGATATTGCAGTAATAAAAGGCAAAATGTCAAAAAAAAAATTTAATTTTTTCCATTTTTTGAATATCCCAATCTTTTAATTTTATTTTATATTTATTTTTTTTAAGTTTTCATGTATTTTACTTCTTACATTTAAACTTACCATTATTATTTCATTTTCCTATTAATTGTTTTTGGCTATTGACTTGGCTTCATCTTTAAAGAAGCTTTGGATTACAGAAGGGTTACAACTAGGGTGGGAGAGGATCGTTGGTGGGGGGATGTCAGGAATGCAGGGTGCATGGGAGGAAGTTCACCTGAACATACATATAAGGTATATAAAATTGTTCAAATGTTCTTGGGGTATGGTAACAGTGGATGGAGAATCACTCAATAAATGAGAGAATACTGAATTCCCATCCTGGAGAGTTCTGTGACATTCTCAAGGAAGCAGCAACAGTCCCCAAAGTGCAAAGGCAGTGCCTGGCAAAGGAGGAAGGTCCACTGATGGGTTCTTGTTACTGATGACTAGCCTTAGGAGTTTTTGCTCTTGAAATTGAAACTTAGCCTATTGTTATGGGGTGCCGAAAGTTTGCCTTCTGAGAGCCTTCTTGTTACTCAAATGTGGCCTCTCTCTAAGCCAAACACAGCATATGAATGCATTACTTTCCTCCCAGTGTGGGAAGTGACTCCCGGTGATGAGCCTTCCTTTCAACAAGGGATTACTACTAAGTGCCAACAGGCAATATGACTGGAAAAAGACTTGGAATAAAAGGGGGAAAAGGTAAAGACAAATGAGTTCATATGGCTAAGAGACTTCAAAGTGAGTCGGGAGGTCATCCCAGAGGTAATTCTTATGCACATATCAGTAGGACCTCATAGGCTTCCAAAGTGGATATCACCCTAAATAGAGGGGTCCTGAGGGCACTGGAGACACCTAAGTCCTATGTCAGGGCAGAGAGCTCTGGAATTTGGGGCCTTATCTGTGGGCTCTACTTTGGAATCTGTGCTCCTGAGAGTAACAGAGTTGGACTCAAATATGTCTGCCCTGCACATGGTTCATTTGTCCCTTCTATTCAAACCTATACGTGGTGCTGGAGTTTGTCAGTGTACATCCAGAGACTGGAGTCTTTGTGCTGTCCATGTGCCAGCTGGGCCCGGAATCTCGGTGGAGCTGCAACTTCTATTCTACAGCTCAATGGACTAAGCCAGGACACCTGGCGGGGAGATGATGATGGACAATGGCCATCCCAGGGAATGGAGAGTGCCTGCAGCTGCAGGCAGGATCATCCCATCCATCTTATCCATGGTCTATAAGCCCCCTCTCACTTGGAGTTGGAGTGGACATCACCATCCCAGACTCAGGATTGGTGGAAGAGATATGGACTAGACTGGACTTACTGGTATTTTGTTATAAACATATTGTGATTCAAACAATGGAAGAAATTACAACATTAATGTGGAGGCAGTGGCCACTGGATGCTCTGGAGGCAGGGAGAGGGAAAAGCAGTTGCAATACATGGGCTTTTTCGTGACTTGGGAATTATCCTTAGTGACATTACAACAGCAGATATAAGCCATTTTATATCATCATATAACATGCAGAACTGCGTGGGAAAGAGTGTGGTCTACAATGTGAACTATGGTCCACACTTAATGGCAAAGCCCCAGGATGTGTATATCCATTGCAGTTGTTGTGCCACACTAATGAAGGATGTTTATGTGGGAAGTTGTGGTAGGTTTGGGAGTTGGGGCATATGGGAATCCCTATAATTTTTGTGTAACATTTATGCAATGTAAGTTTTTTTTTTAATTTTAAAAATTATTTTTAAAAAAGTAAATGGATTAAACTCTCCAGTCAAAATACAAATTGGTAGAATGGATAAAAGGGCATGAGTCAACTATATGCTATATATAAGAACTTACTTTAAATTCAAGGACACAAGTAGGGTGAAAGTGAAAGGAGGAAAAGGAAATCCCCTATATTTTTATGTAACATTTATGTAATCTAATGCTGCTATAAAATTAAAAATAAAATAGTAAATAAATGAAAGCCAAAGTAGCCATACCAATATCACATACGTAAAATTTAAGTCAATAACTGTTATGAGGGACAAAGAAGGCTACTATATACAGATAAAGATGTCGACTCAACAGGAAGATATTGACATATTTGAAGGGAAAGATGGACAGTTCAGCAATCATAGTAGGAAATTTCAATATACTGCTTTCAGCAGTGGATAGAACATCTAGACAGAATATCAATATATAAATGGAAAAATTGAATGATACTCTAATCCATTTAGGACAGACATGTATAGAATGAATAAACCAACAACAGCAGAATACAAATTATTCTCTAATGCACATGGATCATTCTCCAGGATAAATCATATGTTAGATCACAAAATAAGTCTCAATAAATTCAACAATATTGAAACCATGTGTGGTGATTTGGAACTATGTACCCCCAGAAAAGCATGTTCTTAAATTTAATCTCTTCTTGTGGGTGAGATCTCTTGTAAATAAGAATTTTGAAGAGATTACATCAGTTAAGGTGTGGCCAAACTAAATCAGGATTGTCTTAACCATATTACAGAAGATCTTTATGGAAGGTCACAGAGCAAGAGAGCCAGAGGAAATAGTCAGAAGCTGAAAATCAATGAATCCAGAAGAGAAAGAATGCTAGGAGAGGTTACAATGACAGAAAAGCCAAAGTACAAGGCCCCCTACCAAGCAGCCCCAGAACACCACAGCTTTCTGGCAGAAAGTATCACCTTGATTATACATTTTTTTCTTTGTCTTGCATAAAAACCATGATCCAATCAATTTTCATTGTTTGAAACAAGCAATTGCATAGTATTTGCTTCAGAAGCTAGAAAACTGAAACACCATATATCTTTTCTGAACACAATGGAATGAAATAAGAAACCAATAACAGAGGGAGAATTGGAAAATGCACAAATTTGTGGAAATTTTAAAACACTCAAACAACCAAGGTCAAATAAGATATCACAAGGGAAATTTTAAATATTTTGATACAAATGAAAATGAAAACACATCATTCCCAGAGTTATGGGTGCAGCAAAGGCAGTGTTGAGAGAAAATTTTAGAGTTCTAAATGCTTACATTAAAAGAATAAAGATCACAAATTAAAGACTTAATCATACAACTGAAGGTCTAGAAAAAGAAGAGCAAACTAAATTCAAAGCAAGCAGAAGGTAGTAACAAATATTAGAGCAGAGATAAATGAAATAGATAAAAACAATACAGAATCATCAAAAACAAAAATTGGTTCCTAGAAAAGATCTGTAAAATTGACAAACTTTTAGCTAGGTTGACAAATAAAAAGAGAAAGTATGGGAATAACTAAAATCAGGAAAGAAAAGGGGACATTACTACCAACCTCACAGTTACAATGATTATAAGAAGTTGCTATGAATTACTGTATGCCAACAAATTAGAAAACCTAGATGAAATGGCCAAATTCCTAGAAACACCATAACTACCTACACTGACATGAAAACCAATAGAGCATCATCAAAATAACATTTTGAAGATGTTTTTTTCATTATCTGTAACTAATGTTCCACAACAGTGCACATATTCGTGGTGGGGTGATGTATGGGAGTCTTGTATGCTATGCATGTTTGTTTTGTAAGTTCACAATTTTACTATATATTTATTGCTTATGTATGTTCATGTATGCATGATATACTTCAATAACTTTTTTAAAAAACAGTAGAATATCTCAACAGAACAATAAATAGTTAAGAGATTGAATCAGTAACCAATATTCATTAACAAAGAAAAGCCCATGATCAAATAGCTTCACTGGTGAATTTTACCAATCATTCCAAGAAGAATTAACACAAATCTTGTTCAAAATCCTACAAAAAATTAAAGAAGAAGAAACACTCCATAACTTCTTCTCTGAGTTCAAAATCACCCTAATACCAAAGCCAGAAAAAGATACCTCAGGTAAAGAAAATTACAGACCTATATTCCTTATGAATATGGATGAAAAAATCATCAACAAAATACTAGCAAACTGAATTCAACAGCACATAGAAAAGTGTATACCATGATCAAGTGAGATTTGCCCCACATGTGAAAGAGTAGTTCAATATATGAAAATAAATCAATGTAATACAACATGTGATGGCTGGAAGATGTATGGACACCAGAAAGGTATGGTCTTAAAGCTAATACTTTCATGTGGGTGCAAATTTATTGTACATATGACCTTTAAAATAGGTTATTTCAGTTAAGGCATGGCCAATGGTTAGTCTTAAACCTCTTACTGGAATACTTTATAAATGGAATGAATATGGAAAGAGAGAGAGAAAGCCATGGAACCAAGAAACTGAAAGCAGAGAAACTAGAAGAGAAGGGAGAGACCAGCAGATGCCACCATATGCCTTGCCTTGTGACAAAGGAGTCCAGGATCACCGGAGTCCAGTGTTTGGAGAGAAAGCATTACCTGATGATGACTTGATTTATACATTTTTCTCAGACTCAAAACTGTAAGCTTGTAATTTAAAAAATATTCCAATGTTAAAAGTTGACCTATTTCATGGTATCTGCATTTTGGCAGCATAGCAAACTTAAACACACCACATTAATAGAACAAAGGGAAAAAGTGATAAACTCAATTGATGCAGTAAAAGCATTTGACAAAATCCAACACCCCTTCTTGATAAAACATTTAGAAAACTAGTAATAGAAGGAAACTTTCTAAACCTGGTTAATCATACATATGAAAAACCCACAGGTAAATTCCTACTTAATTATAAAACACTGACAGCTTTTCCCAGATGATGAGGAGAAAGACAAGGATGATCATTATCATCCCTACTATTCAACTTTGGCCTGGATGTTCTAGCTAGAGCTATTAGGCAAGGAAAATAAATAAAAGCCATCAAAATTGGAAAGGAAGAAATAAATTTTTCCCTACTGGCAGATGACTTGGTCCTATATGTAGAAAATCCACAACAAATCTAAGAGAACTAATAAATGAAGTCAGCAAAATGGCAGGAAATAAGATAAACCTCCAAATTCAGTAATATATCTATACACTACTGATGCACGATCTGAAGAGGAAATCAGGGAAAAAATCCAATTTCAATATTAACTAAAAGAATAAAATATCTAAGAATGTTTTTAACCAAGGATGTAAAGAGCTCATATGTGGAAAACTACTAAACTATTGCTAAAACAAATCAAGAATAACCTAAGTAAATTAAAATTCTATGTTCATGGATTAGAACATTAAATATTGTTAAGATGTCAATTGTACCCAAAGTGATTTACATTTTCAATGCAATCCCAATCAAAATTCCAATAGTCTTCTTTGCAGAAATGGAAAAGACACTCAGCAAATTCATATGAACACATGCAAGAAAATGGTTGAAACTTGAAGCAATCATGTTGAGTGAAATAATCCAGGCACTAAAAGACAAATATTGTATGTTTTTTAATGATATGGAATAATTAGATTTAGCAAACTCATAGATTCAAAATCTAGACTATAGGTTACCAAGGGACAGGTTAGGGGTATGGAATAGGGAGTCAATATTTAAATTGTACATAGTTTCTATTTGGAATGTTGGAAAAGCTTTGTTATTGTATGGTGGTGATGGTAGCACAACACTGTGAATGCAATTAACAGCACTGAATTATATGTTTGAATGTGGTTAGAAGGGGAAATTTGGGTGGTATATATGTAATTATAATAAAATTTTGAAAAACTCCGTGGGATGGTACGACACAAACAGTGAACCCTAAGGTAAATCATGGACTATAGTTAATAGTACAATTATAGAAGCATGTGTTTGTCAAGTGTAACAAAGGTACCATACTAATTCAATGTGTTAATAATAGGATGGTTTATGGGAACTCTGTATGTTATGCATGATTTTTCTCTAAACCTCAACTTCTCTAATTAAAAAATATATTTGTGGGACGTGGTGGGAGGTGTGGGAGGTGGGCAACATGGGAATCCCAGTGGGTTCCGTGTAATATTTTGGGTAATCTAAGCACCTCTTAAAATACATTTATATATATATATATAAATAATATTTTTGTAAGCAAATGCACATATATGCATATATGTTTATATATCATTTTGCAAATGTTGGTATGTATTTTGAAAATTTTGATTTTTACCCACAATAAAAAAAAAAAACAGAGAGACCCAAGTAGCAGTTGGCCTACCAAAAAATGGACAATTTCTAAGATCTCAGGGAGAAAAATGTGTTGTACCTCTTATAAAGTGATTCTTTTAACATTTTTTTTCAGAACAGGAACAAGTAGAGTCATAGGAGCTCTCTGAGAGATGACTATATGGCAGATTCCAGGTGGCAGATATTTTTAAGAGGGCTTTGAATGAAGATACCAGTTTCAAAGAGGATGCCTAGGAAAAACGACATACACAAGATGGATATTGTTCTGCAGAATTAGTCAGGCTACCTCTGACCCCATATTCTATTTCTCAAACCCTACAATATTAGCAGGACCAGATACCCTATTCTTTTCCTGTATTATAGCATCTGGGCTTGACTCAATACTTACTCAGTGTCTCTTATTGACCTACAGAATCACTTTTTATCCTGCCAGTGCCTCTCAGCTCATTTTGCTGTTGTGGATGCCTGATATTTGTCTCAGCACAGTCTTAGTTTCCACATAGCCCAAATCCTATGAGATGCCAGGAGAAGCATTATAAAAGAGAGTCTTCTCTTAGATTAGTTAATATGTGTGCAGTTCATATGTCATTGATTTTATTTATTTTTTTACAGTTTCATGAATGGCAGTGTTTTCACTTTATCTAAAAACATGATGGAAATTAATAGTTTACACCACTACTCCTGCATTCACACCAGTTAGACTGGCAGAATTTCTCTTAGGAAAATACTATATTGAAGTCTTTCCAAAGTAGGTTATTTCACCTTGAGTAATTCAATAAAATGAGCAATGATTTAGAAAATGCTCTTATTGATCATAATTCTCCTTTTCAAAAGAATATCACATAACTCAAGATAGAATCTTGGAAGAAATTAGTTAAGTATATTAATCTGATTTCACTTTAATCACTACAAAGTGAGACAGAAATGAACAGTAATAATTAATAACTAGATATTTTAATAACTAGGACCTTAAAGAGTCTAGAGACAAGAAAAGATAAGGCAACACAGATAACTATGCTCTAAGGACTGTTCAGGTTCTTATCATTCTTAGGGTGAACATATAATGCATCATCTAAACCAATAAATTTTTAACAGGAAAGGGGCACTATTAAAATTTCACCAGGATAAAATGAGTTGACAGAGATCTTCATAGACAAACAAGGACATATAGCCACCTTAGGGGTATAGATTTTATTTGCTTTCTTATTAGGGTGGGGCAGGTGGACTTTTTTAACATAGGAAAATAGAATATCTAGTGCATTCAAAGGGTAGAACTTAATGCCAAAAAGAGAAAAGTGCAATGATTAAAGTGGTGATCATTAAAGACAAACATTAAAGTGATTCTAAGAGCTAGGAACTAGGGGCTTCTGATACTATTTTGGGATGGATTCTTAATATATGGTTGAAATATTAAAATATAAAGATTGGAATATAACAATGTTGAAGAAATATATCTCAAGACACTTAGATGAATGCTTTGGCAATTGAAATTAATAGGTGATTATAAATATCATATATATTTTTAATATGGGACATTATATATATATATATTTAATTATATATATACATATATGGAATTTTACTATAAAGGCAATACAAATTAAATAATATTGGTTCTCTACAACTGAATATATCATAAGGATGAGCATTAGTAATTTTTCCATCCATGTCTGATACTCTTTATTTTTTCCTGCATGTGCTTCATCTGGAGAAGAGAGACTGTAATGCTTCAAAACTGCCTTTCTTAACTCCCACTTGTAAGAATTTGTGAATTAGAGCAAACTACTATGGTGGATTTTAGGATGTGGATAATAAAGTTTCAATGCATTTGGAATTTCTTATGCTATACCTATAGAAACAAGTTTTACTTTATTCTGGAACATGGAAAAATTAAGGCTTATTAGAATAACTTTTTAAAAGATCCTAGCTGGGGATATTGTGGAAAGATGGCATCAGACTAACAAGCAGTTCTCAATGCCCTCAAAAAACAAAAAAATAACAACAAAGAAAAAGTCAAGAGCTGTGGAAGTCACCTGTTTGGGGGGGTCAGCAGAGCAAGACAGTGCTACAGAACTCCAAGGAAGGTGAGGGACAGAAAGACAAAGAAGCCTAAACAAAAAACATGAGTTACCAAGCCCCCACAGTGCCTAACAAGGGCTCCATTCCCACAACCCCAAGATGTTGAACATGGGAAAATCCTGGCTCAATGCAGCTGACTGAGAGGGGAATAGACAACTTCTTCCCTGTCAGCTGTTTCAAGGGAAAAGGGAGAGGGAGTCAGGGGGCTTTTCTTCACTGTATTCAGCCAGCAAAGCCCACTTTGAATCTCCACTCTGGAGATTCAACACAGGAACACAGGAAATCTGAGACTAAAACACCTCCATGGAAAGGTAGGTTGATGTGCACCATCTGCTGGCCAGTATGGAAATTGCATGGACAAAAACAGTTTTCAGTTCTCTCTGTATCCTAACACCTGGGAGAAAATCTGAACACCATTAGTGAGTCCCTGGCCAGATTTTGATAACTTAAGCTGGGTAATATGAAATACTTAGGATAAGTTGAAACAAGTATCAAAGATGAGCTGTGAAAAAAACAATAGGCAAGAGAGAAAAATTGGCCATCAGAGTAAATTCACCAACATATTAAGATGACTAGACATCAGCAAAAAGTTACAAGCCATACTAAGAACACAGGAGGAGATGAGCCAGCCAAAGAAACTAACCAAATATCCTAAGGAGATACAGGATTTCAGACAATTAATCAATGATAATCATATAACTAACCTAAATCACTTCAAAGAATTTAAAGAAAATATGACTAAATAAATTATACTCAGAAGACACTAAATAAGCATAAAGAAAAATTTGAAAGCCTTCAAAGAAAAGTAACAGACCTTATGGGAATGAAAGATAAGATGGATGAGATTAAAAATACATTAGAGGCAAATATGAGCAGATTTGAATGACTCGAAGATAGAATACGTGACTTCGAAGACAGAACATTTGAGCTTGAAAAGGCAGGAGAATAGAAAGGGAAGAGAATGGAAAAAATAGAATTGAGTATCAAGGAATAGAAAGACAATGTGAAATTCAAACATTTGCATTATTGGTATCCTAGAAGGAGGAGAGAATGGAAAAAGGGGCAGAAAGATTATTTTGAGGAAATAATGACCAAAAACTTCCTAACTCTTATGATTGACATAAATATCAATGTCAAAGAAGAACGAAAAACCACAAACAGAATAAATCTGTATAGACCTTTCCCGAGATACCTACTATACATAATGACAAATAACAGAGATAAGAAAAAGATTCTGAAAGCAGCAATAAAAAAGCAAAGCATAACATACAAGGGAAATGCAATAAGATTAAGTGCTGACCTCTCATCAGAAACCATGGAGGAGAGAAGAAAGTGGTTTGATGTATTTAAGGTACTGAAAAAGAAAAACTGCAACCAAGAATTTTGTATCTGGCAAAACTACTTCAAAAATGAAGGTGAAGTCAAAGTCTTCACAGACAAAGAAAAACTGGTAGAGACCAAAATTATAAGAGATGTTAAAGGGAGGGCCACAGCCTGAAAGGAAAAAACAAGGGCGGGAGATTTGGAGAAGAGTGTAGAAATGAAGATTATTAGGAAGGATAAACTAAGGGGTAAGAAGACAGACAATAGTAATATATGACAACAGAGAGCTGAAGGACAAAATGCATAAGTAATAATGCCTTGACAGTAATAGCATTGTTTGTTAATAGCTTGAACTCCTCAATTATAAGACATTGAATGATAGAATGGAAAAAAAATGTGTCATCTATATATTGTCTAAAAGAAGTCAACTCAGATAAAAGTACACATTCAGGTTAAAAGTCAAAGGTTCGAAAAAGATATTCTGTGAAAATAGTAACCAATAAAGATCTGGAACACTGACACTAATATGGGACAAAAAAGATTTCAAATGAAAAATTATTATAAAGGATGAAGAAGGTTATTATGTATTAATAAAAGGGGCAATTCACCAAGAAGAAATAACTACACTTAATATTGATGCACCTAATCTGAGTGTCCCAAGATATCTGAGGCACACACTGGCAAAACTGAAGGGAGAAAACGATGCCCCTAAAATAATAGATGGAGATTTCAATAAACCACTCTCAATATTGCCTAAAACATCTAGATAGAGGATAAATAAAGAAACAGAGAACTTGAAAAATACGATATATGAATTAGACCCAGCAAACATCTGTAGAGCATTGCACCCCAAAACAGCAGGGTATGCTTCTTTCTCAAGTGCTCATGGATTCTTTTTAGGTACAAGACAAATCTCAATAAATTAAAAGATTTTGAAAATATATTAAACACTTTCTCTGATCATAACTGAATGAAGCTGTAAATCAATAAGGGTCAGAAAAAAGGAAAATTCATAAATATATGAAATTAAACAACACACTCTTAAATAGTCAGTTGGTCAAAGAAGAAATTGCATGAGAATTCCAAAATATCTTCAGACAAATGAAAGTGAGAACATAAAATATCAAAACCCATTGGACATTAAAAGACAGTTCTGAGATGAAAATTTATAACCCTCAGTGCTTACATTAAAAAGTAGAAAGAGCTAAAATTGAAGATCTAACTTCACACCTGGAGGGCCTAGAAAACAAACAGCAAATTAATCCCAAACCAAGCTGATTTAAAGAAATAGTAAAGATCAGAAAAGAAATAAAAGAAATTAAGAAAAAACAAACAAACAAATAGGGAGAATCAACAAAACCAAAAGTTGGTTTTTGAGATCAACAAAATCGACAAACCCTTGGCTAGACTGACAAAGAAAAAAAGAGATGCAAATAAATAAAATCAGAAATGAGAGGGGATACATTACCACTGATACTGCAAAACTAAGAGTGAACATAAGAGGATACTATGAACAACTGTATGCCCCAAAATTAAACAATATAGAGGAGATGGACAAATTCATAGAAACGCACAAACCACCTACACTGACCCTAGAAGAAATACAAGACTTTAACAGACAAAACACAAGTGAAGAGATTGAAACAGTCATCAAATCCTCGCCAAAATGAAAAGCCCAGGTCGAGATGGCTTCACAGATGGATTTTACCAATCACTCAAAGATGACCTAATGCCAATCTTGCTCAAGCTTTTCCCAAAAATTGAACAGGAAAGAATGCTGTGAAACTTATTCTATGGAGCCAACATCATCCTAATAACAAAAATTAGTAAAGATATTACAAAAATAGAAACTTACAAACCAATGACTCTAATGAATACAGATGTAAAAATTCTCAACAAAATACTTGCAAATAGAATACAAAAGCACAGGGGGTATTTAGTGGGTGATGGAAGTGTTCTACATGATCTTGCGATGATGAACAAAAACCATGTTAAATATCATAAAAATTTAGAAAAGTGTATGGCCTAAAATGTAAACGATAATGTAAACCGTTGGTTAGTAGCTATATTCCACTATTTGTATATCAGTTGTAACAAATGTACTATCCACATATAATACCATCCATATTAATGCAGGAAGGGGAAAAAGGGGGAGGATGTTGGGTAAATGGGAGTCCTCAGAATTCTGTATGTGACTTTACTGTGACCTAAAACTTTGAAAACAAAATGGAAAAAGTAAATCACTAGGGAATAAATGGAAGAAAATGTCACTGTAAATACAGGACAACAGATATTACAGTGATGAAAGGCAAAATGTCAAAAAACTTAAATATTTTTCATTACTTTTTAATATCCCATTTTTTAAATTTTAGTTTTAGTTTTCTTTACATTTTATGCATTCTATTTCTTATATTTAAAGCTATCATTATTATTTCATTCTCCTATTAACTGTATTTGGCTATTTTATTGGCTTCATTTTTGAAGAAGATTTGGATCACAGAGGGGTTACAACTAGGGCAGAGGAGGATCATTGTTGTGAGGTGTCAGTGATGGGCGATACATGGGAGGAAGTTCATCTGGAGACATATATAGGGTATATAAATGTGTTCCAATGTTCATGGGGCATTGTCACAGTGGGTGGGAGATTCACACAATAACTGACAGAATTTTGAATCCCCTTCCTGGAGAGCTCTCTCACATTCTCTAATGTAGCAGCAACTGTCCCCCAAGTGCAGGGGCAATGACTGGCAAAGGAGGATGGTCCACTGATGGGCCCTTGATATTGATGACTATGCTTGTGAGCCTTTGCTCATGAAATTGAAACTTCACCTAGTGTTGTAGTGTGCCTAAGAGTTGCCTCCTGAGAGCCACCCATTGTTCAAAAGTGGCCACTCTCTAAGCCAAACTCAGCATATAAGTGCATTACCTTCCCTCCAGCATGGGATATGACTCCCAGGGATGAGCCTCCCTGGTACCATGGGATTACTACCAAGCACCAACTAGTAATGCAACTGGATAAAACCTTGACTAAAATGGAAAACGGTAAAGACAAATGAGTTCATATGGTTAAGAGACTTCAAAGTGAGTCAGGAGGTCATTCCAGAGGTAATGCTTATACACATCTCAGGAGGATCTCATAGACTGCCAAAGTGGATACTATGTCAAATAGTAGGGCTCCTGAGGGCTCTGGTGACACCCAGTTTCGATGGCCATGGCAGATAGCTCCAGATTTTGGTGCTTTACCAGTGGGCCCTACTTTGGAGTTTGTGTTCATGGGAGTGATAGAGTTAGACTCAGTTATGGCTTCCCTACACATGGCTTATTTGTCCCTTCTATTTGAACCTATACTTGGTGCTGGAGTTGGTAGATGTACGTCCAAGAGACTTGAATCTTTGGGCTGTCCATGTGCCAGCTGAGACCTGAACCTTAATGGAGCTGCAGCACTTACTCTCCAGTTCATTGGACTCACCCAGAAGAACTAATAAGGAAGTGAGGATTGACAGCCACCAGACCAAGGAAACAAGAGAGCCTACAACTGCAAGCAAGTAGGTTCCATCCATTGGCTGTATGGTATTGAAGCACCCTCTCAATTAGTGATGGAGTGGACATCACCATCCCAGAATCCTCAGGATTGGGGAATGAACTATGGAGTAAAGTGGAGTTACTGGTATTCTACAATAGACTTGTGATTCTAACAATGGAAGAAATTACAACATTGATGTGGAGGCAGTGGCCACTGGAGGCTCTGGGGGCAGGAGGAAGGACAGGGGTAATGCAGGAGCGTTTTTAGGACTTGGGAATCATCTTGAATGGCATTGCAATGACATATATATGCCAGTATATTCTTCCCATACACTGCAGAATTGTGTGGGAGTGAGTGTAAACTACATTGTGAACTATGGTACATGTTCAATAGCAATGCCCCAGGATGTGTTTATCAATTGCAATGAATGTGCCACACTAATAAAGGATGTTGTTTATGTGGGAGGTTGTGGAAAGTGTGGGGAGGAGGTCATATGGGAATCCCTATATTTTTTGTGTAATATTTGTAAAATCTAAGTATCTTTAAAAAAATAAAAAATATATATTTAAAAAATAATAATTATACACCACAATGAATGAGTTTTATCTCAGGTATGCAGGCATGACTCAACACAAGAAAATCAATTAATGTAACAAACTACACTGATAATTTGAAGAATAAGAATCACATGGTCCTCTAAATTGATGCAGAAATGTCCTTTGACAAAATACTGCACCGTTTCTTGACAAAAACACTCCAAAAGATATGGATAGAAATAAGCTTCCTCAATATGGTAAAGTGCATAGATGAAAAACCTAGAACTAGCATTGTACTTAATGTTGAAAGACTGAAAGTTATCCTGCTGATATCAGGAATAAGACAAGATGTCCACTGTCAGCATTGTAATTCAACAATGTGCTAGAAGTACTAGCTAAAGCAATTAGGATAGATAAAGGAATAAAAGGCACCCAAATAAGAAAGGAAGAAGTAAAACTTTCACTATTTGCTGATTATAAGATCCTATATCTAGTACCTTCTGAAAAATCCACTGTAAAGCTACAAGAACTAATAGATGAGTTCAGCAAAGTGTCAGGATACAAGATTAAAACACAGGAATCAATAACATTTCTATATACACTACTGATGTGCAATTTGAGAAGGAAATCAGAAAAAAATCCATTTATAATAACAAATAAAGCAATCAAATATTTAGGAATAAACTTAACCAAAGACATAAAGGGCAACTATTCAGAAAACTACAAAACATTGCTAAAAGGAACTGAAAAAGATTTAAATAAATGGATGGACATTCCATGTTCATGGGTTCCAAGACTAAAGATCATTAAGATGGAAATTTTAGTCAAATTGTTTTAAAAATTTAATGCAATCCCCATAATCATTCCAAGAGACTTTTTTTTACAGTAATGGAAAAACTAATTATCAAAGTAATTTGGAAGGTAAGGAGCCTCAAGTAGCCACAAATATCTTAAAAAAGAATGAAGTTTGAAGATTCTCACTTCCAGGTTTTAAAGAATAATACTTAGCAAACTTGATCAAAAGAACATAATACTGGCATAAAGACAAACACATTGGCCAATGGAACCGAATTGAAAGCTCAGACCCTCACCTATAAAGTCAAGTGATTTTTTACAAGGCGGTCAACCCCTCCCTCCCTGCTAGGGCAGAACAGTCTATTCAACAAATGGTGCTGGGAGAACTGGATATCCATATTTAAAAGAAAGAAGTCTCTTATCTCACATCTTAAACAAAATTAACTCAAAATGGATCAAGGACTTATAAAAAAAGCAACATCCATAAAACTCCTAGAAGAAAATGTAGGAAAATATCTTCAAATTCTCATGGTAGGCAATAATTTCTTAAACCTTACACCCATAGCATGAGTATCAAAAGAAAAGACAGTAAAAGAGGACCTCTTCAAAGTTAAACACTTGCATCTCAAGGACTTTGTTAAAAGGGTGAAAATGCAGCTGACTCAATAGGAGAAAGTATTTGACAATCACATAACCAATAAGGGTTTAATATCTATGATATACAAAGAGATCATGCAACTCTACAATAAAAAAAAAAATGACCTATTTTAAAAATAGGTAAAAGACTTGAACAGACAATTGTCCAAAGAAGAAATACAAATGTAGAAGAAACACATGCCAAAATATTCAACATCACTACTGATTAGGGAAATGCAAATCATAACTACAATGAGATATCATTTCACACCTATTAGAGTGGCCACTATTAAGAACACAGAAAACTGTAAATGTAAGAGAGGATGTGGAGAGATCAGAACACTTATTCAATGTTGGTGGGAATGTAGAATGGTACAGCCACTGTGTAGGACTCTTTTGCAGTTCCTAAGGAAGTTAGATATATAGACTTGCCATGTGACCCAGCAAAACCATTACTAGGTATATACCCAGAAGAACCGAGGGCAGAGACACAGACATCTGCACACTGATGGTCATAGCAGCATTATTCACACTTTCCAAAAGTTGGAAAGAAACCAGGTGTCTATCAAGTGATGAATGGATAAAAAAATTGTGATGTATACACATGATGGAATATTATACAGTAATAATAAGAAATGAAGTAGTGAAGCATATGACAACAAGGATGAACCTGGAGAACATTATGTTGAGTGAAGCAAGTCAGAAGCAGAAGGGCAAATACTGTATGATTGCACTATTAATAACTAAATATATTGTGTAAGCTCATGCAGTTAATAATAAGAATATGTTACCAAAAAAAAAAAAAATAGAATGAGGGAAGAAGGCAAGATGGCATCAGTTTAGGAGGGCACTCACTGACTAGCTCTGAGGATAGCCGATTGTGGACAGGGTCCTGCCCGGGGGTCTGTGCTGTGGGCAAACGGAGTGAGAAGCTTGGGACATCTAGCTGCAGGCAGATCGACGACATGGAGTGATCGGTAGAGATTTATGAGTTTTAAGCCTGCCTGTGGTGGTTAACACAGATGGCTGAGCCCCACGTGCAGGGGAAAAGGCTGGTTTGAGTGGCGAAACCCACACCAGTGACTCCCGCTCCTGGTGTGAGGGAGCATTCTCAGAGAAAGGGAGGGTTCTGACAGAAGGTGGAGAGGGGTTTAACTTCTGTGTATTTGGCTGCCTGGACCCCCTCCATAGCTTTGGGGAGCAAATAAGTCAGCTTGAAGCAGTGCCAGGCTGAGGGGAGAGGTGAAACTGATGAGGAAACCTGATTTACCCAGCAGCCCGGTGACACTGAGGATTGGCTCCAGAGGGGGTGGAGTCAGCCAATTTTATCGCTCTGCACTGACAAGCATCAGAGCTTCAGCTCCCCTGGGGAGACCAGGAAGTGGGAAGTGCTTGATTAGTTTTCATGAGCCTAATTAGGGTCACTTCGGTGAAGGCGGTGCTCTAGCAGAGGACTTTTGTTGGGTCCCTTATATCGCAAAAAAAAAAAAAAAAGAAAAAAGAAGACAGTCACTTTAAAAAATGAATTTTTCTTTTTAATTTAGTTTAATACCTAAACTCTGCCTCAAAACCTGCAGATAGAACCCTGCACGGAAATTGATTGATAAACACAAGCAGGCTGGGAGGATCCACAAGGACCCTAGAAGGGACACTCCCTCCTTAGGTTTGTTTGACTGCTAGCTTGTGTGGTTGTTTGTTTTTTCTTGGTTTATTTGTTGTCTCTACCTTTTCTTTCCTCTTTCCTATGCCCTTTGTTTTTTCCTTCATTTTTTTTTTAATTAGGTGCTGCTAGCTTGCCTCTTCTTTGCTGTGCTTCTTCTTCGGTGATTTCTCATTCTCTGTCTAAATTGATTTTGGTATCCCAAGGTGTCTCTTATCCTTCCTTCACCTTTCTGTCTTCTGCTTTCTGTTGTGGTTCTAAGACACCACATTTTTTTCATTAGCCCACAACTTAAGGATGTCAATTTCTATTCTATCTATATTGTTTTCTTCTTCTTTTTTTATTCATAATAACTTTTTCCTTTCAGCCCATTCTTTGCTCTTTCTCTCCCTCCTCATCATTCTAGTCTTCTAAATCACTGTATATATATTCCTCTATTTTGTTTCCCAGTCCATTGTAGGTACTCCACTTTTTTTCCTATTACTCTACACTGCCTACATGAGTTAAATATTCATTTCACTAAGTCTTATTTGGCCCGTCTTCTAACTTTTATCAATATTACTATTATCCTTCTTCCTTTCTCACATCTTTAGATTCCTCTGGGCCTAATCTTTTGCTTTCAAGGTAACACAGAAAGAAGCAAGGAATTAAAATAAGAAGAAAAAGTGTCAAAGAGAAAACTCAACATACACACAACCACAGCTAAATAAAACTCTAGAGGAGAGAGAGAAGCTAATCAACTGAATAAACCCATCAATATAAAATGATGACTAGAGGGCAACAAAAAATTACAAACCACATTGAGAAACAGGAAGACAAGGACCAGTCCAATGAACAAACTAAAAACAAGGAAGAGATGCAGAACATCGAACAACTAATCAAAGTTTTCCAAACAAATATCATGAACCAACTTAATGAAATGAAGGAAGAAAATAAGGATATAAAGAAGACACTTGGAAAACTCACTGAAGAAATTGTAAACATACAGAAAAAGATAAAGGATATGATGGTGATCAATGGCACAATCCAAGAAATAAAAAAGACGCTGGATTCATATAACACCAGATTTGAACAAGCAGAAGAAATAATTAGTGATGTGGAAGACAATACATCTAAAATCAAACAGATAGTAGAACAGATAGACAAAAAAATAGAAAAAATCCAGCAGGGACTCAAGGATTTAACTGACAACACAAAACACACAAACATATGCATTATGGGCATCCCAGAAGGAGAAGAGAAGGGAAAGGGAACAGAAGTAGTGTTGAAGGAAATAATGGCTGAAAACTTCCCAACCCTATTGAGAGAGATGAATGTGCAGATCCAGGAAGCACAGTGTACCGCAAACAGTATAAATTCCAACAGGCCAACTCCAAGACATATACTTGTCAAAATGTCCAATGCTCAAGACAAAGAGAAAATACTCAAGGCAGCAAGAGAAAAGAGAACCATTGCATACAAGGGAAGCACAATAAGATTAAGTGCTGATTTCTCATCTGAAACCATGGAGGCAAGAAGACAGTGGTATGACATGGTCAAAGTACTAAAAGAAAAAAACTTCCAGCCACGCATTCTCTATCCAGCAAAAGTGGCATTCAAAAATGATGGAGAGTTCAAAATATTTACAGAAAAACAGAAATTAAGAGAGTATGTCAATAAGAAACCAGTACTTCAAGAAATACTAAAGGAAATTCTACAAGTTGAAAGGAAAAATCAAGGGAGAGAGAGATGGAGGCGAGTTTAAAAACAACTAAAAAGACAAAAACAGAAACAAAACAAGATATGACATACATTAACCCAAAGAAAATATGGCTGAGGTAAGAAATTCATTGCGAATAATAACACTGAATGTTGATGGATTAAATTTACCACTCAAGAGAAACAGATTGACAGAATGGATAAGCAAATATGATCCATCTATATGCTGTCTACAAGAAACCCACCTTAGACCCAGGGATTCAAGGAAGCTAAAAGTGAATGGCTGGAAAACAATTTTACAAGCTAACAATAGCCAAAAAAGGGCAGGAGACCTATTCTTATATCAGACAAAATAGACTTTAAATGCAAAACTATTGTAAGAGACAAAGATGGACATTATATGTTAGTAAAAGGGGTAGTCTCTCAAGAAGAGAGAACAATCATAAACATTTATACACCTAATTGGGGTGCCTCAAAATATGTGAGGCAAACTCTGGAAAAACTAAGTGGAGAAATAAATGCTTCTACAATTATAGCAGGAGACATTATTACACCATTGTCATCATTAGACAGAACATCTAGACAGAGAATCAATAAAGAAACAAAGATTCTCAACAATACATTAGAGGACCTGGACTTAACAGATATATACAGAACACTACACACCAATACAGCAGGATTTACATTCTTCTCAAGTGCACATGGATCATACTCCAAGATAGACGACATGCTAGGCCACAGAACAACTCTCAATGAATTCAGAAAGATTGAGATTATGCAAAGTAATTTCACTGACCACAATGGAATGAAATTGGAAATCACTAGGGGACAGAGAAACAGGTTAGGCATGAGGATATGGAAGTTAAACAACACAATCTTAGACAAACAGTAGGTCAAGGAGGAAATCTCAAAAGAAATCAGTAACTACCTTGAAACTAATGAAAACGACAACACAATATATCAAAACCTATGAGATGCCGCCAAAGCTTACCTGAGAGGGAAGTTCATAGCCATAAATACATATATTAAAAAAGAAGAAAGAGCTAAAATTGAAGACCTAACGGCACACTTGGAGGAAATGGAAATCAACAGTAAACTAAACCTAAAGGAAGTAGAAAGAAGGAAATAACAATGATTAGAACAGAACTAAATGAAATAGAGAATAAGAAAGCACTAGAAAAAATAAACAAAACCAAAAGCTGGTTCTTTGAGAATATCAATAAAATTGACAAACCCTTAGCCAGACTAACAAGGAAAAAGAGAACGGATGCAAATACAACATAATAAGGAATGAGCAAGTGGATATCACTCCTGACCCCACAGAAATAAAGGGTATCATTAGAGGATACTTTGAAAAATTATATGCCAGCAAGAATGATAATTTAGACGAAATGGACAAGTTTCTATATACCCACAAACAGCCTACTTTAATGAAAGAAGAAATTGATGAAATCAATAGTCCAATTACAAGTAAAGAGATAGATTCAGACATCAAAAACCTCCCAACTCAGAAGAGCCCAGGTCCACATGGCTTCACAGCTGAATTCTACCAAACATTCCAGAAAGAGCTAATACCAATTCTGCTTAAGTTCTTCCAAAAAATAGAAGTAGAAGGAATATTGCATAACTCATTCTATGATGTGAACATTACCTAATACCAAAAACCAAACAAAGATACCACTAGAAAGGAAAATTAGAGATCAATAACTCTAATGAAACTTGATGCTAAAATCCTCAACAAAATACTTACTAATCGCATTCAACAAAATATCAAAACGATTATACACCATGACCAAGTGGGTTTCATCCCAGGTATGCAAGGATGGTTCAATATAAAAAAACCAAAAAATGTAATACACCACATAAACAGATTGAAAGAAAAAAATCACATGATCATCTCTATAGATGCAGAAAAAGCATTCGAAAAATACAGCACCCTTTCCGGATAAAAACACTACAAAAGATAGGAATGGAAGGAAACTTTCTGAATATGATAAAAGGTATATATGAAAAACCCAAAGCTAACATCATCTTCAATGGTGAAATCCTAAAAGCCTTTCCTCTGAGATCGGGAACAAGACAAGGATGCAAACTATTACCACTCCTATTTAACATTGTCTTAGAAGTACTTGTTTGAGCACTGAGGCAAGAAAAGATTATAAAAGGCATCCAGACGGGAAAAGAAGAAGTAAAAATTTCATTATTTGCAGATGACATGATCCTATACATAAAAGCCCAGAGAAATCTACCACAAAGCTTCTAGAACTTATAAAGGAATTCAGTAATGTTGCAGGCTATAAGATCAATGCTCAAAAATCATTAGCATTTCTGTACACCAATAATGAGCTATCTGAGGAGGAAATATAAAAATATATCATTTACAATAGTAACTAAAAGAAACAAATATCTAGGAATAAATTTAACTGAACATGTAAAGGACTTATATACAGAAAACTACACAACACTGTTAAAGGAAATCAAAGAAGACTTAAATAAATGGAAAAATATTCCCTGTTCACGGATAGGAAGACTAAATATCATCAAGATGTCTATCCTACCCAAACTAATCTACAGATTTAATTCAATCCCAATAAAAATCAACACTACATTTTTTAAGGAACTGGAAAATCTAACCACAAAATATATTTGGAGAGGTAAGAGGCCCCGAATTGCCAAAGACATATTGAAAAAGAAAAATGAAGTGGGAAGTATCACATTACCTGACTTTAAGACATACTACAAAGCTACAGTGATCAAAACTGCATGGTATTGGCACAAGGATAAATAAACCTACTGACCAATGGAACCAAATTGAGAGTTCTGATATAGATCCTCACATATACAGTCATCTAATATTTGACAAGGCCACCAAGTCCACTCAGTTTGGAGAGAATGGCCTCTTTAACAAGTGGTGCTTCGAGAACTGGATATCCATATCCAAAAGTATGAAAGAAGAATACCATCTCACACATTATACAAAAATCAACTCAAGATGGATCAAAGATCTAAATATAAGAGCCAAAACCATAAAGACCTTGGAAGATAATGTAGGGAAGCATCCACAGGACCTTGTAACAGGAAATGGTTTCATGAAATTCACAGCCAAAGCACAAGCAGCAAGAGAAAAAATAGGTAAATGTGATCTCCTCAAAATTAAAAATTTCTGCCCCTCAAAGGATGTTATTAAGAAAATAAAAAGGCAGCCTACCCAGTGGCAGAAAATATTTGGCAAACATATATCTGATTAGAGCGTAATATCCTGCATATATAAAAAAATCTTACACTTTGACAATAAAAAGACAAACAACTCATTAAAAAAATGGGCAAGTGACCTGAAAAGACACTTCTCCAAGGAAGAAATACAAATGGCTAAAAAGCACATGAAAAAAATGCTTGACATCGTTAGCTATTAGGGAAATGCAAATCAAAACTACAATGAGATACAATCTTACACCCATCAGAATGGCAGCTATTAAAAAAACAGCAGACTCTAAGTGTTGGAGAGGATGTGGAGGAATAGGAACCCTCATCCAATGTTGGTGATATTGTGGAATGGTCCAGCCACTCGGAGGACAATTTCGTGTTTCCTCAGAAAACTAACAATATATCTTCCATATGATCCAGCGATTCCACTGCTGGGTATATACCCAGAAGAACTGAAAGCAAAGACACAAACAGATATATGCACACCAATATTCATAGCGGCATTGTTCACCATTGCCAAAAGTTGGAATCAGGCCTGGTGCCCATCAACGGAGGAATGGATAAGCAAAATGTGGTACATACATACAATGGAATATTACTCAGCTGTAAGAAGGAATAAAGTGCTAACACATGGAATAATGTGGATGAATCTTGAAGACCTTATGTTGAGTGAAGCAAGCCAGGCACTGAAAGATGAACAGTATATGACCTCACTGATCTGAAATGAGGAAAATGAGCAGTCTCTGAGAACCATTGTCTGAAAGATAGGTTAACAAGGGAGAGTAAGAGAAGAGCAGGCTTTGAGCCATCACCCATATGGACATAATCTATGGTAAAGGGATAGAGTGTGGTTACATGTTAGGGGATGGGGCAGTTGGGTGGTGGTGTTCCTGGGTTTGGTGGTGCAGCACTGGTGGGTGGGTGGATTAGGAAGGGCAGGTTCAAATTCCCAGGGCATGTAACTGTGAATCTTGACATTCCATGGGTCCAGATAGGGTGGTGTCATGTGCCATGGGGGGCTGGAGGGAAGGGAACAGTTAAGATCTAATGGGGTGTTTGATAGTCATGGGAAAGGTTTTTCATTACCGTACAGTAATGGACACAGGACATGGTAAATATCAACAAAATTATTAAACTGTATCATCTAAATTGTAAACTGTGTGGTAAATCATTGACAATGTTTAGTTGCTAAATTTTGCTAACTGTATAACAGTTATAACAATGCTAACATCCAAAAAAAAGGGGGGTGGGTTAATATGGGGTGGGGAAGGGGGGGTGGTTTGGTATGTGGGAGTCTCTGGTACTCTCTGTGTGACTTTGCTGTAACCTAAAACTTCTTTGAAAATTAAATGAAATTTTGGAGACAATGGGGATTGAGAGGGGGAAGGTGTCACGGCACACTGGTCATCCAATAACACAGTGATAAAAGGAAAAAAAGAATATATATATATATATATATATATATAGTTTGTTTGTTTGTTTGTTTTAAAGGCATTTTTTTTGCTTTTTTTCCTCATTTTTTTGAATGTCCCAATCCGCTAATTATATTTTGTATTGTTTTGTTTTTTTGTTAGATTATTTTTTTTTTCCCCTGAGTTTCCTTATGTTTGTTTCTTGCATGTAAGCTTATCATTGTTGTTTCTTTTTCCTATTAAGTGTATTTGATTATTTTACGGGCTACATGTTCATGGAGGATTTGGATCACAGAAGGGTAACAATGGGTACTGAAGGGGAATATTGGTGGGGGGTGTCTCGGAGGGGGGATTCATGGGAGTTAGTTCATCTGAATATACATGAAAGATATACAAAATTGTTCAAAAGATCAAAAGATGGGGCATGGTCACGATGGGTGGACTATCACACAATAAATGAGGGAATCTGAATTTCTAGCCTGGAGAGCTCTGCCACAGTCTCCGAGAGAGCAGCAATAGTCCTCTGAGTGCAGGGACAGTGTCTGTCAAAAGAGGATGACTCACTGATGAGTTATTTTTATTGATGACTACCCTTGTGAGTCTTTGCTCTTGTAACTGAGACTTATCCTGCAGTTGTGGGGTGCCTAAGGGTTGCCACCTGAGACCCTCCTTGTTGCTCAAATGTGGCCTCTCTCTAAGCCAAACTCAGCATATGAATGCATTACCTTCCCCTCAATGTGTGACATGACTCCCGGGGATGAGCCTCCCTGGCAACGAGGGATTAATAACAAGTGCCAACTGGCAACACAACTGGAAAAAGACCTTGAATAAAAGGGGGAAAAGGTAAAGACAAATGAGTTCAAGTGGCTAAGAGACTTCAAAGAGAGTCGGGAGTTCATCCCAGAGGCAACCCTTACGCACACCTCAATAGGAGCTCATAGAACGACAATGTGCCCATCACCCCACACAGAGGGGCTCCAGAGAGCTCTGGAGACACCCAGGTCCCATATAAGGGGGGATAGCCCGAGAGACTGATGCCTTATAAGTGGGTTCTATTTGGGAATCTGTGCTCTTGAGAATGACAGAATTGGACTCAAATAAGTCCTCCCTGCACATGGTTCATCAGTCCCTTCTATTCAAACCTATATATGATGCTGGAATTTTTAGGTATACTTCCAGACTGGCCTACCTATGTGCCAGGTGTGCATGGAATCTCAGTGGAGCTGCAACTCCTACCCTACAGCTCAATGAACTAATCTAAGTCACATGGCAAGGAGTTGACAATGGGCAATGTCCAGCCAAGGGAATGGAGAGGGCCTGCATTTGAAGGCAGGATCATCCCTACCACCATATCCATGGAATATAAGCCCTCTCTCACTTGGAGGTGGAGTGGACATCACCATCCCAGTTCCCTCAGGATTAGGGGAAGAACTACGGACTAGAGTGGACTTGATGGTATTCTGTTGTACACATATGGTGATTCTACCAATGGAAGAAATTATAACAATGAGGTGAAGCCAGTGGCCACTTGACACTTTTGGGGCAGGGAGGGGATGAGCAGTTCAAATACAGGGGCTTCTTTGGGATTTGGAGGTTGTCCTGAGTACTGTTGTGGCAACGGATGTAGGCCATTTTAAATCAGCACACAACACTCAGAACAGTGTGGGAGAGAGTGTGGTCTATGATGTGAAATGTGGTCTATGGTTGGTGGCAAGGTACCAGGATGTGTAAGTCCATTGAGGGTGGTGGGCCACACTTATGGGAGATGTTTTTGTGGGATGTGGTGGGAGGTGTGGGAGGTGGGCAACATGGGAATCCCGGTGGGTTCCGTGTAATAATTTAGGTAATCTAAGCACCTCTTAAAAAAAAAAAAAAAAATATATTAATAAATTATATATATATATATATATATATATATATATAACTTTTTGTAAGCAAATGCACATATATGCATATATATTTATATATCATTTTACAAATATTGGTATGTATTGTGAAAATTTTGATTTTTACCCACACAAAAAAAAACATAAATTAAAAAAAAAAGCAAATAAAAAGGCAGCCTACCGAATGTGAGAAAATATTTGGCAACCATATTTCTGATAAGACCATAATATCCTGCATATATAAAAAAACTTACACCTTGAAAATAAAAAGACAAACAACTCATTTAAAAAATGGGCAAGTGACCTGAAAAGACATTTCTCCAAGGAAGAAATACAAATGGCTAAACAGCACATGAAAAAATGCTTGACATCGTTAGGTATTAGGGAAATGCAAATCAAAACTACAATGAGGAGGAGGGAGTCCAAGATGGTGTAAGTGTAGGAGAGCGCACACTGCAAGCTCCCAGAGCAAGGCGGATTGTGGACGGGGTCCTGGCCAGCGGTCTGTGCTGTGCACGTGTGGAGTGAGAAGCTTCGGACATCTATCTGTACGGATCAGTGGCGTGGACAGAACGGTGGAGATTCATGACTTTTGAGGCTGCCGGTGGAGTTTGGCACAGGCTGCTGAAACCCACGGTTAGGGAAAAAAATATATAATTAAATAAAACGGCCATTTGGAGCCGCGGGTGGGGCGAAAAAGTTTTAATTTCTGGGGATCTGGCTGCCTGGCGCCCCTTGGACCTTGTGTGAACAGAGCAAAGGAGCTAATCAGCACCCAGTGAACCGGAGGGGGGATTTAGGTCGGGAAACGCAGCTGATTTCCCTAGCCACTGAGGGATAAGACCTGGGCCGCTGCGGAGCCAGGAGGAAGGGACACTTCCCAAAAAAGGGAGGGTTCGGTTGGAAGACAGGGAAGGGTATTTTATATTTTAAGATATTGATCTGGCTGCCTGCACCGCCCCATAGCTTTGGGGAGCAGATAAGCTGACCTGAAGCACCATTAGTCTGAGAGCAGACAGGAATCTGCACTCAAACTGATTTACTGAGCAGCCCCGTGACGCTGGAGCTCGGCGCCAGAAGGGGCGGAATCCGCCGTCTTTAGCACTCCTCACTGACTAACATCAGAGCTTCAGCTAACCTGGGGAGTCCGGAAAGTGGGATGTGCTTGATTAATTTGCATGGGCCCAGCTAGGGTCCCTTCCGTAAGGGGGTTGGTCTAGAGGAGGAATTATTTTGGGTCCTGCATTTGGCTAAAAAAAAAAAAAAAGTGAGATCACCTCAACAAATGAAAAATAATTTTTTTTAAATTTAGTTTAATAGCTAAAAGCTGCTTCAGGACCTGCATATAGAACCCTGTGGGGAAATTCATTGACAAACACAAGTAGGCACGAAGGATCCACGTGGACCCTAGGGGAATCATTGACCCCCCTTAGCTCTGTTTGACTGCTTGCCTGTGTGGGTCTTTGGTTTCTCTCTGTTACTTTCTGGTCTATTGCTATTATACCCGTTTTCCTCCCCCCTTCCTTTTTCCTTCTATTTTTTTTTTTAATAGGTGCTGCCAGCTGGTCGCTTCTTTGCTGGGCTTCTTATTCAGTAATTTCCCACTCGCTGTATATATTGATTCTGTATTACAAACTATCGCTTATCCTTCCTGCATGTTTCTGCCTTCTGTTTTCTGTTGTGGCTCTTAGAGACAACATTTTTTCATAGGCCTACAACTTAAGGGTGTCAATTTCTATCACATTTATTTTGTTTTCTTCTTTTTTTTTTTTATTAGTATTAACTTTTTCCTTTCAGACCTTTCTCTATTTCTCTACCTCCTCATAATTCTAGCCTTATAAATCACTATATATATATTCCTCCATTTGTTTTCCCAGTCCATTATAGGAACTACATATTTTTTCCTATTACTCTACACTGCCTACACAAGTTAAATATTCATCTCATTAAGTCTCATTTTGCCCCTCTCCTAACTTTTATCAATATTTCTATTATCCTTCTACATTCCTTACATCTTTTGATTCCTCTGGCCCTAACCTTTTGCCTGCAAGGGAACATAGAAAGAAGTAAGGAAATAAAATAAGAAGAAAAACTGCCAAAGAGAAAACTTAACTCACACGCAGAACCAACAGCTAAATAAAATTCTAGAGCATAGAGAAAATCTAATCAACTGAACAAACCCATCAAGATAATATGATGACCTGAGGGCAACAGAAAAATACAAATGACTCTGAAAAACTGGAAAACATGGACCAGTCCAGTGAACAAAATAAAAACAAGGAAGCAATGCAATACATCGAACAACTAATCAAAGCTATCCAAACAAATATCATGGACCAACTTAAAGAACTGAAGGAAGAGATTAAGGATATAAAGAAGACACTGGGAGAACATACTGAAGAAATAGATAACACATCTAAAAAGGTAATGGATATGATGGCGAACAAAGACACAAGTCAAGAAATGAAAAAGACGCTGGACTCACATGGCAGCAGAATTGAACAGGCAGAGGAAAGAATTAGTGATATGGAAGACAATACAGTTGAAATCAAAGAGATTGTAGAAAAGATAAACAAAAAGATATAAAAAATCCAGTATGGTCTCAGGGAATTAACCGATAATGCAAGACGCACAAACATACGCATTATGGGCATCACAGAAGGAGAAGAGAAGGGAAAGGGAATAGAAGGAGTGTTGAGGAAGTTATGGCTGAAAACTTCCCAACTCTATTGAGAGAGATGTGTGTGCAGATCCAGGAAGCACAGCGCACCCCAAATAGTATAAATCCCGACAGGCCAACTCCAAGACATATACTTGTCAAATTGTCCAATGCTCAAGACAAAGAGAAAATACTCAAGGCAGCAAGAGAAAAGAGAACCATCACATACAAGGGAAGCACAATAAGTTTAAGTGCTGATTTCTCAGCTGAAACCATGGAGGCAAGAAGACAGTGGTATGACATAGTCAAAACACTAAAAGAAAAAAACTTCCAGCCACGAATTCTCTATCTAGCAAAATTGGCATTCAAAAATGATGGAGAGTTCAAAATATTCACAGATAAACAGCAATTAAAAGAGTATGTCAAAAAGAAACCAGCACTTCAAGAAATACTAAAGGAATCTCTACAAGTTGAAAGGAAAAAACAAAGGAGAAAGAGTTGGATGAGAGTTTAAAAAAAACTGAAAAGTCAAAAAGAGAAACAAAACAACATATGACATACATCAACCCAAAGAAAAAATGACTGAAGTAAGAAATTCGTTGCGAGTAATAACACTGAATGTTAATGGATTTAATTCACCAATCAAAAGACACAGATTGGCAGAATGGATAAGAAAATATGATCCGTCTATATGCTGTCTACAAGAAACCCACCTTCGGCCCAGGGATTCAAGGAGGCTGAAAGTGAATGGCTGGAAAACCATTTTACAAGCTAACAATAGCCAAAAAAGGGCACGAATAGCTATTCTAATATAGGACAAAATAGACTTTAAATGCAAAACTATTGTAAGAGACAAAGATGGACACTACATATTAGTAAAAGGAGTAATCTCTCAAGAAGAGAGAACAATCATCAACATTTACGCACCTAATCGAGGTGCCTCAAAATACGTGCGGCAAACTCTGGAAAAACTAAGAGGAGAAATGAATTCCTCTACAATTATAGCAGGGGACTTCAACACACCACTATCATCATTAGACAGAACATCTAGGCAGAGAATCAATAAAGAAACTAAGGCACTCAACAATACATTAGAAGATTTGGACTTAATAGACATATACAGAACACTACACCCAAATACAGCGGGATTTACATTCTTCTCGAGTGCACATGGAACATACTCCAAAATAGACTACATGCTAGGCCACGAAACAACACTCAATGAATTCAGAAAGATTGAGATTATACAAAGTAATTTCTCTGACCACAACGGAATGAATTTGGAAATCAATAAGGGCCAGAGAAACAGGTTTGGCACAAGGATATGGAAGTTAAATAACACACTCTTAGACAAACAGTGGGTCAAAGAGGAAATCTCAAAAGAAATCAGTAACTACCTTGAAACTAATGAATACAACAACACAACATATCAAAACCTACGGGATGCAGCGAAAGCAGTCCTGAGAGGGAAGTTCATAGCCATAAATTCATATGTTAAAAAAGAAGAAAGAGCTAAAATTGAATACCTAACTGCACACTTGGAAGAATTGGAAACACAACAACAAACTAAACCTAAAGGAAATAGAAAACAGGAAATAACAAAGATTAGAGCAGAACTAAATGAAATAGAGAATAAGAAAGCACTGGAAACAATAAACAAAACTAAAAGCTGTTTCTTTGAGAATATCAACAAAATTGACAAACCCTTAGCCAGACTAACAAAGAAAAAGAGAGAACAGATGCAAATACATAAAATAAGGAATGAGCAAGGTGATATCACTACTGACCCACAGAAATAAAGAGTATCATAAGAGGATACTTTGAAAAATTATATGCCAACAAGAATGACAATTTAGAAGAAATGGACAAGTTTCTAGAAACCCACAAACAGGCGACATTGATGAAAGAAGAAATAGATGAACTCAACAGCCCAATTACAAGTAAAGAGATAGATTCTTCCATTAAAAACCTCCCAACTAAGAAGAGTCCAGGACCAGATGGCTTCACAGCTGAATTCTACCAAACATTCCAGAAAGAGCTAACACAAATTCTACTTAAGCTCTTCCAAAAAATAGAAGTAGAAGGAATATTACCTAACTCATTCTATGATGCCAACATTACCCTAATACCAAAACCAAATAAAGATACCACAAGAAAGGAAAATTACAGACCAATTTCTCTAATGAACGTAGATGCTAAAATCCTTAACAAAATAATTGCTAATCGCATTCAACAACATATCAAAAGGATTATACACCATGACCAAGTGGGTTTCATCCCATTTATGCAAGGATGGTTCAATATAAGAAAATCAATCAATGTAATACACCACATAAACAAACTGAAAGAAAAAAATCACATGATCATCTCTATAGATGCAGAAAATGCATTCGACTAAATACAGCAATCTTTCCTCATAAAAACACTACAAAAGATAGGAATAGATGAAAATTTCTGAAAATGATAAAGGGTATATATGAAAAACCCAAAGCTAACATCATTTTCAATGGTGAAATCCTAAAAGCCTTCCCTCTGAGATCGGGAAGAAGACAAGGATGCCCACTATCACCACTCCTATTTAACATTGTCTTAGAAGTACTTCCACGAGCACTGAGACAAGAAAAGGACATAAAAGGAATCCAGATTGGAAAAAAAGAAGTAAAAATTTCATTATTTGCAGATGACATGATCCTATACATAGAAAGCCCTGAGAAATCGACAAAAAGGCTTCTAGAACTTATAAAGGACTTCAGTAATGTTGCAGCCTATAAGATCAATGCTCAAAAATCAGTAGGATTTCTGTACACCAATAACCAGCAAACTGAGGAGAAAATCAGGAAAAAAATACAATTTACAATAATAAACAAAAGAATCAAATACCTAGGAATAAATTTAACTAAAGATGTAAAGGACTTATATACAGAAAACTACACAACACTGTTAAAGGAAATCAAAGAAGAATTAAATAAATGGAAAAATATTCCCTGTTCATGGATGGGAAGACTAAACATCATCAAGATGTCTATCCTACCCAAACTAATCTACAGATTTAATGCAATCCCAATGAAAGTCAACACTATATTTTTTAAGGAACTGGAAAAACTAAGCACAAAATATATTTGGAGAGGCAAGAGGCCCTGAATTGCCAAAGATATATTGAAAAAGAAAAATGAAGTTGGAGGTATCACATTATCTGACTGTAAAACATACTACAAAGCTACAGTGATCAAAAATGCATGGTATTGGCACAAGGTTAGACATACTGACCAATGGAACCGGATTGAGAGTTCTGATATAGATCCTCACATATACAGTCATCTGATATTTTACAAGGCCACGAAGCCCACTCAGTTGGGAGAGAGTGGCCTCTTTAACAAATGGTGCTTGGAGAACTGGATATCCATATCCAAAAGAATGAGAGAAGAATACCATCTCACACCTTATACAAAAATCAACTCAAGATGGATCAATGATCTAAATATAAGAGCCAAAACCATAAAAACCTTGGAAGATAATGTAGGGAAGCATCTACAGGACCTTGTAATAGGAAATGGTTTCATGAACTTCACAGCCAAAGCACGAGCAGCAAAAAAAAAAAATTGATAAATGGGATCTCCTCAAAATTAAAAACTTCTGCACCTCTAAGGATGTTATTAAGAAAATAAAAAGGCAACCTACCCAAAGGGAAAAAATATTCGGCATCCATATATCTGATAGGAGCCCAATATCCTGCATATATAAAGAAATCCTACACTTCGAAAATAAAAGGACAAACAACCCATATAAAAAATAGGCAAGTTACCTGAAAAGACACTTCTCCAAGGAAGAAATACAAATGGCTAAAAAGCACATGAAAAAATGTTCAACATAACTTGCTATCAGGGAAATGCAAATCAAAACTACAATGAGATACCATCTTACACCCATCAGAATGGCAGCTATTAAAAAAAACAGGAGACACTAAATATTGGAGAGGATGTGGTGGAATAGGAACCCTCATCCATTGCTGGTGGGACTGCGGTATGGTCCAGCCACTGTGGAGGACAGTTTGGCGGTTCCTCAGAACATTAGCAATAGATCTTCCGTATGATCCAGCAATTCCACTGCTGGGTATATACCCAGAAGAACTGAAAACAAAAATACAAACAGATATATGCACACCAATGTTCATAGCAGCATTGTTCACCATTGCCAAAAGTTGGAATCAGCCCTGGTGCCCATCAACAGAAGAATGTATAAGCAAAATGTGGTACATACATACAATGGAATATTACTCAGCTGTAAGAAGGAACAAAGTGCTAAAACATGGAATAACGTGGATGAATCTTGAAGACCTTATGTTGAGTGAAGCAAGCCAGGCACTGAAAGATGAACAGTATATGACTTCACTGATCTGAACTGAGGAAAGTGAGCAGTCTCTGAGAATCATTGTCTGAAAGATAGGTTAACAAAGGAGAGTAAGAGAAGAGCAGGCTTTGAGCCATCACCCATATGGACATAATCTATGGTAAAGGGATAGAGTGTGGTTGCATGTTGGGGGATGGGGCAGATGAGGGGTGGTGTTCCTGGGTATGGTGGTGCAGCACTGGGGGGTGGGTGGATTACGAAGGGCTGTTTCAAATCCCCAGGGCATGTAACTGTGAATCTTGACATTCCATGGGTTGGGAGAGGGGGGTATCACGGGCCCTGGGGGGCTGTGGAGAAGGGAACAGTCAAGATCTAATGGGTTGTTTGGTGGTCATGGGGAAGGTTTTTCATTACCTTACAGTAACGGACACAGGACATGGTAAATATCATCAAAATTATTAAACTGTATCATCTAAATTGTATACTATAATGTAAATCACTGACAATGTTTAGTTACTATATTTTGCTATCTGCATAACAGTTATAACAATGCTAACAACCAAAAAAAAAAAAGTTGGGGAGTTAATATGGGGTGGGGAAGGGGGGTTGGTTTGGTATCTGGGAGTCTCCGGCACTCCATGTGTGACTTTGCTGTGACCTAAAACTTCTTTGAAAATTAAATGAAAAATTGGGAGACAATGGGGATTGAGAGGAGGAAGGTGTCATGGCACAACAGACATCCAATAACACAGTGATAAAGGGAAGGAAAAAAGGGGAAAAAAAGAGTAAGGAAAAAAAATGAATATATATATATATATATATATATATTTTAAAGGCATTTCCTTTGTTTTTTTGCCCATTTTGTGAATGTCCCAATCCACTAATTATATTTTATTTTGTTTTGTTCTTTGTTTGATTATTTGTTTTTTTTTCCTTCCCCCTTCCCCCCCCCCCCGAGTTTCCTTATGTTTGTCTCTTGCATGTAAGCTTATCACACTTGTTTCTTTTTCCTAGTAAGTGTATATGGTTATTTTATGGACTAAGTCTTCATGGAGGATTTGGATCACAGAAGGGTTACAATGGGTACTGCGGGGAATTATCAGGGGGGGGTGTCTGGGGGGGGTTTCATGGTGACTGTTTCATCCGAATATACATGAAAGATATACAAAATCATTCAAAGGATCGGGGGATGGGGCTTGGTCACGATGGGTGGATAATCACACAATAAATGAGGGAATCTGAATTCCTAGCCTGGAGAGCTCTGCCACAGTCTCCAAGGGAACAGCAATAGTCCTCTGAGTGTAGGGACAGTGCTTGTCATAATAGGATGACCCACTGATGTGTTTTTTTTTATTGATGACTACCCTTGTGAGTCTTTGCTCTTGTAAATGAGACTTAGCCTGCAGTTGTGGGGTGCCTAAGGGTTGCCACCTGAGAGCCTCCTTGTTGCTCAAATGTGGCCTTTCTCTAAGCCAAACTCAGCATATGATTGCGTTACCTTCCCCGCAACGTGGGACATGACTCCCTGGGATAAGCCTACCTGGCAACAAGGGATTAATACCAAGTGCCAACTGGCAACACAACTGGAAAAAGACCTTGAATAAAGGGGGAAATGGTAAAGACAAATGAGTTCAAGTGGCTAAGAGACTTCAAAGAGAGTCGGGAGGTCATCCCAGAGGTAACTCTTACGCACAACTCAGTAAGAGCTCATAGAACATCTAAGTGCCTATCACCCAACTCAGTGGGGTTCCTGAGAGCTCTGGAGACACCCTGGTCCTATATAAGGGGGGATAGCCCCAGAGACTGATGCCTTATCACTGGGTTCTATTTTGGAATCTGTGCTCCTGGGAGTGACAGAATTAGACTCAAATAAGTCCTCCCTGCACATGGTTCACCAGTCCCTTCTATTCAAACCTATATGTGATGCTGGAGTTTTTAGGTATACTTCCAGAGACTGGAGCCTCCCGCCTACCTATGTGCCAGGTGTGCATAAAATCTAGGTGGAGCTGCAACTCTTACCCTACAGCTCAATGGACTCATCCAAGTCACCTGGTGAGGAGACAACGATGGGCAATGGCCATCCCAGGGAATGGAGAGGGCCTGCATCTGCAGGCAGGATCATCCCACCCACCATATCCATGGGATATAAGCCCTCTCTCACTTGGAGTTGGAGTGGACATCCCAGTCCCCTCAGCATTGGGGGAAGAACTATGGACTGGAGTGGACTTGATGGTATTCTCTTGTTCACATATGGTGATTCTAGCAATGCAAGAAATTATAACAATGAGGTGGAGCCAGTGGCAACTTGACACTTTTGGGGTAGGGAGGGGATGAGCAGTTGAAATACAGGGGCTTTTTTGGGAGTTGGAGTTTGTCCTGAGTACTGTTATGGCAACGGATGTAGGCCATTTTAAATCAGCACAAACCACTCAGAACTGAGTGGGAGAGAGTGTGTTCTACAGTGTGAACTGTGGTCTATGGTTGGTGGCAAGGCTCTAGGATGTGTAAGTTCATTGAGGTTGGTGGGCCACACTTGTGGGAGATGTTTGTGTGGTATGTGGTGGGACCTGTGGGAGGTGGGTAACATGGGAATCCCAGTGGGTTCCGTGTAATATTTTGGGTAATCTAAGCACCTCTTAAAATATATGTATATATATATATATATAAATAACATTTTTGTAAGCAAATACACATATATGCATATATATTTATATATCATTTTGCAAATGTTTGTATGTATTGTGACAATTTTGATTGTTACCCATAATAATAATAATAATAATAAAAAACTACAATGAGATACAATCTTACACCCATCAGAATGGCAGCTATTAAAAAAACAGCAGACTCTAAGTGTTGGAGAGGATGTGGAGGAATAGGAACCCTCATCCACTGGTGGTGGGATTGTGGAATGTTCCAGCCACTCGGAGAACAATTTGGCGGTTCCTCAGAAAATTAACATTATATCTTCCATATGATCCAGAGATTCCACTGCTGGGTATATACCCAGAGGAATTGAAATCAAAGACATAAACAGATATATGCACACCAGTGTTCATAGTGGCTTTGTTCACAATTGCCAAAAGTTGGAATCAGCCCCGATGCCCATCAACAGAGGAATGGATAAGCAAAATGTGGTACATACATACAATGGAATATTATTTAGCTGTAAGAAGGAATAAAGTGCTAACTCACGGAATAACATGGATGAATCTTGGAGACGTTATGTTGAGTGAAGCAAGCCAGGCATTGAAGGATGAACAGTATATGACCTCACTGATTTGAATTGAGGAAAGTGAGCAGTCTCTAAGAACCATTGTCTGAAAGATAGGTTAACAAGTGAGAGAAAGAGTAGAGTAGGTTGTGAGCCATCACCCATGTGGACATAACCTATGGTAAAGTGATAGAGTATAGTTGCATATTGAAGGATAGGACAGATGGGTAGTGATATTACTGGGTTTGGTGGTGCAGGTTTTACAGGTGTGTAGGTTAGGAAGGGCAGGTTAGAATACCCAGGGCATGTAACTATGAATCTTGTCATTCCATGAGTCAAGACAGGAGAGTGTCATATGCCCCAGTGGGATGGAGAGGAAGGAATAGAAAAGATCAAATGGGGTATTTAGTGGTCATGGGAAATGTTTTTCATCACCTTTCAGTAATGGACAGAGGACATGGTAAATATCATCAAAAATTATTAAGCTGTACCATCTAAATTGTAAGCTATACTGTAAACCATTGACAATGTTTAGTTGCTATAATTCACGATCTGTATAACAGTTATAACAATGCTTACATCCATTTTTAAAAAAAGGTTTTAATATGGGGTAGGGAAGGGGGAGGGAGGTTGGGTATGTGGGAGTCTCTAGTATTCTGTGTGTGACTTTGCTGTGACCTAAAACTTCTTTGAAAATTAAATGAAAATTTGGGAGACACTGGTAAATGAGAGGGGGAAGGTGTCACGATATACTGGACATCCGACAATGCAGTGATAAAAGGAAAAAAGAATAATTTTTTAAAAAGGATTTTTTTCCCATTTTTTGAATGTCCCAATCCACTAATTATATTTTATTTTTAGGGTTTTTTTCTGAGTTTCCTTGTATTTTATCTCTTGTATTTAAGCTTATCATTATTATTTCATTTTCCTATTAATTGTATTTGGTTATTACATGGGCTTCATCTTCAAGGAAGGTTTAGATCACAGAAGGGTTACAATGGGGGCTGCAGAGGATCATTGGGGGGGTGTCTGGGTTGGGGGATTCATGAGAGTTAGTTCATCTGAATATACATGAAAGATATATAAAATTGTTCAAATGATCAAGGGGTGGGGCATGGTCACAGTGGGTAGACAATCACTCAATAAATGAGAGAATACTGAATGTCCAGCCTGGAGAGCTCTGCCACATTCTCCAAGAGAGCAGCAACAGTCTCGAGTGCAGGGGCAGTGTCTGGCAAAAGAGGATGGCCCACTGATGGGTTCTTGTTATTGATGACTAGCCTTATGATTCTTTGCTCTTGTAATAGAAACTTAGCCTACTGTTATGGTGTGCCTAAGGGTTGCCACCTGAGAGCCTCCTTGTTGCTCCAATGGGGCCTCCCTGTAAGCCAAACTCAGCATATGAACTCATTACCTTCCCCCCAGCGTTGGACATGACTCCCGGGGATGACCCTCCCTGACAACAAGGGATTAATACCAAGTGCCAACTGGCAACACGACTGGAAAAAGTCCTTGAATAAAAGGGGGAAAAGGTAAAGACAAATGAGTTCATGTGGCTAACAGACTTCAAAGAGAGTTGGGAGGTTATCCCAGAGTTAACGCTTATGCACACCTCAGTAGGATCTCATAGAACACCAAAGTGGATATCACCTCACACAGAGGGGCTCCTGAAGGTTCTGGAGACACCCAGGTCCTATATAAGGGATTGACGCCTTATCAGTGGGCTCTACTTTGGTATCTGTGCTCCTGAGAGTGACAGAGCTGGACTCAAATAAGTCCTCCCTGCACATGATCCATCAGTCCCTTCTATTCAAACCTATATGTGATACTAGAGTTTGTAGGTGTTCTTCCAGTGACCGGAGCCTCTGACCTACCTATGTGCCAGCTGTGCCTGGAATCTCGGTGGAGCTGCAACTCCTACTCTACAGCTCAATGGACTCACCCAAGTCACCTGGTGAGGAGATAATGATGATGGACAACGGCCATCCCAGGGAATGGAGAGAGCCTGAAGTTGCAGGCAGGATAATTCCCTCCACTGTATCCATGGGATATAAGCCCACGCTCACTTGGAGGTGAAGTGGACATTACCATCCCATACTCCTCAGGATTGGGAAATAGTTATGGACTTGAGTGGACTTACTGTTATTCTGTTGTAGACATATTGTGATTCAAGTAATGGAAGAAAGTATAGCAGTGAGGTGGAGCCAGTGGCCACTAGATGCTTTCAGGGCAGGGAGAGAAAGGGCATTTGTAATACAGGGGATTTTTCAGGACTTGGGGGTTGTCCTGAGTGACATTGTGGCGACGGATATAGGCCATTTTACATCAGCATATACCATGCAGAACTGTGTGGGAGAGAGTGTGGTATGTGAACTGTGGTCTATACTCAGTGGCAAAGCCCCAGGATGTGTATATCCATTGCAGGTGATGTACCACTCTAATGAAAGATGTTTATGTGGGATGTTATGGGAGGTGTGGTAGGTGGGGAACAGGGGAATCCCTGTAATTTATGTGTAACATTTAGGTAATCATAGCACCTTTTAAAAAATATATACATTAAAAAATTACAACAACAACAAAAAGAACCACTAAAAAAAAATGAGGTTAGAGAATGCTTATATATGCAGAATTGTCAAAAAAGTTGTTTGTTCATCTTTGGAAATGAATAAAAATGTTAAAAGCATATCACAGTTTTCATAACTAGCAGTACTATTATATGGGTTTGACAGTGGTTGAAAGGGAAAGTCTAAGGTCATGTTTATTATGAGAAGGAAAGCTAAAAACTGTAACCTGGTACTGCATAAAATAGTAAAACCTCATGTAAAACAGAAATATAGGTTATATTACATATATATGACAGAAACAAATATTAGAAAGGATGTGTAGGATTAAGAACACTCATTCACTTTTTTTTGGGTATGTAAAATTGTGAGGCTGCTATCAAAGGTAGTTTGGCATTTCCCCAGAAAGTTAAATATATGACCTGGCAATCCCACTTCTATATATAAGCCCTAAAGATTTGAAAGCAGGGACACGTACAGATATTTGCATACCCATGTTCATAGTGGCATTATTCACAATTGCCAAAAGTGGAAGCAAACCAAATAGCCATGAACAGATGAAGGAATATACAAATTATGGTATATACATACCGTTTACTATTATTCAGTCATAAAAAGAGTGATGTTCTGATATATGTGATAACATGTATGAACCTTGAAGAAATCAATTTGAGTGAAATAAGAAGAAACAAAAATACAAATATTGTATGACTTATATGAAATATTTAGAATATGAAAACTCATAGAGTCAGAATCTAGAATATTGGATATGAGGGACCCGGGGGTAGGAAATGGGGAATTAATGCTAAAATTTTACAGATGTTCTGTTTGGGTTGATTGAAAAGTTTTGGTATTGGATTGTAGTGATGGTAGGACAGCATTGTGAACGTAATTAACAGAATTAAATTATATGTTTTAATTTAGTTAAAAGGGGGAAATTCAGGTTGTCTATGTTATTAGAATAAAACTTTAAAAAATAACATAGAGCTAACACCAACAGTGAAACCTCTTGTAAATGATGGATTATTGTTAATAATACAAATATAAAAAATGTTCTGTTATGAATTTTAACAATTATATCCCAATAATGCAATGTGCTAATAATAGAGGGGTATACAGGAATTCTGTATTTTATGCATGACTTTTCTGTAAACCTACAACTTCTCTAGCATAAATAAGTAAATAAATAATTAAAAATAAATCATAATATAAATTGAAATTTAAAACTTTAAATGCACTAGTTATTAAATCCTCAGATTGAATTTAATATTGAACACTATGCTATTTATAAAAGATATAGCTAAAATATATGACACAGAGAATGTGAAATTAAAATACAGAGAAAGCTATAAGGAAAATAATATCCAGAAGAAACTTGATGTAGCAATACTACTATCCAACAGAATAGATTTCAGTTTAAATAATCATTAATGGCTATAAAGTGGGTAATTATTTGGTGGTAAAAGAGAAAATACTCAAATATTCTTCAGGACTATATAATCAATCCTGAATTGGTGTCTACCTAAAAAGACAGTTTTAAATTGACAGAACTACAATCTTAGTGGACATTTTAAAGTACTTTTTCTGTAATTGATAGATTTATGGATGTTACTATGTTTTATGGATATATATTTGAATATTGACCATCATAATCTTCATGTAACTGTACTTGTAGAGCCCTCACCCAATTATTAGAGACTTTACATTCTTTTCAAAGAAATATGAGCCACTTATAAAAATTAAGCCCTGATTAGGCTGCAAAGAATATTTGAACAAATACCAAAAAATCAACATTATATGAACTACTTTGACCAATATGCAATAAAGCTTTAAATAAGTAACTAAAAGATGGCAAAACCTCATAGGCATGGAAACTTTAAAAGACACTTGTGAATAATTAATGGATCATAAATTAGAATAGAAATGGGAAGTGGATGTGGCTCAAGTGATTGGGCTTCTGCCTATCTCATGGCAAGTCCTGGGTTCGGTTCTTGGAGCCTTCTGGAGAAGGTGAGCTGGCATGGCTGGCAGGTGTGGCAAGCTGATGCAACAAGATGACTCAACAAAAGATAACAAAAAGAGGAAAAAGAATGTGAGACACAACAAACCAGGGAGCTGAGGTGGCTCAGGTAATTGGGCAACTGTCTTCCAGCTGGGAGGTTCCGGGTTCAGTTCTTGTTGCCTCTGAAATAGAAGATGAGCAGACACAGAGATCTCACAACAAATGAACACTTAGAGCAGACAACGACCAACAATGGGGGAAGGGGGACAAATAAATTAAGTAAATCTTTTTAAAAATTACAACACAAATATAAAATATCATGCAAAAATTGTGGGAAACAGGTAAAGTAATGCATATGTTGAAAAGTATAACCTTGAATGTATTATTAGAAAAGCAGAAAAATCTTATGTTCAGCTTACAACAAAAGAAGTAAAAAAAAAGAACTGCAGAAAAAATACATTAGAAGGAAAATAAAAGCAATAAAGACAGAAATTAACATAATAGAAAAAGAGTATCAGCACAACAAAAAGCTGGTTCCATGTAAGGAGGAATGAAATAGTCAACATCTGGCCAGATTGATTTAGAGAAAAGTTTGAAGTTACAAATAAAAAATATTTTGAAGAAATAGTTGATACAACCTCCGTTACAACAGAGATTGAAAAAATCATAAGGGACAGTTATAAGCAAATTTACACAAATACATTTGAAAACTTAGTAGAAATCATCAAATTTATTTAAAAAATATATAAGTTACCAAAACTGACTTACAGAGAGAGAAAATCTGAATAGATCTATAAACATCACCTAAGTGGAAAATAAGACAAAAACAAAACAAAACATACCCAAAAATGAAAAGATAACTACCAAGTCAGGCAGCTTCCAAATAGTTAAGGAATAGATAAGCCTTAGTTTATATAACATCTTCAGAGCACTAAAAAAAAAAATCTAAAGCCTCAAATGGTTTTATTTGGTATTATTTTGGTATATTGACATCAAAACTGAACATTAATAGTACAAGAAAGAATAACAGGATAATTTTATGCGGGATCATAGATTTAAAAATCCTAAATTACAAAATATTTTAAAACATAATCTAGCAATGTTTAAAAAATACGACCAAGTTGGATGGTTTAACATTGGATAATCTATTTATTCACTACTCTGGATAGCTTAAAAGAGAAAAATGACAGGATAGTTTCACTAGATTCAGAAGCATTTAAGAAATTTAAATACTCATTCTTGATAAACCTACACGAAATCAGGAAGAAATGAGAACTTTCTTAACATGATAAATGGAAATAATTAAAACTCACATGAAATATCAAACTTTATAGCACAAACTTAGAAATTTCCTAATGAAATCAGGAACAATACTAGAAGGTCCATTATCATAGCTTCTATTTAATATTGCAATGGAAGTCTTTGCCAGTATTTATATAAATAAAAAGACAATTAAATATGTTTCCAATATTTTGAAAGGAATGAACACTTGTTACAGATTTTATGCCTTTAGTCTATGTCCATTTAGAAATCTGAGAGAATCTAAAGACAAGCCGATGGAACTACTAAGAGAATACAGATAATTCCTGGATAAAAGATCAAGTAGAAAAAAGGGCAATATAGAAAAAGTAGCAGCTAATGTGAAAATTTAATGAAAATGATTCCATTACAGTAGCAATAAAAAACTATATATATATAAAAAAAAAACTAGGAATAAAAAAAAACAAAGGAGGTATAATATATTTAAGGAGAAAATTATAAAACCTAATTGAGGTACATAGAAGAAGACCTAAATAAATAGATATATCTGGTCCGTGAATGTAAAGGTGCCGCTTTTTGTAAATTAATTGAAAAACTTAATGTAATTCTGAAAAAACAAAACAAAACAGAATACCCTAAAAACTACAAAACAAAGCAAAATCTCTCTGCAGTGTTTTCCACACAATATACCACCTTATCACAAAAAAAGTTACAGGAGAGTAAATGGCCAAATATTAGCCAAGTAAAAATTTAAATGAGAAAAAATAATTATGGAGAACTTAACCTACAAGATTAAAGTAGCGTGGCATTGATATAGATACAGACAAATGGAAATTGATACACAGTAGAAAGTGCACAAACAGGCCCACAGAATTATGGGAACTTATATGGCAGAGGCAATAGTGCAATACAGTGGTGAAAAGTTGGAGTATTCAATAAATGGTATTGGATCAATTGGTTATCCATTTGAAAAGAGAAAAAAATTTTATCCCTGTTTCATACTGCAAAGAAAAAAATAATTTCCATTATGTCATTAGTGGACTTAAATGTTAAAAGCAAAGCTTAAAATATTCAAGAAGAAAATATGAGGGTATTTTTATGACCTCAGTGTAATGTATCAATTCTCAAACAATATAGAAATCACTAATCATAAAGAGAGAGGATAAATGTGATTTCATTAAAATAATTGACTTGTATATGAAAAAATTGAACAATAAGCCACAGACTGTCAAAATATATTTTAACACAAATAGACATAATTATGAATACTATATGAAGAATCACTGCAAATCAAGTAGGAAAAGACAAATAATCCAATAGAAAAAAATGGCAAAGGACATGAATAGGTATTTCATAAAAGTGAAAATATGAATGGACAGTAAACATAGGAAAGGATGCTTAATGGCAAAGGCAAATTAAAACAATTGGATATAATTTCCTACCTATGATATTTGAAAAAAATGTAAGCATAATGATTTCATATGTTGTTGAATGTGTGGAGAAACACACTATACATAAATGGTATAAGTGTATATTAACACAAATGATTTATAACTCAATTAAGCAATATCTAGTGAAGTTGAAGATGGCAATCATTCTAAGATCCAGAAATACCACTTTAATCAAAACAAAAACTACTCAAAATAGCTAGTCTGAGGACTGTTGTTTATTGGTCCTCCATGAGATGAGGAGCTTCTGTCAGAATATAAATCAATTCAATACTCCCTTCATAGAGAAAATCTTGTTATGAATATAAATATCAGCTGAATAACATATTGTAATTTCTAATTTTGTTGGTTTACATTCTGATATAAGTTTCTTATCTCGTTATAGACTTGCCATCATCAGTTTGTGGATTGGCACTGATCTGTAGACCACATTTTGTGTAGCGTGGACCTAGAGAAACTCTCAAAAAATGGTTCCAAATTTTGGTTATTATAAAATCATCTTCTTGTGAATATTTTTGAGAGTTCTATGTGTGGTCTAGAGCTTGTGTGGCTTGAACAACTTGCCAACACTTATCAGCTTGCCCAGATGTGAGCAGAAGGGGAAAAAGTGGTGGTGCTTGAAATCTTTCAGCAGTCAAAAATAAAAGATGGAACCCAATTCTTTTTGCAATTCTCAGATATCTAGTATATTATGTTAGTCCCCTTTGATTATTTGTTCATAATTCAATTTATTGATGGTCACACTCCTTAATCATAGTAAAAGCCAAGCCAGTCTGATTTTCCTGGTCTCTCAATTAATTTTCAAACCATATTTGGAATCTGCCTTGCTCTCCTAGAAAGCCTCATTATATGAGTTTCAAAACTTTTAATATCCTCTTGGTGCCTGTGTGGTGTCATCTTTCTTGATGTCCAAATCTAATTTTGGGTGGGAGGTCCATCCTATTTCTGCAGGATGATTGCAGCAAATATTAACATTAATAAATCTGGAACACAATGTTGAAGGAAAAAAAAATTGCAAAAGCTAATTGAAAGGATTATGTAAAGTTTGAAATCACAAACAATATTTGTATCTTTATGAGTAATATACATATGACTCTATCACTTGATTTCTCTTTCTTGCATTCTCAAATCACTTGTCACCTATCAGAGAGGCTGTTGCTAACTGCTACAATGTTTCCCTCTGAGCAGGGGTGGGGAGAAGAATGAGAAAGGAAATGAGACTTTTACTGCACATAAAATATTTCTTTCTTTAAAAATAAAGAACTCAAACAAATATCTCTAATACTAAGATTAGTTAAATACAGGTAGTAAGCATCCTGTGCCTATAATATTATTTTCTGTATGTTTACAATTGTTTTAAATTAAAATAAAAAATATATATAATAGGATGAAAGTGTGAATGAATTGCTGCAAATTATTGATTTAGCCCCATCGTTTTCTGAAACACATCCACTGAAAATTCAAGATCACAGGTCTCAGGTTCCCATGCCATTCATATTAGGGCCATGTTTTAGCATAGAAGACCTACCATGTTGTACATTCAGTCTCTTTTGTATTTCTGCCACAGTTAAAATTAAATCACAGGCTTGATTTTTAGCACAGTTTACCCTGTGACTTTAAGTTTGAGGTTCTTTTTAAATGATACCATAGTTACTGTAGTGAGTTGAATGATGGTTCCCCAAAAATATATCTAAGTCCTAACCTCTAGTATCTTTGAATGTAGCCTTATTCAAAAACCTTTTTTTTTTCAATTTTAACTATATTAAGGATTTTGAGATGAGATCATCCTGAATTTAAGGAAGGCCCTATATCCAATGACAAGTGTCCTTATAAGACACAGAAAAAGAGACACAGAGGCACACACACCATGTGCATTGTTAATGCAGGGAGAAGTGGCCAGATATAAGGATTCATAGACTCATTGTGGCCAGTGATTTATCTGATTGGTTAGAGATATGAAAGAAACAAGATTAGAAGATCAGATCAATGAATTCTGGTTAAGAGACATTTTAATGTACTTGTTGGATTGGGAATAGATTGTGTAGAACTTTATGTCTCTTGTTAATAAACATTAATGAGCATCTGCACAGAGAGTACTGATCAACCAGGTGGACAGTAAAACTCAACCACTGAACATCAGCAATCCTCTGTACTTGGCTGCCCCAGTAGTTGCACAATGGCCCAGTGAACAGAGCAGTCATGATGGCAGAGATGGAAGTTATACATATCTCCAAACCAATGGTTCCTACTCCCAAAGTGTGATCTAGATACTTTCTCTCCTGAATGTATGACCTGTCATCAACAGAGATTGATACCAAGCCCTTGAATTGGTAAAAATCCCTCAACATGACCAACCAGTCACTTTGAAGCAAATTAATTACATCACTTCTGTCTCAAGAGAATTTCCCTCTGCCTTAACTCCTGGACACTTTGCCATCTGCAGCCCAACCTGATTGACATGATGCCCCATTGGCCCCAGGCTAAGCCACCAGAAATGAGTGATCAATGAGATCATCACCCCAGGTCAAGTTTGTGTAGAATATATTGACTAGAACAGCTAAAATTAAAGACTGACAATACTAAGTATTGGCAAGGATGTGCAACAAGAGGAATGCTCAAACATTGATGGTGGGAATATAAATTAAAATAATCATTTTGTAAAAATGTTTGGCATTTTCAAATATAACTCAATTATGATCCTGCTATTTCACTCCTTTACAATGTGTATTATTTACATATAAAATAAAATTGAATGAAGTACAGCTATATACAATAACATGGGTGGGTGAATTTCACAATGAACATTGAGCAAAAGAAAAGAAAATATATCAGACCCCTTGAACTTTAGACAGAGCAGTAATTCTTTGGAATTAACACCAACATAAAATATGAATTAGGCTTCCAACCTATGTTTGAGAATCTTAAACACCCAGATGCTCCTGAACCCTCAGAACAAATAGCTGACTTTAAATAGGCTTCCCATTCCATCTGTAGCTCATCCAAATCTAACACAGGTGAGAATCTTGGTAATTGTGATTCTACAGCATGCAATTATCACTGCAGTTTTTCTCAGTAATGGGGCTCTTATTGGTGACTTACCAAAGAATGTCCCCATTTCTATACTTACACACTGAGGATCTGATTTCTAGGCCATTTCCATTATTACCTATCTTATTTAGATTTCCCCCAAATCTTTCATGTCTTTTTCTGGTGCTGTGATGGTTTCATTTCTTATATTTGAATCTTTGATCCACCTTGAATTAAATTGGTATAAGGTATGAGATAGTCTTCCAATATTACCTTCTGGCAGGATGACTTACCAGTTATCACAATCCCATTTATAGATTAATGTATCACATCCCCCATAGTTTTGAATTGGCAACTTTACTATACATTAATTTCCTATATATTTGGTTTTATTTTTATTTATTAGAGAAGTTGTGGGTTTACAGAACAATGTGTAAAAATACAGGATTCCCATATACTACTCTAATTTAACACCTGGCATTGATTTATTTTGAACTATTCTGTTTTATTTCACCTTTCTATCTAATTCATGTATCAGTAGAAAATACATTTCTTCAAATATTTTATGATGATACGTGAAATTATGTAAGGAATTTATTTTTCACAATGCAATGGGAAAACGGTACTAGTTATCTAAGGAAGAGAACATGGGGCTCCTCCAATTATTAATAGCTATATATTCTAAATTGCTGATTTTTAGGATGAAATGTATTGCTTCATAAAGACTTTGGTCATGTGATAAATGTGTATCCAAGTTTTTGGTGTACACGTGGGGATGGAGGAAATTTATAAATATAAACTCCTAATCCCTGCCTTGGGTATTTAGGTTCGGTAGGTATGAGCTGGAGCTCAAGAGTTTGCAATGCAACAAACACTGCAGGAGACTTTGACGAGTATGAGCCTTAGTCAAAACTTTGAGAAACAATGTGAGTGATGGCTAGGTCCAGACTGGACCACAGAAACCTATTTATTTCTGAATAGACGTGGATACTGTAACCACCATTTCTAATTTTATTCAATGCAAAAATGCATCTTTAATTTCCTTTCTATAGTTTTAACTTCCCATACAATCTCCGTTGGTAGTTAAGGAGTTGAAACTCTGGGAAGTAATAACTTACTAGTTCTGTACATACATGTATATAAGAAAAGATACCACTCAAGCCAATCACTATTCAAACATTCTCATTACGATTCAAAAGACAGATAACTCAACCAGTTTAGGAGTCTAGAGAGCATTCAGAACCCACTTGTATTACTATAGATCATTTGAAATAATTTTTAAGACAAGGAGTTTTTGAAATAAGAATTCTATACCAAAAAGTGCCAGAGGAATGTATGTGGCTCGAGCAATTGAACGCCTGCTTCCCCCATAGGACATACCAGGTTTGGTCCCCAGTGCCTCCAAAAAGCAAAGACAAACAACACACAAACAAATGAATAAACCAACTTAGGGGAGCTGATGTGAGTCAGTGTTTGAGCACCAGCTTAACATATACGTGGTCCCTGGTTCATTCTCCGGCACCCATCCTATTAAATAAAAAAGGATCCAGAAGCTTAGGAATATGTATCATACTAAATAAATATACATGGCATGTTCTCTTGCATTTTAGTTAACTTTTATTTATTCATGCTTAACCTATTTAATTGTATTGCATGCTCCTTGAGGACAGAAACAATGTATGGATTTTCTTGTATCTCCCATTATACCTAATAATATTATTGACCAGTCTCATTAATTGATATGTCAACAAGGCTAATTGGTTTAGGGCAATATATCTCACAAGAGCAAAACAGGTGTCTTTGGAAAACATAAACAGAGCATTAATATGATAAGGATTGCTGGCCAAATTGTCTTTCCTGGGGGTGCAGAGCAGACAGAGGCAACTATAACTAAACTGGCTCCTGGAATGTCAGGAAGCAAAAGATTTTAAAAAGTTAAAAAGTGAACAAAATAAAAACAGATTATTGAATAGGAAATATGGCTTTTCTTTTCTTAAAATAATTTTTGCCCTATTGACTATTCACTGTATATCATTTGGCTTTTTAGCCATATAAAACAGTATCAGAAAAACCTAAAGAGAAAGACAAACTAACAGCCTGATTGTGTCCCTTCTGTTTCACAATAAACTTGGTCAGTATTTGATATATCTTAATAAATTTTATATAGAGACTGGCTTGGCACCAAGTTCCAGCCTTTCCTTGTTTGAAATGTATCATTCTTCCTAATGAGATTATCTTTTTGTTCAAAAAAATTCAGATGCCCTTCATAAGTCTACTTTATCCTTGAGCTGATGGAAAATACCAGAAGGTGAGAATAAGAAGTACTCACATCTTAAAGAACCTTATCATACAAAAAGCTTTGTCCAAATATTATGAATTTGTACTGTCTCTTCAAAGTTACTGATCTACATTTAAATTAGATTAATGAAATTCACAAGTACTAAGAACAAATATTTCTTCATGAGCAAGTGGGCACCCTGAATTCAGGTGTTAATTATATTAAGAGAAAGAACTTAGAATACTGAGTTCTGTTTGTAGCTGTAAAGCTGACCTCTATTTCCTTGCTAAATCAGATGCTTTTTTGTAGATCACTTTCATTACATGGCCAACAAGACAAAGCAACAACCTACAGTCAAACTTGGAGCCCCATGTCTCCTACATACTTTGCCGTGTGAATAGACACAAGGACTTTAACCTCTGTGAGTTTGTCCTGTTCAAAAAATATATATATTAATAATTATCTAACTTACAGGTCGTTGTAAAGATTAAATGGCATCATGTTTGTGAAAATCATTTTGTCTAAGGTCAGATGATAAAGTTAGCCATTACTGCTATTATTATTATTATCATAAGTTTTTGCTTCCTAGAATCTTGTAATGATTTACTAAATGGGATAAGACATTACTTCAGTAATCAAGAGCCCTGGAGCTTAACAATAACAATCATAATAGCTAGCATTTGACACAGCCCATCTTGGTCTGGCCCTGCCTACCTATCTTATATCATCTCCTTCTACTCTTTCCCCTTCACTAACTATTTTCCAGGCACATAGAGTTCCGAGAGAACACTAAGATAAATTTCCCCTTATTAGAAACATTATGCTTCCTGTTCTTTCTGCTTTAAATGTTCTTCTTCCAGATCTTTGCATGGTCGTTTCTTTGTGCACATCTTTCAGGTCTCCTTCAACAGCCCTATGCCCCTATGGTCTCCCTCTCATCTCTGCCCCTATGGTCTCCCTCTCATCTCTTATTCTGCTTTAGTTTCTTTATGGCACTTATATCTGATATTGTTTGCTTGTATATTTTCTATCTTCTCAATTAGAATATGAGATCCATGAAAGTGAGGACTGTTTTCACTCTTATTTAAGCCTTATATCCCAGCACATAGAATAGTGCCCGGCTTATGGTAGATGTTTCATAAGAATTTGTTCAATGAATGAATGAATGAATGACATTTGCTGAGCTTTATGGTCAGGCATTGTTTGAAATGTGTCATTGCATTTCATATTCAAAATAAGCTCACAAGATACTGTCATCCTTATTTTGCAGAAGAGAAAATTTAAGCTTAGTAAAATCAAATAAATTGTTCAAGGTCACACAGCTACTGAGTAGAAAAGCCAGGATTTGAACCCAGGTACTCTAACTGTAGTGGCCTTTCTTTTAAAACTCTAATGTTTCTAGAATTTATGTATTTTTGAGTACTTATTATGTACCAAGTACTGTGTTAAAAGTCTTTGTGCATAATTTCATTTTGCATTCATCTCTTTTTTTTTTTTTAAAGGGGAAGAACTTGAAGTTTAGAGAAGTTAAGTAATGGTCCCCAATCACACAGGTACTAGGCTGTCCTTTATGAAATGTCTAAATAAAGTTGATGAAATTGACCCATCATTTAAACAATATATTCTTTAAATTAGTTGTGTGTTCTAAAAGAGAAATAAGACCATAATAAGTCATCTTATCTATCTGGTCCAGTGGTGCACTTTGTTCAAAACCATATTTTTACATGTTTTTTGACTAAGAGTACTACTAAAAAAATTTGAAATGCATTTTCACAAATACATACACCCATTTGTGAGAGTGGCAAAGGGTATTTATTCCCTTGCTCATTTCAATCTATTAATTAATTTTAGCACTGAAACGAGAACTTAGGTCTTTTGACACCTACTTCATTTCTATTTCTGCTATATCTTGTCTTCATTAAGACCTTGCTTTAATTAACTGAGATAATTGGAAACAAAAAACAATATGGATTTTAATCTGTTTTAACACATCCTCTGTAACTTTGGCTAAATCTCAATCATCTCTCCTGTCCTTGTGTATATCGTTTACATGTTCTTTTCATTCACAGTTATTTCACCTAGATAGTTAACTGATTGTATATTTTGAAGTTTCTTGAGGTCATAAACCATAAACAGTCTTTATTATGTATCTTCAGGATATTATTTGTTATATATTGTATTATCTGGACACTCAAGAACACACTGGATCAATTATATTAGTTCCTTTAATCTAAGCTTGGAGTCCCACAAAAAAAAGATTCCACAGAAACACAGGGAATTCAGAGAAAACAAAATATTCATGAGGTCTTGGATATATATTAATACAAAAAATATTCCACCTTTTACCAGGGGATCTCCATCAACAGTTATTCACAATAAACAAGTTTCATGGACATTTCCACATTGGTATTTGCCAAAAGGAAAATGAATAACCCAATGTTTGTGTAACTATAAGAAGAGACATGTTTTTCCATTAGCAGAGAGAAGAATCTTGGCTGAATTAGTGTCAACTGACTCTATTCCTGTAAGCACAAATGGGAATCTTATCCATTGTCTGGCTGCCAAATAAATATCTGCACTTGTGCAAGTGAATTTCCATATTCAAAAGGAAAGGTTATTATATGGGATACTTGCCATTTTTCAGTAAGTATGAAATAAAGAATCTTGCAGGGCCTTGTTTGTTTGAAAAAACATGATTTATCTATCCTTACTGTTATGCTAATTTCTGTTGTTTTATGAACCACTAATCTGATTTAAACAAGTAAAAAATTAAGACTCTAACTTTACAACATTGATATTACTTCTTGATTGGGAAAAAATATTAACAGTCTGAACTTAAGCTTCAATTAGAGAAAAATTAGAGTTTTAATAAATCCATCCCTGGATAGATGGTGAAAAAAGAAAATTGCTTCCTCCTATTCTAACTGGTCAACATTAATTGATATTAAATGCTGATAAAATGTTTGACCTTGAGGACCTGATCATCAATTTTGGTAAGGGACACATAGATATTGTTAAGTAAAATAAGATGGCCATCTGAATCAGGTATTCCTAAGAAGGACCCCTTTCTAAGAGATGATTTTCCAGAGGACAAAAACTATTGATCTGCAGGGACTTTCCAAGAAAATGGAACAATGGAACATGCTACAGAACTGCGAATAAGCAACACCTGGTGATAATCCAGATTTGGTCCAGTACAAATAGCTTATCAGAATGGACAAGCAAAATATACTAATCATTGTATATCTGCTCCCCACCTTGTAAGACCACCTTTTTGTAAAATGGAAAGTTAACATCAGCCAATCAAAACATTTTTCGCTTACTTCCTTTCTTGACCTAAATAAGCCTCTCCTTTCCACTCCCTGGGTGGAGTTCCTTACCACTTTCAGTTTGGCACTGCCTGATTTCCCAATAACTTATTGCCCAAATAGACACTGAGTGAAAATTTAAAATACATCAGTTTATCTTGGACAACACATAGACTGAATACTTATTATGTAAGATTACTAAGGGCAAAATTAGATATCCAATAAGCTAATTCATTTTGCGAGGAAAAAGAGTAATTTAAAGTTGACATTTGATGGAAAAAGTCAGAGACAGAGGGATTCCTGTAGGAAAGAGTTAAATATTTTGAACTGAATTTTTGAGGAATTCAGAGAAATGTATCAGAAGATAGAGGGTATTATAAGTAGGGCAGTATATTAGTTTACTTCTAATAGAAGAGGGTACAGTTGGAAAGAGTAATGTAAAATGAAGTTTTGCAAATTGATAGAGATCATTAAAGGTCAGATAGAGGAATGTAGATTTCCTAATAAAAGTAGAAAGAAATCACTTAATATTTGAGAGAACAGGAGTAAGATAACAGGCTACAAGGTAGTATAACTAAGAGCATAGAGTCTGAAGCAAAATTATGGGGCCTTGAATTCTGGCTCTTCCACTTCTAGCTGTATAATATTGAGCAAGTTATTTAATTTCTGTTTGCTTCATTTTCTTCAGTGGTAAAATGCATCTAATCATTGTGCCAACTTTATATGACTGGTATGGGAATTAGATGATTTCATGCAAATAGACTGCTAAGCACAGAACCTCCCACTGAAGATCCACTCAATAAATGTTAGGGTGTATATTAAAAAGGGGGTAGGAAGGATTTAATTCCTAGGCCATTTCTGAATCTAGCCATTCTTATTGATCTTACGCCTTTTTTTTTTTAATTTATTTTTATTGTGGGTAAAAATCAAAATTCTCACAATACATACAAACATTTGCAAAATGATATATAAATATATATGCATATATGTGTATTTGCTTACAAAAATGTTATATATATATACATATATTTTAAGAGGTGCTTAGAATACCCAAAATATTACACGGAACCCACTGGGATTCCCATGTTGCCCACCTCCCACACCTCCCACCATGTGAACTGTGATCTTACGCCTTTTTATCTAAATCTTATCCTTTATGCAAACAAACCATTTTGGTCTTTCTTACCATTCAGACTTTAAATATAAACTCTTATATTAGTCAATGTTCTCTAGGGAAACGTAACTGACAGGGTATATTCCATAGGGCAGGCTGAAAACTGGGAAATACGATGAAGGTTTTCATCTGAATTCCCCAGGAGAAGCTGATTGGTGGAAGTAGAGATGGAAATCTCTCTTTTGACTGCAGAAATCATCACTTCTCCTTTTAAGACCTTCAAGTGATTGATGAAACTTCTTTCATTGTTGAAGGCAATACCACAGCTGACTGTATATGTAATAAGCCATCAGCCAAAAATGCAATCAATTTACTGAAGATTTAAATCCATGAAACATCCTTGCCTGAACAAACAACTGGACACCATAACCTAGCTAAGTTGACACATGAAATTAGCTTTCACAAAACCTTTCTTATAGTAGCCTATTTATTATTTTCCACAAACCCATATTCCTACTCAAGTTAAAACCTTTTTCTCAAATGGCATTCCTTTGCTAATCCAACCTAGATTACACTACTCCTTCAGATCTCTTTCTATTATGCAGGTGATACAGTCATTTTCCCTTGTTTTACTGTGATACAATTCTCTTTCTCCTTCACTGAAATCATCCTCTTAAAGATGTCCAAATTGATGTAGAATAGAAGCCAGAATTCACCAGTTTCATCCACACAGGTTTATAATTTTCTCATCATTGAATAGGATGTCAGGGAAGGGATCAATAAAAAACAAAAAGACAAAAAGCTTGAATAATATTAAAAATGAACAAAACTTAATAGACATATAGATATCACAGCACCCAAAACAGGCATGATATATATTCTTCTAAAGTGCTCATGGATTTTTTCCAGGATAGATCATATTTTGAGTCACAAAACAGATCTCAATAAAATTTAAATGATCAAAATTGTATGAAGCACTTTCTCTGATAATAATGGAATGAAGCTGGTAATCCAAAGTAGACAGATAAAGGGAAAAATCACAAATACGTAGAAATTAAAGAACAAACTGTTAAATAAACAGTGGGTCAAAGAAGAAATTAAGAGAGAAATCAGTAACTATCTCAAGATGAATAAAAGAATGCTGGAATGGTTTTACAAATGAGTAAGGGGTATCTTTTCGAGAAATTGTGAGATGCTTGATAGAAAAGGCCTAGATTGCTTTGAAGAGACTGTTGAGAGGCATATAGAGCCTAAAGTTATTTCTGATAAGGCCTTAGAAGGAAATGATATAATTATTATTGTGAACTTGAGGAAAGGTGATCCATGTTTTAAAGTTGCAGAGAGCTTAGCAAGATTGACTCCTGATGTTATATGGAAGGCAGAATTTGAAAATTACAAACTTGGGCATTTAGCCAAGGAAATTTCCAAACTAAGTGTAGAAAATGCAGCCTGGCATCTCCTTGCAGCTTATAACAAAATGTTAGAGGAAAGAGATTAGCTGCTAACTGAATTGTTGGGCACAACAAAACCAGAAAATGATTCTGGAAATTCCAAGCCTCTGGAAATCAAGCCCCTAGATGATAGTGCCCCATTTGAGGAATTAACTAAACATGGATCTTGTAAGTCAGGATTGAAGATGCAGTTATCTAGGAAAGACTTCTGGAAAGTCTTATTATCTGATGGCTTGGACCCCTGCTTCCTGCATGTTGAATCAACAACCTTTTTGTGAGAACTGTATGAACAAAACCACTGTCAGCCTGGACTAAAAGGGAAATGGAGGGTAGAGTTGAAAGGTAAAATTGCTTAGGGGGAAAACCATGGAAGCTGAGGTTTGGAATTAATACATCTCCTTGTGCAAAGAGAGGAACCCCATGCATGTGTACACAGTGGATGAATTTGCCCCAGCAGTTGAAAAGGGTAGATGATCCAGACTGCTATTCAAGGAGAATTTTGCCACCACAGGCACAGAGAAGGTGGATCACATTCCCCAAGGGCTGGGGAAAGTGAGGTAGACACCCCATAGATCTGAGAAGGGTGGGCCTGTCTTCCACAAATTAGGGAAGGCCAGGTCTCCATCTCATTGCTCTGAGAAAGTTGGGCCTGTATGCCAGATATCAGGGAGAATGTTGCCTCCACTTCACTGTACTAAGGGGGAAAAGACTCTACCCTAGAGATTGAATGTGTCCATCATGCCAATGTTCTTTGAGGGTGTGGTCTGGAGCTCGACCAGCACCCAGATGCTTGATGAGGGTGGAACCAATAAAATGGCCATTGGACAAGCCTGTTGAAAGGGTGGGTCCCCATGAGGCCCTAGGGAAAAGAAACCATCTTCTTGAGAATGGCTCTCAGACTTTGAAATCTGATGAAATATGCCCTACAGATTTTTGGAATTGTTGGGACCAGTGACTGATGTTTCACGCCAATCTCCTTATGGTAATGCAAATGTTTATCCTTTGTCTGTCCCTCTGTATATTGGAAGCAGACTTGTAAGTTTCACAGATCTACAGGGAGAAGGGAATTTGCCCCAAGACAAACTGTATTTCTATAAACTGATTGCAATACGATTTTTTTTTTAAGATTTTATTTATTTATTCATTTATCCCCCCCCTTGCTGCTTGTGCTCGCTGGATCAGCTAACCACGCCGTGCGGGCGGGCTTGCCTTCACCAGGAGGCCCCGGGAACCGAACCTGGGGCCTCCCATATGGTAAACGGGAGCCCTACTGATTGAGCCACAGCCGCTTCCCTGCAATATGATTTTGTACTTCACGTTGCTACTGAAATATGGTTTTTTGAATATTGTAATGTCTTTTTGGAATTCAGAGGGTGGAGTGTGGCAGTTTGATATTATTTATGAATTCCAAAAAAAGATATTTATTATGCTTGTAAACTGGTCTTTTCCTCTGGGCATGATACCCTTTGTTTGATTTAAATTCAAAGGCTGTATGTTTACTTGATTAAATCTAGCTTAGGGCTTTGATTCAACCATGTCATTAGGGAAACTCGGTTTAAGCCCTTACCCCTTCATGGGCTATATAAATGGACACTCAATCAAGGAGAACACAGAAGTAGACACAGGAGAACATACAGAAGAGAGACAAGCCATTTGCCTGATAGTTTGCAGTTGAAGAGAACAGAGTAGCTGAGCCCTATGCCAGGCTGTAGTTGACATTTGAAGAAGCCGGGCCTATGGAGACTTAAGAGGAAAGAGGAAGGCTGAAACCCCACAGATATTACCCACCATTTTGCTTCAACACGTGGTGAGAGTTTGGTAAGGAAGTAACCTTGAGTTGGATTCTTTAGGGCCTTGTATCTGTAAGATTTTACCCCAAATAAATGCTCTTTATAAAAGTCAACAGATTTTTGGTACTTTGCATCAACACCCCTTTGGCTGACTAATATAAATAGATAAAATCTTAAGAACATACAAAAACCTGCACTGATCCTTGAAGAAATAAAAGACCTCAACAAACAGATTGCAAGTAAAGAGATTGGAACTGTTATCAAACAACTCCCCAAAATGAAAAGCCTTGGACCAGATGGCTTCACAGGTGAATTCTACCAAGCACTCAAAGAAGATTTAACACCAATCTTACTCAAACTCCTCCAAAAATATAGCAGGAAGGAATGCTATCAAACTCATTCAATGAAGCCAATATCATCCTAATATCAAAGCCATATAAAGATATTATGATAAAAGAAAATTACAGGCCCATTTCTCTAATGAATATATATGCAAAATTCCTCAATAAAATAATAGTTAATCAAATCCAGAAAAATATTAAACTAAGTATTCATCACAATCAAGTGGGTTTTATACCAGGCATGCAAGATTGGCTCAACAAAAGAAAATCGATCAGCATAATATATCACATTAATATATCAAAGAAGAAAAATCACTAGATCATCTAGATTAATGCAGAAAATGCCTGGAAAAATCCAGCATCCATTCTTGATAAAAATACTCCAAAAGATAGGAATTGAAGGGATCTTTCTGGGCATGATAATTCCATATATGAAAAAACCCACAGCTAACATTGTACTCAGTGGTGAAAGATTGAAAGCTTTCTTATTGAGCTAGGGAACAAGACAAGGATGTCAACTCTCTCCACTATTGTTCAATATAGTACTAGATGTTCTAGCTAAAGGAATCAGGCAAGAAAATGAAATGAAATATGTGCAAATTGGAAAGAAAGAAGTAAAACTTTTGCTATTAGCAGATGATATGATCCCATATGCAAAAAGTCCTAAAAATCTACAACAAAGCTGCTAGAGGTAATAAATGAGTTCAAAAGAGTGGCAGGTTACAAGATTCACATGCAAAAATCAGTAGCACTTCTATAGACTAGGGATGAGCAATCGGAGGAGAAAGTCAGGAAAAAAATCCATTTATAATAATGACTAAAATAATGAAATATTTATGAAGAAACTTAGTCAAGTAGGACAATTGCATTCAGAAAACTACAATGCATTACTAAAAGAAATCAAAGAAGGCAGAAATAATTGGAAGAGCATTCTGTGTTCATGGATTGGAAGACTAAATATTGTTAAGATGACAATTCTACCCAAACTCATATACATATTCAGTGCAATACTGATAAAAATCCCCACAGCCTTTTTTTTTTTAATGTTCTTTGTTTTTTAAATATAATTTTTAATTTTTTAAAAGATACTTAGATTACATAAATGTTTCATAAAAAATATAGGGATTCTCATATGCCCCACTCCCCATACCTCCCATATTTTCCCACATAAACAACATCTTTCATTAGTGTGGTTCATTCATTGTAATTGATAAACGCATTTTGGGGCATTGCCACTGAGCATGAATTATAGTTTACTTTGTAGTTTATACTCTCTCCCACACAATTCTGTAGATTATGGGAAGATATATAATGACCTATATCTTTCATTGCCATGGCATTCAGGACAATTCCCAAGTCCCAAAAATGCCCCCGTATTACACCTGTTTCTCCCTCTCTTTGTCTTTGCAGCCTCCAGAGGTCACTGCAACCACATCAATGTTGTAATTTCTTCCATTGCTAGAGTCACAAAATCAATTGTAACAAATACCATCCACATATAAAAGGTTTTAGCATGGGAAGGGTGTAAAGGGGGAAGATGTTGGGTCTATGGGAGCCCCCTTGTGTTCTGTATGTGACTTTACTGTGACATGAAACTTATTTGAAAACAAAATGAAAAAAAGTAAGACACTAGGGAATAAATGGAAGAAAATGTCACTGTACATACAGTACAACAAATATTACAGTGAATGAAAGGCAAAATGTCAAAAAAATTAAAATATTTTTCATTATTTTTTAATATCCTTATTTTTAAATTTTATTTTTTTTTTAGTTTTTAAAAATTTTTATGTATTTTGTTTTTTATATTTAAACCTATCATTATTATTTCATTTTCCCACAGCCTTTTTAAAGAAATGGAAAACCCAACTAATAAACTCACTTGAAGAATAAGGGGTCCCGAATAACCAGAATCATCTTTAAAAGGAAAAATGATGTTAGAGAACTCTCACTTTCCAATTTTAGATCATATTAATGAGCTACAGTGGTAAAAACAGCATGGTACTTGCATAAAGAGAGAAATATAGACCAATGATACTGAATTGATGGTTGAGAAACAGACCCTCATAACTATGGTCTAGTGATTTTTAACAAGGCTGGCAAGCCCAACCCAGCTGGGGCAGAATAGACTCTTCAACAAAAGGTGCTGGAAGAACTGGATATCCATATCCTAAAGAAAGAAGGAGAGCCTGTATCTCACACATTATATAAAAATTAACTCAAAATGGATCAAATACCTACATATAAAACTAGAACTATAAAAGTCTTAGAAGAAAATATAGGGAAATATCCTCTAGGCCTGGTGATAGGTCTTCATTTCTTAAACCTTACACCCAATGCATGAGCAATGAAAGAAAAAAAAATATATAAATGGGACCTCCTCAAACTTGAACACTTCTGTGCTTCAAAGGATTTTTTCAAGGAGAAGAGTCAGCCCACTTAATAGGAAAAAAATATTTGGAAACCACATGTCCAATAAGGATTTGACTTCCATGCTCTATAAAGAGATCACAGAACTCAACAATAAAAGAGCAAACAGTCCAATAAAAGATGGGCAAAGACTCAATTAAACGTTTCTCTAAAGAGGAAATACAAGTGGCAAAAAAGCACATAAAAATGTATCCAATATCACGAGCTACTAGAGAGATGCAAATCTAACTTACAAAGAGATATCATTTCACACCTCATAGAATGTTCATTACTAAAAAATAAAAAAAGGAACTGAAAACAACAAGTGCTGGAGAGGATGTGGAGAAAGAGGAATACTCCTTCTTTGTTTTAGCAAATGTAGAATGGTGCAGCCTCTGTAGAAAACAGGTTGGTAGATTTTCAGGAAGCTAAATATAGAACTGCCATATTATCTGGCAATCCCTCTACTAGGAATATATCCAGAAAAACTGAAAACAGTGACACAAACAGACATTTGCACATTAATGCTCATAGCAGGATTATTCACAATTGCCAAAAGATGGAAACAACCCAAGTGCCCATTAACCAATGAATGGATAAACAAAATGTTGTATATACATACGATGGAATACTATGCTGCAGTAAGAAGAATTGAAATTAGGACACATGATAGCATGCAGATCCTTGAGGACATTGTGCTGAATGAAATAAGCCAGATACAAAAGGACAAATAGTATATGGTCTCATTAATATTAACTAAATACGAAGAATAAACAGGGAGTTAAAAATCGACAGTATAGGTAACTAGGAGATAGGTTGAGGGCTGAGAAGAGATACTGATGCTTAGTGCATGTAGAATTTTTAATTAGCTTGCCTATAAGAGTGTGGAAATGAATTAGAGTTGATGGTAACACATTATAGTGAAAATAACTAACAAAGCTGGATTATAAATGGGATCGTGGCTTAAAGGGGTAGTTTAGAGACACAAATGTCAATTGAAAGAAAGCTAGAAACTACTCTAGGCACTGAATAACATATTGATCCTGGAGGTGGATGAAGATTATTGATAATAATACAAATACAAGCATGTTCTACTATGAACTAGAACAAATATAAGTCACTATGACAAGATGGTAAGAATATGGTGATACATGTACAAAATACAATTAATGTTAACTTATGGACTATAGTTAGCAATAATATTGTAATATTCTTGCATCAATGTCAGAGAAAGTAGCATATCAATGCTAAGGGTCAATAATAAGGGGGTTATGGGATTTTTTTTTTCTGTGAACTAAGGAAAAACTTCAAAAATTTACTAAGGCGATGACTGCACAACTCTGATGAAAGTGAGAGCCTCTGAGTATACACTTTAGATAGAATGTACAAGGCATGGGACTGTATAACATAGTGAACCTTGTTTTGGAAGACGGTATATAGTTAAACAGTAAAAATATAAGAGTGTTCTTTCATGAACTATAACAAATATACAATACTAATACATAGTGTTAATAATAAGGGGTGTATGGAAAAATATACCAAGTTAATGCTATGGCCCATAGTTAGTGGTAATAGTCTGATCACGTTCTTTCATAATCTGTAACAAATGTTCCACAACAATGCAAGGTGTTGGTGCAGGGATGATGTATGTGAATTCTACATATTATTTTTCTAAGTTCACAACTTCTCTAATACAAAGTATATATTTAGAAAAAGAACAGGGAACCGGTGTAGCTAAGTAGTTGAATGCCGGCTTCCCACATATGGGTCTAGGGTTCAATTCCCTGCCTCAGTACCTAAAAAACAAACAAACAAATAAATAAATAAAACAAATTAAAACAAAACAACAACAACAACAAAAAAAAAAAACAGCCAAACTACTGAACATCATAAGGGCAGCAATTAGGACATCTCAGCAGCAAGAATTCAAGGAACTTTCCAAATGTATATCAGATCCAGTGCTGGACAGGATGCATACAATTCTCCCGGAAATTTTGTATAAAATACAGTGACTGGCACATAGTACAGATTTAGTCTAATAATTCTTAGCTATTATTATTAAACATTTCCCACGTAAATCAGGTAAATTTCTGATTCAGAGAGTCTAGAATGGGCTACAGGAGGAGGTAATTTTGTATAAATTTTTAAATGATTCTGAAGTGAAGCCAGGTATGGGAACCACTTTTAATGGACCACTATTAAGTGACACAGATATGAGCAAAGCCCAGCTTCTGTGCTCAGCTTAAAACTCTACAATGCTAAATATACTTATTGTGCCCTTGGTGTTCAACTATTCTATTCCCTGACTAATAAGCTATGGTCAAGGCATCATAACATACTCAACTACTGAGTACATAGGGGTAGTTCCCAAAGAAAGGAAAAAATTTTAACTGAACAGCCACCCCATGAAGTGTCTGCTTTTCAGACATTCTTAAAAGTGCCTTTATACAGAAATCTACTTAAATTTGTTGAACTGGGCTTTTCCGAACTTTATTTGAGCAAAAAATTACATTTTCCCCAAAATTATTTATGTCATTTAGAAAAATTCTCTGCACAACACACAGTGAGAAACATTGGACCATTAAGCTACTAAATTAAACCTATTATGATAACACCATTTTCACCAGATGTATACATTATTTGGCTTTCAAATATTACTCTCATAGTTTGTTTATTTATTAATTTTTTAATCTGAAAATCTCTAAAATTTATAAACACTCTGAATCACAAAGCAGCAACTCCCTATCTCTCCATCTCCCTAGCCCCTGGGAAGCTCTAATTTACTTTCTGTTCCTAAGAATTTGCTATGTCTATATATTTCATGTAAGTGGGATCATACGGTATTTGTACTTATGTGCCTTGCTTATTTCACCTAGGATAATTTCTTCAAGGTTCCTCAATTCTGTAGCATGTATCAGAATGTCATTCTTTTTTATGACTGAATAATATTCCATTATGTACATATACCACATTTGGTTTAACCAAAACACTTAGGTTTGTTCTGCCTTTTGGCTATTGTGAATAATGCTGGAATGAATATTGGTGTACAAGTATCTGTATGAAACTATGTTTTTAATTCATATAGTAGTGAAATTTTCAGGTCATATGGTAATTCTATATATAACTTTAGAGGAACTGCCATACTGTTTTCCACAGTAGCAGTACAATTTTACATCTCCAGCAGCAATGCACAGGTGTTCTTATTATCTTTTTTTAAAATTAATAGCCATCCTTGTGAATGTGAAGTGGATGGTATGTCATTGTGGTTTTGATTTACATTTCCTTAATAGCATCTTCTCATGTACTTATTGGACATTTGTATATCTTCTTTGTAGAAATGTTTGTTCAAGTCCTTTGCACATTTACAAAATTACATTGTTTTTATTTTTCATTGAGTTGTAGCAGTTCTTTATAAATTTAGTATATTAAGCCTCTAACAAATATATGATTTGAAACTATTTTCTCCCACCTATAGATTAGTCTTTTCACTTTCTTGAAAATGTCCTTTGATGAACAAGTTTTAAATTTTGATGAAGTACAGAATATCTACTGTTTCTTTTGTTGCTCATATTTTTAGTGTCAAATCTAAGAATTCATTGCCGAATCCAAGGTCATGAAGATTTGTCCCTAAGCTATCTTCTGAATTTTTTAATGATATTAACTATTTTATTTAGGTCCTTGATGCATTTTGAATTAATTTTTGTATATAGTGTGATGTAGTGATCCAACATCATTCTTTTATACATGGAAATTCAGTTGCCCTAGCATTATTTATTGAAAAGGCTATTTTTCCCCCTTTGTTTTTCCTTGGGATCTTTTCAAACATCAATTGGTCATATATATGGGGGTCTACTTCTGGACTCCCAGTTCTATTCCATTGGTCTATATCCCTGTGCTTAGGCCAACATCACACACTGCTTTGATTATTGCAGCTTTGTAGTACATTTTGAAATCAGAGAGTTTGAGTCTTCAAAATTTGTTCTTTTTCAAAATTGTTTTGGCTATTTGGGTTCCCTTGTGATTTCATATGTATTTGAGCATCAACTTTTCCGTTTCTGCAAAAAAAAAGCTGCTGGAATGTGAGTAGTGATTACATTGATTCTGTACATCATTCTGGTTAATATTGGCTTCTTAACAATGTTAATTTTTCCAATCGATGAACCTGAGATGTTTTGTCATCTCTTTAGTTCTTTAATTTCTTTAAACAGTGCTTTTTAACTTTTTAAAAAAGAAGTTTAGATTACAGAAATGTTACATAGAAAATAGAGCATATTCACATATACCCCACCCCTTACCCTTCTCACATTTTCCTCTATTAATAACATCTTACATGAGTGTGGTACATTTGTTACAATTGATGAACAAATATTAAAGCATTGCTGCTAACCATAGTCTAAAGTTTCCATTATGGTTTATACTTTGCACCATACAATTTTATAGGTTTTGACAAATACATAATGTTCTGTATCATGCAAAACAGTTCCAATACCCTAAAAATGTCTTATGTTCCAGCTATTCTTCCCTAGTGTTTTGTAATTTTAATTCTACAAGTCTATCACCTCCTTGGTTAAATTTATTCCTAGATAACTTATTCTTTTAGATGCTATTATAAATGGAATTTTTTTCTTGATTTCCTTTTCACCTTGTTCATTAGCAGTGTATAGAAACACAAATTATTTTTGAGTGTTCATCTTGTACCCTGCAACTTTGCAGAATTAGCTCATTATCTCTGGTATTGTTTTGGTTATTGATTTTTTAAAATATTTTCTATATGTAGAATCATGTCATCTACCAATAGACACAATTTTATTTTATTTTTCCCTTTCCAATTTACATGCCTTTTTTTCTTTTTATGTTAGGATTCCTTCATTTTCACTAGGTATGTATCTTACCTGACTTCCAACTGCTACTCCTATGTTTTAGTTTTCTAGGCTGCTGACATGCGACATGCCAGAAATGGTTTGGCTTTTACAATGAAGATTTATTATCTTACAAGATTACAATTTTGAGGCTGAGAAAAATATCCAAATCAAGGCATCACTAGGCCGTGCTTTTTCCTCACAAGACCAGCTGCCAGAGGTCCTGGATTCCTTCATCACATGGTAAGGAACATAGTGGTGTCTGCTGGTCTCTCCCTTCTCTTCTGGTTTCATTTTTTTTTTTCAGCTTTTAAGGGTTTCTCTCTGTCTCTCTCTGTTTTCATCCTCTTTATAAATGACTACAGTAAGAAGATTAAGACCCATCCTGGACCATGTCTTAACTGAAGTAACCTAATCAAAAAGCCCTTAACGGATGTAAGCTAATTTTGAACAATAGGTTCCACATCCACATCCACATCACCTTTAAGAACATGATTTTCTGGGGATACATACAGTCTTAAACTACCACATATAGTTTCTGTTTAGATAAGTCACAAGGATAAGTCAGCTTCACAGTTCCCAAATAGCTTTTGGTAGCTCACTAGCCCATGAGATAACAGAAAGGGCCAAGGGATTCTATATTATTCCATAGGTTTAGCAAACATTGTACACACTTTTGATATTTCACAATGTGTTTAAACATATAAAAGTCTCTGAGAAATCTTGCAACAAAGAAAATTCTTCAACTTTGTTTAACCCAACATTTCCCAAACTTATTTATTGGGAGGAAATCCTATTGATGAAGCATATTTATCCACATGAAGAAGTGGAGTGAAAACTTAATTACATGTCCTCCAGTTCCTGCATTTCTTGCTTGCTGCCTCTTAATATCTTTATTGCCTAAGAGGAGCAACTATTTTTAGATTTTAGACCACACAGTTTCTGGTCTGAAATTGACCTTGTTCAGCTATTACTTAAGGCATTTTTCTCTTAATTGTTTTGCCTTTACTTCTATTATAAGTAGAGAGAAGGTCAAATACTCTTATGAACCAGTCAACTATTTTGTCATAAGCACTAGGTATGAGAAGCTTTTTCAGAATGGAAATCTGGTCTCATAGTTGTAGAACAAAACCAACTTCTGTTTTATTTTACAGCATGTAAAAATGCTTTCACTTAAACGCAAATCTAAGCAAACCACAAAAATTTCATTAGCCACAAATCAAAGAATACTTAGAGCAATGCACAGGTTGCATATTTATGCATCAGTCTCTCTTTGCCTGTCTTTATTTATTTATTTTTTTATTATGGGTAAAAATCAAAATTCTCACAATACATGCAAACATTTGCAAAATGATATATAAATATATATGCATATATGTGTATTTGCTTACAAAAATGTTATATATATATATATATATATATATATATATATATATATACATATATTTTAAGAGGTGCTTAGATTACCCAAAATATTACACGGAACCCACTGGGATTCCCATGTTGCCCACCTCCCACACCTCCCACCACATCACACACAAACATCTCCTACAGTGTGGCCCACCACCCTCAATGAACTTACACATCCTGGAGCCTTGCCACCAACCATAGACCACAGTTCACACTGTAGACCACACTCTCTCCCACTCAGTTCTTAGTGGTGTGTGCTGAGTTAAAATGGCCTACATCCATTGCCACAACAGTACTCAGGACAACCTCCAACTCCCAAAGAAGCCCCTGTATTTCAACTGCTCATCCCCTCCCTACCCCAAAAGTGTCAAGTGGCCACTGGCTCCACCTCATTGTTATAATTTCTTGCATTGCTAGAATCACCATATGTGAACAAGAGAATACCATCAAGTCCACTCTAGTCCATAGTTCTTCCCCCAATCCAGAGGCGAATGGGATGGTGATGTCCACTCCAACTCCAAGTGAGAGAGGGCTTATATCCCATGGATGTGGTGGGTGGGATGATCCTGCCTGCAGATGCAGGCCCTCTCCATTCCCTGGGATGGCTATTGCCCATTGTTGTCTCCTCACCAGGTGACTTGGATGAGTCCATTGAACTGTAGGGTAGGAGTTGCAGCTCCACCTAGATTTCATGCACACCTGGCACATAGGTAGGCGGGAGGCTCCAGTCTCTGGAAGTATACCTAAAAAACTCCAGCATCACATGTAGGTTTGAATAGAAGGGACTGGTGAACGATGTGCAGGGAGGACTTATTTGAGTCTAATTCTGTCACTCTCAGGAGCACAGATTACAAAATAGAACCCACTGATAAGGCATCAGTCTCTGGGGCTATCCCCCCTTATATAAGACCAGGGTGTCTCCGGAGCTCTCAGGAACCCCACTGAGTGGGGTGATAGGCACTTAGATGTTCTACGAGCTCCTACTGAGGTGTGCGTAAGGGTTACCTCTGGGATGACCTCCCGACTCTCTTTGAAGTCTCTTAGCCACTTGAACTCATTTGTCTTTACCATTTCCCCCTTTTATTCAAGGTCTTTTTCCAGTTGTGTTGCCAGTTGGCACTTGGGAAAAGTTTTCAATTAGCAATAATCGTGCCTTGGATAAACCTCATTGGCTACTATACTGCCACTGCACAAAGCTGCCAGTTGTCTTTGCCTGCCTTTAAAATATAACACTCTCTAAAGCTTTTTTAAGTATTTCAAACAATAAACAAATTACAACAGGTGTGTTTACCTACAGAATGTACCAGCTATTGCACCTCCATTCAACATGGCTGCTCTTGAGTTTCACAATTTACAGAAGAAGGGTGCTATAGCTTAGCATGGGGCTGATTTGCCTAAGTTTGAATCATGGGTATTCAGTCTACCTTAAGAAGGAACTACCTGGGTCACCATTAACATTTTACTTTGTGTCTTTAACAGAAGGATTATGGCTGCAAAAGCCACAACAAATACAGAAAAAAATCAAAGCAAATTTGCAAATGAATATCCTGACATATATGTGTCATTCACCAAAACTTGCCCCCTCCTCCCAAAAAATTGAAGCTAGGGCCTAATAGGCATTTTACTAGTGTTATTTTAAATAAGATCAGAAACCAAACTCAAAGAGCCCAGCTGTCTGTCACCTGTCTGTGTCTGGCTATATGAAGCTGCCATATATTCCCTGGTGGCTCTGCTTCCTAATTACATAATGGGTTAACCAGCAATCTGTGTTTCCTGCCATCACTAATCAAGGCAGTGAACACATTTATTGTCCTTGGGCTTTTGGACTCTTGAAAGCATTATAGTTTTTGCCCATGGCTTATTGCTTAAAGAAAGCTGGACTATTCACAGAAACTTTCTGAGACTCTCCATTCTTTTTTTTCTATGACCCTCTGACAGCTTCACAGATCTATCCACCCTTCAATGACCCCTAATTCAATTTCCATTTAATCATTAACATCATTTTCATGGAGCTGTCTTTCTCCTGGACTTCATATGCCTTTGCTTTCAAATTCCACACTGGGACAAAGCATCCCTGAGAATTATATCTATTTTGCAATTTTCAAAACTTGAATTTGGCGGTTGTCAGCTCTTACTATTGTGGGAAGCCCCAATTGTTTGGTCCTGAAGATGGAAAACTGCACACACACATGCACACAGACATACTCATAATTGGACAACAGAAAAAAAAAAAGAGAAAATATGCCAGGAAATTTTTTGGAGTTTCTAAGTCATTCTGATAGCTGTTTAAAATTCCATTGAACAGATATTTATTAAACATACTGCATAAGTAATAGAAACTGGAGTTTTTACAATGATAAAAGTTCCAGCCACATGAGGTTTATCTAATTTAATAGAATCTCAAAGTGCTTGAGTTATAACATTAGATTTAAGAAATAATGAGTGAATTAAAGGTACCTTTGTCCTGTTCAGATTCTCAGAACAGAGAAATGAAACATAGTATTTTGATTTACGGACTTGATTATTTATTTTAGTATTTTTCTTGTCTTTCTTCATATACTGAAGGTTAAAATTTGCACTTAATTATTAAACATCCACATTGATATACCTGAAGTACTGTGTTTGCTCCAATGCAACCTTTTCTTTATGTGAGAAATCCCAGCTTTAATCTCTTAAGTTCCTTACTAACATTAAAGAATACCTTTAATTATAAGAATTAGGCCAGAACTTTGGTTTTAATTCAATGTGATAATTCAAATATTATTTCTGTTACAAAAAGTCAGTACACTTATTGTACAAAAAAAAGAATATTTTGATTATATAGTAATTCAGATTTTCATTAGTACTATTCAGTTTTGCTACTATTCCTCAACCCAAACTTCAGAAAGTAATTAAACCATCCTTATTATTACCTGTCCCATGCCTAGAATACATGCCAAACAGTCAATTAAATGTCTTAGTTCCTTACCTTGCTGTTTTCTATTTCAATAGTACTTATCACTGACACCTAAATAACTCCAACATGAAGAGATCCTAAACTAGACAGCAAATAACAGTGATTTTCGAAGTTGAATAAAGGCCAGATAATGAATTTGAAAACATAAGGACACCAATACACATGAAAGGTACCTTAAACTCTGTGAAAGTGTTTGGGTAAAATTAAAAGCTCTGGTTTATTTAAATGACTGATTTAATAGTCACTTAACTACGTTTGATTAGTGGTTAAAATTTTATTAAATAATATACTTTTTTTTGTTGCTGCTAGTCATGCAAACACATATAAGTCCAAGCTTCCTTTTCAGGCTGGAATTATGATGACTAAAATATCCCAAAGGGGGTATTTCTTACCTAGACCACCTATACTTATTGAAATTTTCATTTCAAATTTCCAGTGGTATTTTTTTTTCGTGTTTTTTTTTTAATTTTTAAAAAGATATTTAGATTACGTAAATGTTACACAAAAATTATAGGGATTCCCATACACCCCACCTCCCACATCTCCCACAACCTCCCACACAAACATCCTGCATTAGTGTGGCACATTCATTGCAATTGATAAACACATCCTGGGGCTTTGCCATTAAGCATGGACCATAGTTCACATTGTAGACCACACTCTCTCCCACACAGTTCTGCATGTTATATGATGGTATAAAATGGCTTATATCTGTCATTGCAATGTCACTCAGGACAATTCCCAAGTTCTGAAAAAGCCCCCATATTACAACTGCTTTTCCCTCTCCCTGCCCCCAGAGCCTCCAGTAGCCACTGGCTCCACATCAATGTTGTAATTTCTTCCATTGTTTGAATCACAATCTGTCTATAGTAGAATACTAGAGTAGGCTTACTTGTATTACGAGTGGTTTTTAAGCACACATTTAGTATCAGTGCATTTTTAGAAAAATTAAGCTCTTCTGCTTTTTTAAAGTCTGCTTGTCTCGGATCAAATCATAGCAAATATACATATTTGTTAAGTCACTTACTAGACACAAAACAAAAGGGAGGATGCAACTAGTAAACATGAGTATATATGAAAAAAACCTTATGGACTTTCGGAAAAATTTATATATGGTGGCAATTTATCAGTGATCTGTAAATGAATCTACTGAAAAAGTTTGAGCTCACCAGTAGTATAAAGTATGTACATTAAAACAATGGAACATGATTTGTAAATTAACATATTCACAATTATTTAAAACAACTAAAATGCTCAGTGCTAGCAAAGGTGTGGAAGCAGCTTCCTAATTTATTGTTAATGGAAGTATAAACTGGTAAAATTCTTTGGGAAAGCAATTTAGAAATACATATTAAGAGTCTTAAAAATGATCTCACCATCCCAGATTCCTCCGGATTGGGAAATTAATGATAGAATAGAGTAGACTTACTGTTATTTTACTATAGACTTATTGTTATTCTAGCAATGGAAGAACTTTTAACATTGATGTGGAGGCAGTGGCCACTGGAGGTTCTGAGGGAAGGGAGAGGGAAAAACAGGTATAGTATGGGGACATTTTTGGGACTTGTGAATTGTCTTGAATGACATTGCAATGACAGATAATAGTCATTATATATTTTGTCATAACTTACAAAATTTTACGGGACAGAGTGTAAACTATAATGTATAGTCACTTAACTACATTTGATAGTAAACTATAATGTAAACTATGTAATCCACAGTTAGTGGCAATGCTCCAATATGTGTTCATCAAATGTAACAAATGTACCACACTAATGAAGGATGTTGTTAATGTGGGAAAATGTGGGAGATGTAGGGAGTAGGGCATACGGACACCCGCTGTATTTTTTATGCAACATTTATATAATCTAAAGTATTTTTCAAAAAGTAATAAATAAAAATATATTAAAAAATGATCTTAATATGATGCAGTAAGTTCACCTTTAGAACATAAAGCTTTGAAAGTGATCATAAACACTATATTTTATGCACAATTATGATCATCACAGTGTAGTTTATAATTGTCAAATATTGGAAGCGACTGATAGAGGAATGCTTTTGTAATCTATAGCAATCTATGATGCCATCCACTTAATGAAATTCTATCCAGCCATTGGAAATAATGTTTTCGAAGACTTGGCACATGTGCATAATATAGTATTAAATGAAAAAAAATACAACTTGGTGCATATTGTATTCTAGGAAAAAAGAAGAAAAATATGTGTTTAGGATGGAAAGGAATATTGGAAAGCTACAAAAGTTACAATGAGGTGAAAATTTTAAGACTTAACCTTTCAATAAACAATTTGCCACTTCAGTCTACTCTTTCATAATTTGAGTTTAATTTTAAACTCAAATCTATATTAAGCATAATTTAAAATTACATATAATATGAAATTGAGTATAATTTATTAAAATTCTTATACAGGGATGGCAGAGCCATGATTTGGACACCAGTTCTAGTGACAGTAATGTAAATTATGTAAGTGTAAGACTGAATTAATCAACCTTAATACATAACTCTTAAAATATGATTTTATGATCAACCTATTATGAACACAGTCTGATAGTATTCTACTTACAATTTATGATTGATTGATTAGCTGTGTTATTTTGGCTCAATACTTCTAATGATTCACTCTTTAAACAAGTAGTTTTTTAAAAAACAGTTCTTTCTTACAGAGGACATCTAATGTATGCTCAGAGATAAAATTATCAGCTATTTTTTTTTTTGGTAAGTTGAATCAGGTTTCAATTGAGAGGAACCATATCTATTAACCTTGAGAGTTGAGCTGATGCTGATGTCCCGGAAAACATAAACTAGTTTGGGTCTCCCTTAAAAGAGGAAGTTCACGATATATTAAGCCTTGGATGGACTTGGTGTTCTTAGGCTCCCCAGGACATTAGGGGATGAGTTAAATTGATTTTAATGGCATTGTTCAGAATTTGAGATGCCACTAAGTTGCCCCAGAGCTTGGTATGGGTTGGATTCACAAGGCGGAACATCAGAAACAACCAAAAAACAGTCATTCACAAATTGAATGACTACAGAGAAAACTGCTTTCTTTACCCATTCTTGCACACTTGCACCACCCACAAGTTTTATAATTCTTTCCTCTACAAACCAATAATTTTGTTTATTTATGCTAATACTGTAGGTCTTAAAGGTCATCTAAAAAGATTTTAAATCTATCTTGGTGCTCTTTATCTTTAATGAAGATACTCTTGACAGGATTTGCTACTTATGTGTAGTACCTAGAAAGACCAAGAGGGTTTTAAGATATTTTTCACAACTCAATCTACTACTAAGACTTCCTGCTCTCTAAACATGCTTAATTAGCAGCTCTATTAATAATTAAAGAGATCAGGATAATGTCAGCTCTGTTTCTTGGATATATGGTGGCCTTTGATCAAAAAGAACAATCTCAGAGCCAGAGAAAAGCTGAACTGTCGGTTGTAGTAGTTTCAGCCAGCTAAAGCTATAGCTTATTGCTTGATGATGTAATTCATTGAGTCATTGAAGTTTTGCTTCTGTTCTCCTTGCTTTCAAATTACCCTTTCTTCAACTCACTAAACAATATAATTTTTGTATGCCCAGTTGTCATTTACTATAAGCAATTAATGAATACAATAGGGTTGAACTACATCAAATAAACATAGCTTATATATGAGAATGTTTATGATCTAGGACTAAATTGGCATTATATATAATGTTTATTAAGGCTTTTAAGGCACAAGAAAGAAATTTTTCATTAGAATTGCTATATATCTCAATCTTACCACCACATAGGAAGTTGGGGAAGCAACATTTTCCAGGGACTTTCAGTGTAGTTCATGAGGGCTTCCTTGATTTGTTTCTGTGCTTTAATGATGAAGGCAGCACTATCCAAGCATAGTACTTTAGTTACAGCTTTAATTTCCTTATAACTAAGTAATATACTCTTTCTTAAAGCAGCCAAATAGTTTTCTGCGTCTTATAGTTGGCTTATATAGAGGCAGTCTAATTAATTTATATGTGTTAATCTCCTACAATTTCTTTATCTAGAAATTTACTCATCAGCATACAACTGTAGCATGATTCTGAAATTTTCCGCCTTAGCCTATAATTAATTTGAAATATTAGTTTGGGTTACCTACTAATAAGCATAACTTACTGAAATTTAAATTTGTTTTCACTTTTATACTTTTTTCTCCCAATCTTCCAAAAAGCTTCATCACATAGAATAAAATAATCTTATTCTACACTATTTTTTTCCTGATTGCTCCAGTCATCTATATTCAAATATATTTATTGTTAGTTATTTTTTCTGATATGTATTAGAATACATAGCTTTTTCTTATATCTGTAGTACAGTAAAAACTACCATATCAATCAACCACTATTGGAATGTTATAAAAATACAGCAGCATATTTGAAAATCTTAAAGTAGTTTCTTCTAATCTCTTGTAACTCCCACATGGATTGTTCTGGCACACTGTAGAGTAGTGGCTCTTAACTTGATCAACATCTAACTTCATTTGTAACACTGACATGAGATTCTAGACTGCAAGGAACTGGGTTAAGGTGCCAAGGGATTAAAATGCAGTTATCTTTGTGGTTAAGCTTTCAAGTTGTGGTTGAATGGAAAAGGAACATTCACTCTATGGTTTCCACAATATTTGTTGTTGATATTATTTAGCAATAAATGACAGGAAATTAAATTTACATACCTAGACTAACCTGAGGAATACACACAACATTGAAAGTACATAGGTTTTAGCCACCTACACTAAAGCACAGAATACAAAAAAAGCTTATTTTAAAATCATTTCAATGTTCCTTAGAGGAAAAAGGATATTGACCTATGTAGTATAAAGAAAAATTTGGTATCCAGTTTCTCCAATTTCTGGGATATACCTTTGGAATACCTTTGAAATTTCCAGTGATACGAGGGTCTTTTGCTATTCATTGTGGACCCAGTACCACACCTGAGAGTTTTAATGTAGAGAGATTACAGGATGGAGCCAACTACACCTGCAGTCTTAGGGTGGGTGCTGGCCACACCAGAAAGACCAATCCTGTGATTAGAGTGTTGAGGCTTTGAGCCATTACATATCGGCCCAAATTCCCCAACTTCTGGAAGAGGTTATGTGGCTGGAGATTGAGTTCAGTGACATAGGCTTTAATTTTACCAATCATGCCTATGTAATAAAACCCTATACCAACTCAGATGAACCTCAAGAGAGCTTCCATGACATTGAATGGCATTGCTGTGCCAGAGGTTCAAGCGTTCTGACTCCATAAGGATAGAACACTGAAGCTTGCATTTGAGACCCTCCCAGGCCTCTCCCTATGAACCTCTTCTTTCGGATTCTTCTTATGTCTATCCTTTTGCTATAATAAATATATAATTTTAAGAATAGTGCTTTCAGTGAGTTCTGTGAGTCATTCTAATGAATTATGGAACTCAAAGGGATGGTGGGAACTTCAGAATTTGTGGACAGTTGGTGAGAAGTGTGGATGAGCTGTGCCTCCAAACTTGCTACTGTTGTCCTAAATGCAATCTTTAGAGGTGTGCCTTTACAACTATGGAGTCTGTGCTAACTCTAGGTAGAGTCAGAATTAAATTGAATTTATTTACCGCAGTCTTTGTAGTTGCTGATTGAACTTTTGTACCCACAGAGGTGGTGTCAGAAGCTGTTGGGATCTGTACAAGGTTATGCAAAACTTTATAATCTATAACTCTCAAGATTATAGGGTTTAAAATCATCGAAGAAAAATCTGCATTTTTCATTTATTGCCCTACAAAATCAATGAGTAGAAACTCTCTCCCAAACTGCTCGTGGCATAGAGAACCAAGTGATAGTGATGTTCCCATACGCATATGTCTCAGAATCATTGTTTTTCCTCATTGTTTTAAAACAGTTTAGTATAATATCTGAAATATATAGTGGATATCTGACACAAGGTTGTTTATATGAAAGTTAAGCACCTTATCATTTCATTCCCCTTACCCATTAAAATTTTGAAAGGAAGGAAATGGTAAAGAAATTGGTCAAATCTGTTACCTTATTTTTTCCCTAGTGTAGGGAAAAGCCACCATTCTGTTGAATGATATATTTTTGGAAGGTGGAGATAAGTTTGTAGATATAACTAAAAATGCGTTAGACTATTAAAAAACAATTTGCCTTTTGGAAATCCTTGTAATAATCTGTAAATCACTGCTAGATGACCTCCATAAATATTGGCTATTTGTTGTTTCAGTAGATATGGTTATCTGCAATTTACAAAAGTTTGTTACATAACAATAGTATAAAGGTTAAATACCTTGATAATTTAATTCATATAAATATAAATTTAGATATATTTATATAATTAATGGTCAAAATGACCTATATGTTACTATTAACTACATTGTACAGATCTGTATTGATTTTCTAAGGACGGGCCATTTTAATACATGGCCACCTCACTGAGTAAGAAAACTTAACAGAGAAACAAGAAAACATAATGAAGAACCTTCATATATTTCTACAATTAGATTTTCAAATTTTTGCCTCATGTATTTTGAGATATCCTGGTTAGGAGCATAAATATTTATGATTGTTCTTTCTTATTGATTGAACCTTTTTATTAAAATATAGTGTCCTTCTTTGTCTCATACATTAGTTTTGCATTTAAAGTCATTTTTGTCCAATAATAGTATAGCTGCTCCCACCCTTTTTTGATTATTGTTTGCATGTTAAATCGTTTTCCTACCATTCACTTGCAACCTCCTTTCATCCCTGGATCTAAGATGAGTTTCTTGTAGATAGCTTATAGATGGGTCAAATTTTCTTATCCATTCTGCCAATTTGTGTCTCTTGATTGGAGAGTTTAATCCATTAACATTCAATGTTATTACTGTCATGGCATTGCTTGCTTACATTAGCCATACTTTCATTAGGGTTACGTATATCATATATTTTTTATTTCTCTTTTTATCTTTTCAGTTTTTCTTACCAATGATCTTCCTTCCTACACTGTCCTCCAACTCTCTCTCTACTGTTTTTTTCCTTTTAACCTGCAGAACAGATTTCTTGAAGGGCAGGTTTTGTTTCGACAAACTCTCTTAATTTCTGTTAATCTGTGAATATTTTGAACTTTTCCTTATTTTTGAATGCCAAATTTGCTGGATACAGTATTCTTGACTGACAGGTGTTTTTTCTCTTTTACCACCTGAACTATGATGTACCACTGCATTCTTGCCTCCATGGTTTCAGATGAGAAATCATCGATTAATCTTATTGAGTTTCCCTTGTATGTGATGGATCTTTTTTCTCTTGCTGCTTTCATTATTCTCTCTTTGTCTTGAGCATTGGACAATTTGATAAGTATATGTCTTAGGGTAGGCCTGTTAGGATTTATAATGATCAGGGTGTGTTACACTTCCTATACATGTATGTCCATGTTTTTCAAAAGAGTTGGGAAATTTTCATCCATTATTTCTTCCACCACTCCTTCTACCCACTTTCTATTCTCTTCTCCCTCTATGATACCTATAATGCATATATTTGTGCATTTGTGTTGTCATTCAAATCCTTGAGACCCTGCTGGATTTTTAAAATCTTTTTATCTGTCTGTTCTACTATCTGTCTGATTTTAGAGGTGCTGTGTTTGACACTTCTCTGCCTCTTCAAATCAACTGTTATGTGCTTCCAGATCCGTTATCATTCTATGTGTGCTTACAATCAATTTCTTCAGGAAGTTTCTCGTGTTTTATTTTTTAAAATTATTTTATTTTAAAGAAAATTTAGATTATATAAATGGCAAATAAAAAATATAAGGGTTTCCCATATGCCCGCTCCCTTCCCCCACACATTCTCACATTAACAACATCCTTCATTAGTGTGGTACTTTGCTACAATTGATGAACACATATTGAAGCATTACCACTAACTGTGGATTATCCTTTACATTATAGTTTGCACTTTGTCCCTTGCAAATTTGTAAGTTATGAAAAAAAATATAATGGCCTGTAACCGTCATTGCAATGCTACACAGGACAATTCCAATGTCCTGAAAATGCCTCCATATTAAACCTATTTTCCCTCTCATTCCTCTCAGAACCTCTGGTGGCTAATGCTTCCCCATGAATGATAAAAGTTCTTCCATTGTTAGAATAACAATAAGTCTATAGTAAAATAATAATAAGTCTACTTTACTAATAGTAAGTCTACTTTTGTTCATTCCCCAATCTTGAGGATTTGGGGTTGGTGATGACCGTTCTGCCTCTAATTGAGAGGGGGCTTAGATCACATGGGACACATGGATGGAACTTTCTTGCTTGCAGTTGCAGACTTTCTCTGTTCCTTGGAATGGTCATTGTCCATCATCATCACATTGTTTGTTGTCCAGGGTGTGTTCAATGAACACGAGAATAGGTTTTGAAACTCTGCTAAGATTCAGGGCCCAAATGGCACATGGATGGACCAAAAGTTTAACTCTCTTGGACATACCCTTATCAAGTACAGTATTAACTATAGGTTCAATTAGAAGGGGCAGAAGAGCCATGTGTAAGGAAGTCACAAATGAGTTCAACTCTACCACACTGGGAAGCATAAGTTCCATGGTAAGGTCAACTGGCAGGGTGCCAAACTCCTGAGCTCTGTGCCTTGCCTATAGTGTCTGGTTATCTCTACAGACCTCAGAAGCCCTGTTATTTGAGGCACTACTTACTATGGCAGTCAATGAGATCCTGCTGAGATGTGCACAAGCATAACCTCTGGAATGACCTCCCAACTCACTTTGAAATGTGGCCATTCCCTAAGTCAAACTCACTATATAAATGCATTACCTTCCCAAGTATCTTCTTAATATCTTTTATCTCTTCCTTCACTTCATTAAGTGGATTTATGATATTTGTTTGGACATCCTTGATTAGTTATTCCACGTTCTGCATCTTTCCCTGTATTTTTAGTTTGTTTGTTAGACTGGGCCATGTCTTCCTGTTTCTTAGTATAGCTTGTAATTTTTTGTTAGTGTCTAGGCATCTGTTTATCTTGGGATTATTTGGTTACTTAGCTTCTCTTTCCACTCTGGGGTTTTATTTTGCTGTTTTTTTTTTTTTCTGTTAAGTTTCCTTTTTGACACTTGCTTCTTTTTGTCCTATATCTTTGCAGTTGTTTGTGTTCTCTTAAAAAAATATTAGGACAGGAGAAAAATAAAGAGATAAGAGAAAAAGAATAATAGTAACAATAATTAGAAAGGTAGAAGAGGAACACTGCAAATGCTAGGAAAATAAAGAAGAAATAAGAATAAAAATTATAAAAAAATACAAAGGATAAAGAATAAAAAAGGTAGAATAGAAAAAAATGAAACAAGAAACAAAATAGAGAAAAAATATAGTGAATTAAACACTAGAAAGAGGAGGAGAAAAAAAGAGAGAAAAAGAAAAAATGAAAACCAAACAAGAAGAAGTAGAATGAAAGAAAAGCAACAGAAGAGAGAAAATGGTAAAATGAGAAAAAGAAAAGAAATAAAATAGGTAGAAAAAATAAGTAAAAAGAAGAAAAGAAACAAAGAAAGGGAAAAGACAACAAACAAGAAAATAACCAACAACAACAAAATCACTACATGAAAAATGGCCTTCCCTGTCAGGCCCTTAGGCAGCTTCTCAGGCTGCCAGTGCTCATCAAACATTCACCCTGTTGCCTGTCCTCTGATGGTGAGCTAGCCGGTTTTAGCAAATAAAATTAAGGGAAAAAAATGATAAAAAGTAACAGATCAATAAAATGTTTTTCTTTTATATGTCTATAAAGTTATAATAGAGGATGTTAATACACCATTATCACCATTATACAGAGCATCTTGACAGAGGGTCAATAAAGAATGGAGACCTTGAATAATACATTAGAAGATCTAGACCTAATAGATATCTACTGATCATTACATCAAAATAAAGCCGGATATACATTCTTCTAAAGTGCACATGGATCATTCTCCAGAATAGACGACATGCTAGGCCACAGAACAACTCTCAGTGAATTCAGAAAGATTAAATTATAAAATATAATTTCTCTGACCATAAGATAATGAAACTGGAAATCAGTATGGGGCAGAGAACCAAATTAGGCACAGACATATGGAAGATAAACAACACACTCTCAGACTATCAGTGGGTCAATGAGGAAATTGTGAAATAAATCAGTAACTACCTTGAAACAAATGAAAATGACAACACAACATATTAAAACCTATGGGATGCTGCAAAAGCAGGGGTGAGGGGGGAATTTATAGCCATAAACGACTATTTTAAAAAAGAAAAAAGTGCTAAAATCAAAGACCTAAATCCACACCTGGAAGAATAAGAAAAAGAGCAACAAACTAATCCCAAAGCAAGTAGAAAGAAGGAAATAACAAAGACTAGAGCAGAGCTAAATGAAATTGAAAATAAGAAATCACTAGAAAAAATTAACAAAAGCAAAATCTGATTCTTTGAGAAGATTAATAAAATTGACAAACAGACTAACGGACAAAAAGAGAAAAGATGGAAATACATAAAATAATAAAGGAAGAGGGGGATATCAATGCTTATCACAAGAAATAAAGATTATTATAAGAGGATACTTTGAAAAGTTGTATGCGAACAAGATGGATAACTTAGATGAAATAGACAAATTTCTAGAAACACACAAGCAGCCTACATTGACAAAAGAAGAAACTAATGAACTCAACAGACCAATCACAAGTAACGAGATTGAATTAGTCATCAAAACATGGGAATCCCAGTGGGTTCCTTGTAATATTTTGGGTAATCTAAGCACCTCTTAAAATATATGTGTGTGTGTATATATATATATATATATATAACATTTTTGTAAGCAAATACACATATATGCATATATATTTATATATCATTTTGCAAATGTTTGTATGTATTGTGAGAATTTTGATTTTTACCCACAATAAAAATAAATTAAAAAACAAAAACAAAAACAAAAAAACTCTCAAGTAAGAAGAGCCCAGGACCAGATGGCATCACAGGTGAATTCTACCAATCATGCCAGATAAAATAACACAAATCCTCCTTAAACTCTTCCAAAAAGTAGAAGTGGAGGGAACATTGCCTAACATTCCATGATGCCAACATCACCCTAATAACAAAGGAACATAAAGATGCCACAAGAAAGGAAAACTAGAGACAATATCTCTAATGAACCTGGATGTGAAAAATCCTTAACAAAATACTTGCTAATCATATCCATCAACACATGAAATGAATTATACACCAGGATCAAGTGGGTTTCATCCCTGGTATGCAAGGATGTTTGAACATAAGAAAACCAATATAATACACCACATTAACAGATCAAAAGAAAAAATTACATGATCATCTCTATTGATGCAGAAAAATCATTCGGCAAAATACAGCACAATTTTTAATAAAAACACTTCAAAAGATAGGAATAGAAAGAAACTTCCTCCACATAATAAAAGGCAAGTATGAAAAACCCACAGATAACATTGTATTCAATGGTAAAATGCTAAAAGCTTTCCCTCTAAGATGTGGAAAAAGACAAGGATGCCCACTGTCACTGCTCTTATTTAACATTGTTTTAGAAGTACTTGTTCAAGAATTTAGGCAAGAAAAAGTTATAAAAGGCAACCAAATTGGAAAGCAAGAGGTAAAAATTTCACTATTTGCAGGTGACATGACCTATACGTAGAAAGCCCTGAGAAATCTAAAACAAAGCTTCTAGAGCTGATAAATGAGTTCAGCAAAGAAGCAGGATATAAGATCAACATTAAAAAATCAGTAGCATTTCTGTACACCAATAATGAACAATCTAAGAAGGAAATCAAGAAAATATTGCCTTTACAATAGCAACTAAAATCATCAAATTCCTAGGAATAAACTTAACTAAAAATGTAAAGGACTTGTATGCAGAAAGCTACACAACATTGTTAAAGGAAATCAAATAAGAACTAAGTAAATTGAAGAATATTCATGTTCATGGATTGGAAGTGCAAACATCATTAAAATGTCTGTCTTATTCAAGCTGATTTATTGATTTAATAGAATCCCAATAAAAATTACAAAAACATTTTTTTTCACTGAAATGGAAAAGATAATTATGAAATTTATTTGGCAGAGCAAGGGGAACCCAATAGCCAAAGTCATATTGAAAAATAGGGAACAAATTTGGAGGAGGTATACTACCTGACTTTAAAACATACTCCAAAGCTACAGTGGTCAAAATTGCATGGTATTGGCACAGGGATAGACATACTGACCAATGGAACACAAACAGAGTTCTGATATACACCCATGCATATACAGTAAATGGATATTCATGTATGCCATCAAGCCCATTCACCTGGGAGAGAATGGCCTCTTCAACAAATGGTGCTTGGAGAACTGGATATCCATATCCAAAAGAATGAAAGAAGATCACCATCTCACACCTTATACAAACATTAACTCGATAGATCACAGATTTAATTACCAGAGCCAAGGTCAGGTAGCTCCTAGAAGATAATGTACAGAATATTTACAAGATCTTGAAGTAGGACATGGTGTCAAAAACTGTAGACCCAAAGCACAAGCAACAAAAGAAAAAATAGATAAGTGGGACCTCCTAAAAATTTAAAAACTTTTGCACTTCAAAAGAGTTTGTTAAGAAAGTGAAAGTGTACAATGGGAGAAAATATTTGGTAATCATCTATCTAATAGGGGCCCAATATCCAGCATATATAATGAAACCCTGCATCTCAAAAATAAAAAACAAACAAACAACCCACTTTAAAAATGGGCAAAAGATTTGAATAGACACTTCTCCAAGGAAGATATACAAATGGTTAAGAATCACATGAAAAGATGCTGTACATCATTAGCTATTAGAGGAATGCAAATCAAAACTACAATGAGATATCATCTTACACACATTAGACTGGCGGCTATTAAAAAAAAACATGGGACCACAAGTTTTGGAGAGGATGTGAAAGAAAGGGAATACTTATCCAATACTGGTGGGAATGTAGAATGGTGCATCCATTGTGGAGGACATTTTGGCAGTCCATCAAGAAGCTAACTATAGGACTGCCAAATGATCCACCAATCTTGCTGTTGGGTATAAACCCAGAAGAATTGAAAGCTGGGACGAACAGAAATATGCACAGCAATGTTCATAGCAACATTATTCACTATTGCCAAAAGTTGGAAGAAGCCCAAATGTCCATTAACAGATGAATGGATAAGCAAGCTGTGGTATATACATACAATGGAATATTGCTTTGCTGTAAGAAGGAATGCAATATTAATACATGGGATAACATAGATGAATCTTGAGGACCTTATGTTGAGTGAAGCAAGCCAGGAACTGAAGAGCAAATATTACATGACCTCATGGATATGAGTTAAGCAAAATGAGCAGTCTTACAGAACTAGAGTCTGGAAGCCAGGTTTACAAGAGACAGAAAGGAAGTAGAGGGTGGTGAGACATTGTCCATATGGACAAAACCTATGATAATTTGGAAGGGTGTTGTTGAGCAGTGGATGGGTGTAAGAGTGGTGCAGTGATGTGCTAGGGTTTGATGGTGTTGGTCTGTATTATATATTGCCTAAGAATTACCTCCTGAAAGCATCCTTGTTGCTTAGATGTGGCCTCTCTCTAAGCCAAACTCAGCAAATAAATGTACTACCTTCCACCCAGGATGTGACATGGTTCCCGGGGATGAGCCTCCCTGGCACCAAAGAATTATTACCAAGTACCAACTGGCAATGCATTCAGAAAATGACCTTGACCAAAATATTAAATACAAATGAGTTTTTATTGCTAAGAAATTTCAAAGTGAGTCAGGAGGTCATTACAGATGTTATTCTTATGCATATCTCAGCAGGATTTCATTGACTGCCACAGTAAACAGTGCCTCAAACAGCAGGGCTCCTGAGGGTTCTAGAGATATCATAAGCATCAGGGCAGGCAAGCTCAGGAATTTGGCACGCTGTCAGTGGGCCTTACTTTGGAATTCATGTTCCCGAGTGTAACAGAGTTAGGCTCATATTTTCCCTACACATGGCTCTTCTATACCTTTTATTTGAACGTGTATTTAGTACTATACTTGTTAAATATATGTCCCAGAGACTTAAATCTTCAGTCTATTCATGTGCCAGCTGAGCCCTGATTTTCAGCAGAGTTGCAATACCTACTCTCCAGTTCATTGGACTCACCCTGGAAAACTAACAAGGTGATGATGATGGACAATGCCCATACCAAGGAACAGAGTGTCTGCAACTGCAAGCAAGATAATTCCATCCATCTTCCCCATTAGATCTAAGCCTCCTCTCAATTAGAAACCATCCCAGAATTCTCAAGATTGGGGAATGAACAATGGACTAAATTAGACTTATTAATATTTTATTATAGACATTATTATTCTGGCAATGGAAGAAATTTTGCAATTCATATAAAAGCAGTGGCCAACAAATAGCTTGAGGGGTGGGGGAGAAGGAAGAATAAGTATAATATGGGGACATTTTTGGGACATTGGAATTGTCCTGCATGATATTCCAATGATGGATACAGGCCATTATATATTTTGTCATAACCTAAAAGATTGTGCGGGACAGAGTATAAACTATAATATAAACTCTCATCTATAGTTAGTAACAATGCTTCAATATGTGTTCATCAATTGTAACAAATGTACCACACTAATGAAAGATGGTGTTAATGCCAAAGTGTGGGAAGTTGAGGGGGTGAGGCATATGAGAATCCCCTATATTTTTTATGTAACATTTATGTAATCCAAAGCTTTTTTTAAAATAAAAATAAATTAAAATAAATAAAGAAAGAACCTTCTTACAAACAATTTCTAATATGACAAATTTATTCTGTTCTTTTCTTAATATGGGTATCAATCTCGGTCTGAAGTTAAGGAGTAATTGGATACTATTTCTAGGACCTATAAGGAGGGAATTCTTTTCATCCATAACTTATATTCATAAGTTCACAAAAGTCTCAGTGCCTTTGTAATGTGCACTGTGTGATTTTTTCTAATATTTGTTGGTAGACCACTTAATTATTTCAGAGCAATAGCTCTTATGATAATAAATTAAATTATGTTGACATATCAATGTTACTAATGGCTTTGCTTTATACAACAGGCAATTTTTGAATGAAGAAAACTATGATCCTCTGATCTCTTCTCTGTATGTCACCCAATAACCTATTCCACTAGATAAATTTGTCCCTCTGGTGAACCATTGAGCTTCCTCAAAGATATCACAGAATGTTGCCATATACTGAAACTAACAATAATTCATGCAGAACCAATTTAGCTCGTTTTGATGAAACAACCATTTCTTTCAAACCTATGGGAAATATCAAACTAAATATTTAACTTTTGACATTTTCTAAGAATTATGTTCACAAGTGTAGTATACTTAATTGAAACAAATTTGAGTGAGAGTGTGTGTGTGCATGCATACCCATTGTATTAGTCAGTCAAAGGGGTGCTAATGTGAAATACCAAAAATGGGTTGGTCTTTATAAAGGGTATTTATTTGGGGTAGAAGTCCACAGTTACCAGGCCATAAAGTGTAAGTTTCTTCTCTCACCAAAGTCCACTGCCATGTGTTGGGGCAAGACAGCTGCCGACGTTTACCAGGGTTCAGTCTTCTTGGGTTCCTCTCTTCCCTGGTCTTGTTTCTCTCTGGGCTTAGCTCTTCTGGTTCCTCCACAAGGTCAGCTGTAGGCTATTAGGCGAATGGCTCAATTCTCTTCTCCTGGTGCCTTCTTTCCAACATCAAAACTCCAGCATCAAAACTGCTTCTCAAAAACTGCTTCAACTGTGTTCTTTGCCTTGCCTTTTATATTCGATTCCCCACCCACCAAGGGGTGGGGCTCAACGCCTTACTGACGTGGCCCAGTCAACGCCCTAATCATAACTTTATCATGCTCAGATTAACAGATCAGTTTACAAGCATGATGCAATTATATTTTTGGAATTCATAATTACATCAAACTGCCCAACTGCAACACCCATTAACCAGGAATATACAAAACTAGGTTTGTGTGAGAGGAAATTGTAAATTTTGAGATAATTGATGGTGTATTTATTTGTTTTTTTGCTTTTTGATATGCAAACTTCCACATGAATTCCAGTCTCCATCTGTCAAAGCAAACATCGACTGGGGTGTTCCCAACGGTCCTTTCATCTGGTCCAACCCTTAGCAATGCTTATCCATCCACCCAGGTTTGCTATCTCTAAAAGTCCATGCTATAAGAACTGTTTCTCTCCATGCCTTGTATACATTGTTTAAGTTGGAAAGAAAAAACACAAACAGTTTTATGTAAAGGTAGTGTTCATTTGTAGATGTGAGTGGAGCAGCTCACATTTATAACCCATATAATGCCATGGGTTAATATTAGGGTCTAATAATTTGATGGATTGACTTTATTATCTGGAGGTTTGTAAATGAAGAACCAGTTATAATCCTGTTAATTTACAAAAGCATCATGCTTTCTGCATAAAAATTAGTGCTTTTTTTCATGAATGCACTGATACATTCCATGAACATGGGGTTGTTTGTTTACTGTTATAGACCTCCTATGTACTAGGCACTGTTTCATTCTTTGAGAATATGTGTAAAGGAGACATACATAGCCTCTGCCGTTAAGGAGACAGTATAAAGTAGTGGTTAAGAGCCTGCACTCGAGTCAGATTCATATTCCGACTCTACTTTTCATTGGATGTGTAATCTTGAGCAAGATACTTAAGCTTTATGTGCCTCAGTTTTCTCATCTGTAAAATGGATTGATGAGAGTACTTACCTCAATATTATGAGGAATAAATAATATAAAATGTATAAAGTACTGAAAACAGTGTTTTGTCCATAATATATATTCAATAAATAGTAGTTATTATTTTATAGTGGTTGGAACTTACAATTAGAGAGGAAGATGTTGAAATAAGTAATTACAACTTGGTGTCATGTGTATTAGACTAGTGAAGGAGAAGGTGCTATGGAAGCCATAGAAGGACATTTCACCTTAATTTGGGATGCCATGAAAGGCTTCTTGGAGGAAATGATGTTTAGGTCAGGATTTGTAAAGATGAGAAATTAGCTAGGTAAGGAGGACATTATTGGGAATGCCAGAGGGCACCATGACTCCCAGAAGCAGCAGCAGCAAAAAACTGGAGAACAAGAAGAACACATTTTGGAATTAAATGCCCTCAAAATACAATTTATTATTATTATTAACAAAATTGATCTGTACTTATTCTCATGATATCATGCTTAGGCTATTCTTTGTTCTTATTCTGTTGTGGAAGTCAAAGGAATCTTTGAGACATTATCCCAAACAAGAACACAAGAACAATTATTCCTCACCCTTCTTTTTCCTTTTTCAGACATCAGACCACTGTTTAAAACTTTGTTTTTGGCCCCATAAAAATTCAACTTACAAATGTACCCAAACTATTTCCATAGTCATACTTTATTCCCCTAAACATACACACACACACACACACACACACACTGACACATCAAGCCCCATATCTTCAGAAGTATTTCATATAAGACTTGATATGTTCACAGATTTTAAATCTGGCTGTTGCCAGCTAGAAGTCTAGGATTCACGATGCATGATTTGCATGGAACAAATTTTACTGAAAATGAAGTAACTTCACAGATAAGATTTTCTTATTAAGAAGATCTGATAAAGGGTGAAAGTTGCAAAATAGTTTTATACAAAAGAAAATATATTACCTGATATTTTTCATTTGCTGTATTATAGCTCCATTTTAAATATCCTACAAAAATACTAACACTTCCAGGCAGCTTAAGCAGCTCACTGCTCAAATGAGTTTTGAACGAAGAAAGCTTCCACATATCCAACACAGAGAAATTCAAATATTTCAGAAGTGAATGTTGTTCATTAGAAGTGGTACTGGCAATAACATAGAAACTGAGAAAATAGTTAATTATTTTCTATCGTAGTTTAGTATATTCAAGTCAGACATTTCTGTCTGAATGTAGGCAAAAGGCAGAGTTTTATTTTATTTTTCTTAGTAGAACATGAATGGATTTTGTTCAGGAAAACTAGGGAAAGAGATAATCATTTCTCTCCAAAACCTCACACTGTCATAACTTCCCTTGTCACAAGTAATTCAAGTGCTTCTTGTTTCATATACAATAGGAGAATATACTTGAGTGTGCCTGCATTGAATCCCTTTGGCCCACTTCATTTTTGGAACACATTTTAATTTGAAAATCAACTAAAATAGCCCTAATCTATGCCATAATTTAAGACACTTCTGATATCATTTGATAGATTGTTCTGGTAACCTTGTGAGACAAAGATTGGAAAAAATAAGAAAGATTGTTACATATGCCTTGAATATCAAAGGGAGAACCTGATCATTTATATTGGAAGATAAATTTATTTTATTGGCAACAAGTATAAAATGTGAAATAGCCCAGGAGAGGCTGATTATGATCAAAATATGTGATCATTTCAAATTCCTGCCAGAAGTTTGGGATGAGGTTCATTAGGTAGTTTGGAGAACATAGGAGGAAGATCTTCAACAGAGGGGAATGAAAGAAAACAATTGCATCTCTGATATATGAGGAAAAGGACAATAACAGAAATTAATATATCTGGTACAGAAACATCTAATACTTAATGTGCTGTGGTAGTTTGAGGCTTTTATAGATGCCAGAAAAGATCATGTCCTTAGAGCTAATCCATTCCTGTGTGTATAAACCTACTGTAAATGGGATCTTCCTTTTGATTAGATTACTTCAGTAGGGCATGACCCAGGGTGGGTCTTAACCCTGTTACTGGGGTCCTTCATAAATGGGATGAATACAGAGAGATACACATAGAGGAAGCACCAGAAGGTGACAGAGAGAAAAGGCCAAAGTAATTCAAAGAGGAACCCACGGAAACTGATAGAGAAGGCCACAGACAGAGCAGCGAGAAGCTGAAAACAATGGAGGCAGAGAAGAAGGCAGAGACTGGCAGACTGTGACAGAGGAGTCCATGATTGCCCACAGCTGGTTTTAAGGGAAAGAGCATCTCGTGATAATGCCTTGATTTGGACACTTTTCTGAGCCTTGGAACTTTAAGCTTGCAAGCCAATAACCTCCCCCCACACACTTTTTTTTTTAAAAGCCAACCAGTTTCTGGTATATTGCTTTGGCAGCATTTATCAAACTAAAACATGTGCTTATACTACATTTTTAAAGAAGGGCCCTCCAGAAGAGTTGTAAAAAGTCATCCATATGAATATAACTACACAGAAAACTGGTGGATAAGGTGTAAGGCTATGGTTGTGCAGTGGACGGGCATGACAGTGTTACTGTGAAGCTATTGGGTTGGACAGTGTTGGTTTGTGAGGGGGGTAGGATGGGGAGCATGGGTTGGGCTGTCCATGGAACTGGGGCGAGGGTTGGCGGAGGGAGCAGATGAATTCTGGGGATTTGGTGGTATGTGGTGGCAAATACAATGTTGAGAATGTTCTTTTGGCAAATATGGAAGGGGAAGGTTACTGGTTTAGGGTGTTGGATGTGGAGGGCATATTGGACAGGGCACACCTAGGGAAGGCTTCTAAGGATTGTGTGAATGTTCATCTTGAGCTGTATCAGTGGATGGAGACCCACATAATGAGCAAGAATGTGTTGGACTCCCATCCTGGGGAATCCTGCTATGTTCTCAAATAGAGGGGTGGGAATCTCTTGAGAGCATAGGCAACAACTAATAGGGCAGGACAGGGCAGTATTTCAAGTCCTCAATGTTGTTGCAAGTAACTATGAATCTTGTTCTTCAAAGAGTGAAACTTGGTGGTTGCCATGGGTCAGGAGGCAAGGGGAGGGAGGAATAAGATAGATGGAAGATGGGCATTTTGGGGGATGATGGAATTGTTCTATATGATCTTGCAATGATGGATACAGGCCATGTTAAATTTCATCAAATTTTATAAAAGTGTATTGTACAAAATGTAAACCATAATGTAAATCATTGACCATGCTTGGAAGCAATGTTTCAATATTTGTACACCAATTGTAACAAATGTACCATCCACATGTAGAATACTATTAATAAGGGAACAGGGAAAATGGGGAGGATGTTGGATATATGGGAATCTCCTATATTCTGTATGTGACTTTTCGGTAACCTAAAGTTCCTTCGAGATAAAATAACAAAAATAAGGCATTGGGAGAATAAATGGAAGAAAATGTCATTGTACAAAGAAGACAACAAATCTTACAGTGATAAAAGACATAATATTAAATTTTTAAAAATTTTATATGCTTTATTGTTTTTTATTATTTCAAATTTATTTTTAAATTTTTTGTATTTTATTTGTTATTTTTAAAACTATCATCATTACTTAATTTTCTTATTAATTGTTTTTGCTTATTTTGTAGGCTTCATTATTGAAAGATTTGGATCAAAGAAAGGTTACAACTGTGGCAGGGGAGGATCTTTGGTGTGGGGTGTTAGTGATGGGGGATGCTTGGGAAGAGGTTTACCTGAGGTAAACCTATAAGGCATATGTATGTGTTCAAGTGTTCATGAGGCATTGTCATGGTGGGTGGAGATCCACACAATGACTGAAAGAATACCAAATTGCTATCCTGGAGAACTCTGCCACATTCTCTAATGGGACAGTAAGAATCTCCCAAGTACAGGGGCAGTGACTAGTGAAGGAGGGTGGACCACTGATGGGCCCTTGATATTGATGACTGTACTTATGAACCTTTACTTTTGAAATTGAAACTTAACCTAGTGTTATAGGGTGCCTAAGAGCTACCTCCTGAAAGCCTTCTTGTTGCTTAAATGTGGCCTCTCTCTAAGCCAACTCGGTATGTAAATACATTACCTTTGCCCTACTATGGGACATGACTCCTGGGGATGAGTCTCCCTGGCAACAAAAGATTACTACCAAGCACAAACTATCAATGCAAATGGAAAAAAACTTGACCAAAAGGGGAAAAGGGTAAAGACAACTGAGTTTACATTGCTAAGAGTCTTCAAAGTGAGTCAATAGGTCATTCCAGAAGTAAAGCTTATACACGACTCAGCAGGATCTCATTGACTGCCAAAGTAAATATTGCTTAAAATACCAGGTCTCCTGAGGACTCTGGAGACATCCAGTCACTATGGTCAGGGCAAAAAGCTCAGTAGTGTGGCACCCTGCCAGTGGGCCCTACTTTAGATTTTATGCTCCCCAGTATGATGGTGTTGGATTCAGTTGTGGTTTCCCTACACATGGCTCTTCTGCCACTTTTATTTATTTATTTATTTTTTCTTTTTACTTTTTTTTTTTTATTATGGGTAAAAATCAAAATTCTCACAATACATACAAACATTTGCAAAATGATATATAAATATGGTTAGTACTAGAGTTGATATGTTTATGTCCAAGAGACTTACATCTTTGGGCTACCCATGTGTCAGTTTGGCCCTGAATCTAAACAGATTTGCAAAACCTACTATCCAGTTTATTGGACTCACCCAGAAAAAGTAACAAGGAGATGATGATGGACACGACCATACCAAGGAACAGAGAGCATCTGCAACTGCAAACAAGATAGTCTCATCCTTCTTCCCCATGGGATTTAAGCACCCTCTCAATTAGTGGTGGAGTGGACGTCACCATCCCAGAATCCTCAGGATTAGGAAATGAAAGATAGATTAGAGTTCACTCTAGGCTTATTGTTATTCTAGCAATGGAAGCATTTTTATCATTGATGTGAAGGCAGTGGCCACTGGAGGTTCTGAGAGGAGAGAGAGGGAAAAAGAGGTGTGATATGGGGGCATTTTTTGGACTTGGGAATTGTCCTGAATGACATTGCAATGACAGACACAGGCCATTATTATCTTGTCATAACTTACAAAATTGTGCAGGAGAGAGTGTAAACTACAATGTAAACTATAATCCATGCTTAGTGGCAATGCTCCAAAATGTGTTCATCAATTGTGACAAATGTACCATACTAATGAAGGCTGTTGTTAATATGGGAACATGTGGGAGTGGTAGGGAGCAGGGCATATGGGAATCTGTTATATTTTTTATGTAACATTTATGTAATTTATATACCTTTATAAAAAATAATAAATTATACATATATAAACATATATTAAAAAAATGTTGGAAAGTTTTTGCAAGTAATGTCTAACTATAGCTATTTCATTAAAGTGATTGATAAAGACATTGAATTTTTCAACAAATTGGTAAACTTCCACAATTCTACCTGCATGAGAGATTAAGGAAAAGTGAAAGGAAGAGAGAGGGAAAGAGGGACAGAGGGAGAGAGGGAAAGAGGGAGAAAGGAAGGGAAGAAGGAAGGAAAGAAGGAAGGAAGGAAGGAAGGAAGGAAGGAAGGAAGGAAGGAAGGAA
>JAKSZT010053808.1:4887369-4919987 GCA_026826555.1 Tolypeutes matacus
AGGAAGGAAGGAAGGAAGGAAGGAAGGAAGGAAGGAAGGAAGGAAGGGACCATCTTTTTTTGAACAGTTTCTAAAATGTGCAAAATTTCATTGTTCCTCACTTTCAGAAATGTGCCTACATCAAAATTAAGAAGGTACATTTGCCTGCCATGATCATTTCACCCTTAGGGTCTTTGTACTTTTCTCTTTCTCAGCAATTAGCATAGTGCTGACAATAGGTTGAGTACCCAATATTTTCCTAATGATTAACAGATTAAACCTGATTTTTAAAAAAATGATCAAATATCCAGACAGGAACATTTTTAATTAAATGCCAAATCAGGTTCCTGATAAAACAAAATAACATTTCCTACTTGCCAGGCAAAAAACTAAACAAACTATGTGTATTGACATATTTAAACCTCACAACAATCTTATGAAGTAGGGCTTATGATAATTAAATAAATGGGAAAACTGAGGCCCAAAGAAGTTAAGTAATTAGTCCACAGATAAAAAGCAGCAGAGCCAATATGCACACTCAGATAATCTGGCTCCAAAATCTGCATTCTCAGCTTCTCCACTACACTGAGATTCTTTGGAGACTGGTGGTAATCTGGAGTTGAAGTAATGAGAATCCTCTTTGTCTGTATCACAAGGAACTTGGACCAGCTTCACACTCAGAGCTCAGAACTCTGTGGTTAGGATGATTCAGAAAAGGCACTTAAAACTAGCCCTTGGCACTGTCTAAGGGTTAGATTTCTGTTCCAAGAACAAGGATGTAATAGAAAACCTTTAATATCTGATCAGCTACTATGTAGTTAGAAAAACATTTTTATCTCTTAGAGGATTTTCTAATCATCCAAGGCAGCTGGGTGACCTATGATTCCCATGCCCCGTAACTAGTCCAACTCCATATTATTCAACTGCAGCAAAATAATATTCTTCATATGTACCACTGCATGCAGTTTTAATCAAAGTTAAAAAAGAACATTGAAACCTATATCGTCAGTGGATTGGATTCTAGCACTTTCCTTTACCTTTTTTAAAAATGTATATTGGATGATTTTTTTTCCTTTGCAAACCTGCCTGAGAATAACTTGGCTGTGAGACTATATTTTACTCACATGAAAGTGTCAAAACATGTTTAAAAAAAAAGCAATAAAAACACTGAAGAAATACTGAGAGAATTTATAATATAATGCTGTGTCTTTTTTTCCTCTGATGTTCATTGCCTGCACACACAGAAGATTAATGAAAAGCAAAGAGTGTGTGTTTTTCATTTTTCTACACTTTAACAAATAAAGAGCAAGCTTAGGTGCAATTTATCAAAATATAAAGGGATAATTTGGGTGATAATCATCAATATTTTTCTCTTTTCCTCTGTAATAAGATAGGTAAAATGAATGTCTTCCCTTCCATACCATAAAGAGATCCTCAAGTGCAAGGTTCCTGCCTTATTCATCATTGACTACTCAACACTTAAAGCAGTGACTAGCACTTAGTATGTGTTCAGTAATTTTCTGTCGAATTGGACTGTAAGGATGAAAAACTAATAGTCATAGAACCTACAAAGACATACGCATAACTGCATATAAACAATAGACACTATGGATTTCAAATTTTTAAAATGTGGTTATTTGCCAAGGATATCTGCTAAGCAACTAATGGTGCTAATTATTTAATATAATTTACAGTTATTATTCAAATAGTAACATTTATCAGTTATTATATAGGTTCCTGCAGTGGAAATTTAGCATATGAGGTAGGTATTATCACCACCCAAAGTGAGATTCAGAGAAGTTAAATAACTTACCTAAGGTCAAATAGCAAATACGTGATAGAGTTAGGATAATAAATCTAAAACTGAGTTTCCAGAGTCTGTACTCTATGCTATCATTTCTGCTGCTGTAGTGAATTTTGAGATGAGCTATGTGTATATATTTTAAATAAAACAAATATACTATTTAAATAATGTCAATGAGGACAACATTGGAAATACCAAAAAAATAAAATATCAAAAAGAAAATGTGGAGTATTATGAAGAGGATTTTCCTGTGTCTGGGTGATGATTGGGTTAATTAGGTGTATGCAGCATGTGTGCAGCCTTTTTTAAAACATGAGGCATTTAAAATTTAAGGGCAAACTTTTTAAAATTGGCAATACAGTGGCAACATGGGTCCCATCGATTTGTTGGATAGGTGAGGGAAAAAAAGGAGGTCTTTCCCTGACCTTTAGGAAAAAGTAGATTTTTGTTTGTTTGGGGGAGGTAGGTTTCCTATTTTTTTTCTTTTGGCTTTTACTTTGAAGTCTTAAATGTTATACTGCAGGCTTCAGTATAACATGACAGACAATGAGCAGGCAAAGAACCAATGGAAAAGTGTTAAAAAACTCCTGTGTTAGCTAATAGTCTTCTGAATGTATCACTGTGGTCCACAAAGAAGGCTGGAGAAGGTAAAAAGGTGATGCTGTATCAACTACTACAGCCTTGAAACAAACTTGGTGTCTCTTTGGACTTTAAAATTGTTCCTATGCAGTTTATTTTATTTTTGTTTAATCAAACAAAAGGGTTTTTCCTTCCATGGAAAAAGAAATTAAAGGCGAAAACTAAAGGCTTCAGGAAACAGCTCATTCACTATAGAGTATTTTTAAAATGATCAGTAATCAGAATCCATAACTAGAAAAATATAAGTCTTGGATATAAAGTCAAACATAATAACAGCACCCCCCCCCCCAAGAGTGATGTCTTGTGTTCTCTATATTGTAAACTTAGCTGAATCCAAAGATCCTTAGTTAACATATTGCTGAGAGGCAACACTTCTAGGAAAAATAAAGTACTATGAGTGCATGTGTATTACTTTTTGAAGTTGCTGCTATACCAATTTCAAAATTTCATTTATAATATATAAACAAGTTTTTATTTGCCCCTTTATGCTTTTTTAACTGAATGGTAACAAGGAAATGTCAAGACCCTTGTTCTTCGGCCCTCTTTTCTCTCTTTCTTACCATGGCAATGTTTTTTATATATTTTTATAGGTTGCAAAACACTTGAACACACTTCATCTCTGTGGATCTAGTTGATTCTCACAACATCAATAGTGATATGGCCAATATTATTATGTACAATTTGCATATGAGGAAATAAAACTTTGTTTCCTGGTAGTTGGGTCCAGTGCTCGCTCTTCTAATAAAACCTTTTTCTGGACATTTCCTTTGCTCCATCCTCCCTGCTTGAATGTCTGCACATTGAATGTCTACTCTGTCTGACAGGATAGAAATACTGGAGATTGTTGAAATGAGTTATCAAAGTACAAAATAATAATCAAAGCAAGACATAAAAACAGCAGACTGAGAAACAAGTTACCCAATCACTGCTGCGATTTTAAACTGATAATTTTTCCATTGATAAGACTTAGAAAGTCTAGACTCAAATTTCTCCAGCTTCCACACAGGCTTTCAGAGCTACAAACGGGCTTTAGAATTGTGCCAGGATTAAGGACAGTATGGAAATTGCCAAAAGTGATTTAAGAGCTCTGTTTGGTATTCTTTTAATATTCCTACAAACTCGTTAAAACCCTTAAACATCAACCTTCTGAGTCCTTATCAAGTACCTAACTCCAGTAAACTCTCTCCTTTGTTTTTTGATTCATTTTGTACTTTTACATTACAGAAATTTCTAGAACACAATGCGATAACCATAGGAGAACAAAATAGAATTTTCACATTCATATTTGAATGATCAATCTCCATTGGTATATATGAAGACAATGTTAAAAGCATGCAAAACGTGAAAAATCAAACCATCTCTGCAATTACTGGAAGAGATTTCCAATTCATTAAGTACTATTTAATTACTTTAAAGCTTCAATTTAAAACAAATCCAACAGAATGATGGCCCTGGGGATTTTTAAACATTTTTTTTTATTTTAAACTCTAACAGATTGGTATGAAAGAACATAATCAATTTGAAATTTCCTGAGATTATTAACTATTTGAAATGCTGAGATTATTGTATTGGCAAAGCCATCAAACAGATAATTACATCTTTAAAGCATAAAGGCATTACAGATTTACTGACCCACAATCATTTTTGTATGTGAAAAACATGATGAACAGCAGGGATAAAACACTTCTCTAGGATCAGATGTCGCTCAAGCAGTTGAGTGCCCACCTCCCACATGGGAGGTCCTGGGTTCAGTTCCCAGTGCCTCCTAAAGAAGACAAACAATGAGCAGACATTGAGCAAAAACAATGAGAAAAAAATGATCAAACAACAAGCAATGAGCAGACAACTAGCAAAAACAACGAGCAAGGCAACGAGCAAACAACAAGTAGACGATGAGCAAAAACAAACGAGCAGGGAGTGGATGTGGCTCAAGCAGTTGAGCACCCACCTCCCACATGGGAGGTCCCAGGTTTGTTTCCTGGTGCTTCCTAAAGAAAAAACCAATCAATGCGCAGAAAATGAGCAGACAATGAACATAAACAATGAGCAAACAAACAAATGAGGCATTTTGGGATAGGAGGGAAGCACTTCTCTAAAAATTCCATAATTCAACTTAAATGGAAACTTGATTTGCTTAAATATCTACTTTTTTGTGAGGGTCTGTGATACAGCTGCTGGAGGATCATTGTGAGATTAACAGCTTCTGTAAGATTTCCAATCAGATGTTAGACTTTTTTATGGCATAGAAAACACTTTTTGTAGGATAAGCAGTGATTTGTGGGTGCATACTAAAGGAAGCAGTCTGTCAAGATTTTGCTTGACTTCTCAGCTGGGCCTAACACTGGGATCTCAAATTTTAAGTTCAAAGTTGGAAGTGTTACTGGCTATTTAGCTAAATTACCAGTACCAAGTTGTAGATTGTCTATAGACTTCTCTCTAACCCATGATTGATTGGTTGGCTTTTTCTCAGGGCCTGCTAATGCAGGACTTCCAGACTCCTTGATAATTGCCCTCATGTTCAAATTTCTCTGAAAATTTCCAGGCACATTTCATATATGCTCATAGTTCCTCTTGTCAATGGTTGATTGTATTTGCTGTGTTTTCTATATGCTGTCTCCTCTATCTCCCAGCAATATATACTACTGTTGTTTCTAGTGCCTAGAGAGAAGGCACTTCTACTCAAATCCAGCAACTCCCTGTGTGCACTGCTATCTCCTTCAGGATTCATTATCATACCTGATCAGTACTACTATTTCATATCATAATGATGCATGTTATTTGGATTCCTCAGTGTTTCTTAATTAACCTATATTCAGTGTAGAAATGTAGAGAAGGCCTCTTTTCCATGTAAATGCAGACTTTTCTGCATAGGAATGCTCCAAAGAATATCCAAGATTTGAAAGAATATTTCAAATCTTTTAGCAAAACTCTTGTTTTGTCTTTCCCCTCTATTAAAGTGAATCCCGACCACCATCATCTACAACATGGCCCATATACTTCTGTCTGTGAAGAGTCTGGAGAAAAATCTAAGTGATAAATATTATGTGGCATAAAACATCATATGCCTCCAAATCTTTCTTCACTTAGAGTGATGACATAGCTCCACATGTCAATAGATTTTTGTCGGGGACTGTTCCATAAGTGGACACCGTCCATATGCATAAAGAAAATGTATATAAAAGAGTATCAGTTATGTTTTTATATGCTATTAAATGGGGTTGCTACTGGGTATATGAATGGCAAGGGTGGGATGGGAAGTGGTCTGAAAATCCACTAGTTTAGCATGCTTTCAATTTACCTTTCTTCCCTAACACACTAACCCATATCAGGCTGACTATAAATGGTTATGTGGAGACAGCATGATGGTGTACAGCAGTTCTCACTATTTTTGCATCTGAACTGTGCACATGCACAAGATATTCCCTTATAATTATCTCACTCTCTGCAGGGAGTCTCAAGGAAGTTGGGCAAGATTGGGGAGGGATGGAGGAAGTGGGGTGGGTGAGGTATAGATCACATATCAAAGAATCTGAATTTGGGCCATGTATGTGTAATCTGAAAAATCCGAGTCCCTGGATGTTTTGACAGTATCCTACTTCCATCATGGCTTCATAGGATCACTGATCTGTTGAAAAAGAACCCTAGCCATTTTTGGATATCACGTTTTTTTCACCTCTGAACCATGTCGTTCTTTTAATCCTTATTTTACTTTTACTTTTGGACATTGCTTTTTGTCTTTCTTTATGAAGTTGTGCTCTTCAGAGATTTTGCATGTTTATGTAGTAAGATTTACCTTATGCTTCAATTGCAGGTGGCTGTACAAAGTTTTCCCACAATCAGATACTTGAAACAGAAGAATATAGAGGGACTTGGAGTCAGACCTACTTGAATTCAGATTGTGTTCCTGACACTGATGAGCTATGCTACCTCAAGCAATACCCTTACCCTCTGGGCCTCAGTTTCTTAATTTATAAAATAAGATTACCAATAATAGTACCTTCTTCACAATGTTGTGGTAATAATTAAATGATATTATATATGTAAAGTTCTTTGACTACTATCTGGCACATGGTAAACACAGAATAAGTGTTAGCTACTATTATTGATAGCTATATATTTCTATATTTGTTTTTCTGATTTGATTGTATTCTAATTATGTCTGTTGTTCTCCTGGGAGTTATTTTGTATAGTAACAAGGTGATTATTTTACTTTTTAAAATTTTTTAAAAAATTTATTGAAGTATATCACTCATACATGAACATACCTAAACAATAATTGTATAGGAATAGATGTGAACTTAGAAAAAAACATACATAACATCATACAGGGTTCACACACCTCACCCTACCACCAATACCTTGCATAGCTGTGAAACATTTTTAACTAATGATTAAAGAGCATCTTCAAAATATTACTACTAACCGAAGTATTTTCCCCCAACCCACTCTATTATTATTATTTGTATATCATTTATTCATGAACATACATAAACAGCAAGTGTATAGTAAAAGTTTTGAACTTAAAAAGCAAACATTCATAACATCATACAGGCGTCCCATACATCAACCCTCCACCAACACCTTGCATTGTCATGAGACATTTGTTACAAATTATGAAAAAATATTGTCAAAATCTTAATACTAATTATAGTCCTTATCTCATGTTTGGTGTATTTTTCCCTGAAACCATTCTATTATTATTTTTAAAATATATTTTTATGACAGAACGTGTTAACTTACAAAACAATCATGGACATGTGCAGAATTCCCAAACAACACCCCTCTATCAAAACACCACACCCTGGTGTAATATTTGTTACAGATTATAAGATAATATCATCTGATTATTACCAGGTCCACAAAATACAATTGACACACTTTTTCCATACTCCCCCATTATCAACACAGTACATCTTTGGCATAGATACAAGAATATTACATTATTACTGTTAACCACACTCCATAGGTCACTCCAGTTGTATTTTCCCCATGCTTCCACATATTCCCACCACCCTGCAATACTGATGTACATCTGCTCTAGCTCACAAAGGACACTGTTGCATCTGTACCATCAACCACTATTCTCATCCACCTCTGGGTTTACTGTGCCGTTCAGTCCCTAGATTATTCTCCAGCTTTCTGTCAATTGGCATTTACATCCCTAGAATACCATTTTCAGCCACATCCCCATTTATAAACCAGCTGTTACTTACTATAATGTGTAACATCAACTCTGTACATTTGCACACTTTTATAGTAAAGCTAATTAAAACTTCTACATACATTAAATATCAGTAATTCATCTCAGTCTTTTATCTCCTGAGGTGTGGGAGGTGGGCAACATGGGAATCCCAGTGGGTTCCGTGTAATATTTTAGGTAATCTAAGCACCTCTTAAAATATATGTATATATATATATATAAATAACATTTTTGTAAGCAAATACACATATATGCATATATATTTATATATCATTTTGCAAATGTTTGTATGGATTGTGAGAATTTTGATTTTTACCCATAATAAAAAAAAAATAAAAAAATAAAAAAAATAAAAAAAATAAAAAGAATCCACCACCTACCACCAGGTCTTGAAGACATTTTCCTACATTTTCTTCTAGAAGTTTTATGGTTCTTACTTTTATATTTAGATATTTGATTCATTTTGAGTTAATTTTTTTAATAGGGTGTGAGATAGGGGTCCTCTTTCCTTCTTTTGCTATGGATATCCAATTTACTATGCACCATTTATTGAATGGACTGTTCTCTCCGAGATGGGTGGGTTTGATGGGCTAGTCAAAAATCACTTGACCGTATATGTGAGGGTCTGTTTTTTTTTAACCATCAATTCTCTTCCCTTGGTTTATGTGTCTGTCTTTATGCCAGTACCATGCTGCTTTGTATCACTGTGGGTAGGTAATATGACTTAAAGTCTGGAAATGAGAGTCTTCCAACTTCACTTTTACTTTTTAAGATGTTTCTGGCTATTCAGAACCCCTTACCTTTCCAAATAAATTTGATATTCATGTTTTCCATTTATTTAAAAAATGCTGTGGAATTTTTTTATTGGAATTGCATTGAATCTGTATTTCAATTTGAGTAGAATTGACATCTTAGTGATACTTAGTCTTTCAATCCATGAGCATAGAATATTCTTTCAATTATTTAGGTCTTTTTTAAATTTCTTGTAACAATGAGTCATAGTTTTCTGAATACAAGTACTTTAAATTGTTGGTTAAATTTATGCCTGAATCTTTGGGTTTTATCTGTCATATTTTATTTTCACCACTCTTTTGACACTTTGTTACTTTTGTTGACATAATCTTCATTTCTAGATACTCTTTCAGGCCCCTCTCTCCTGTCTTTACTTTTCAGGCTGTAGCACACCCTTTATTATTTCCTGCAAAGCAGGTGTCTTGGTTACAAACTCTCTCAGTTTTTGCTTATCTGTGAATATTCTAAACTCACCCTCATTTTTGAAAGACAATCTTGCCAGATATAAGATTCTTGGCTTGTCATTTTTCTCTTGCAGTATCTTTAATATATCATACCACTGTCTTCTTGCTCAGTGGTTTCTGGTGAGAGATCAGCACTTAATCTTATTGGATATCTCTTATACATTATGCATTGTTTTTCTCTTGCTGCTTTCAAAATTCTCTCTTTGTCTTTGGCATTTGACATTCTGATTAGTGTGTGTCTCGGAGTTGGTCTATTAGGATTTTTTCAGATGGGAGTACATCGTGCTTCTTGGACATGGATATCTATGTCCTACAATGGGGTTGGGAAATTTTCTACCATTATTTTTTCAAATATTCCTTCTGCTCCTTTTCTCTTCTCTTCTCCTTCTGGGACACCCATGAAACATATGTTTGCACATCTCTTGCTGTCCTTTAGTTCCCTTAGACCTTGTTCAAGTTTCTCCAAACTTTTCTTCATGTGTTCTTTTGTATGTTCACTTTCAGAGGCCATTTCTTCAAGCTCACCAATCCTTCTTCTGCCTCTTAAAATCTGCCATTATATGATTCCAGTGTATTTTTTATTTGATTTATTGTACCTTTCATTCCCATAAGATCTGCTATATTTCTCTGTGTGTATTTTCTAATTCTTTTTTGTGCACATCCAATGTCTTCTTAAAATCCTTAATTTCTTTAGCCATCTCATTGAATTTATTAAGGAGATTTGTTTGAACACCTATGATTATTTGTTTCAACTCCTTTTTGTCATCTGGAGGCTTATCTTGTTCCTTTAAGTGGGCCATCTCTTCCAGTTTCTTGGTGTGGATTGTAATTTTTTCTTGGTGTCTTGGCATCTGGTTTACTAGAGCATTTATTCTGGATGCAGTTTTTCTGTTTAGTTTATGGTTTCCTGCCCTTCTCCTTTGCTGGTTGTTTAGTAGGAGCCAAGGATGTAGTTGGTGCTATAAGCTGTGGAGACCCAGGCTACCCTCATTGCCCTAAGGACCATCGAAGCTTCTCTGAACTTTCTCCTTTGCCAGCGGGAGGAAGAGAGCCACTGCTGTGTGGAATAATCCAATTCATGCAGGCCTGTTCTGTAGTTTCCCAGAGATTCTGATGAAGCTTCACACCCCTTTCTCCCCTGCTGGGGCAGGGATAGAGCTGCAGGTATGGGCAGCAATATATGCAATGCAGGTACAAGATGATCACAGTTGCCCTGGTAGACTTCTGATTATTCAGTCTTTGCCAGCTAAATGAACTTGCAGTTACCTTGGTAGGCTGGTGCAGGGCCAACCAGCTTCCTCCTTGCTAGAGGTGGGGCTGAAGCCTAGGCTAGGGATGCTAGCCATTCTGGTTGAAAGAAACCAGTCTCTACCATCACTGTGATTTTCAGTCAGCCCGGCTTCCCCTCATGTTGGGAGTGGAGTCAAAATGGGGGCTACTGGCTTCCTTCTGACTTGGAGAGGTTCAAACTTTAGCTGTTCCTAGGGTTACACTTTAGCCAGCCGAATTCACTAATCAGTAGCTGAAATCCATGGCCAACCATCTCTTCCTTCCGTTTTTTGGGAAATGGAGCTTCCAATTCTTGCCACAGAATAGCTCCTGGGGTGGCTTGTGTTGCCAAAGTAGGATGATCACTGGCCTCGGTGGCATGGCTGGTAATTTCTCAGAGAGGTTAGAGCAGCTGCCCCGGGCTTCCTCCCTGCCTGAGGTTGGCCTGGGGCTTAGGCTAGAGCAGCAATCTGATCTAGATGGAAAAAAAAACAGTCCCTACCAGCAGTGTGATTTTCAGTCAGCCCCGCTTCCCCTCATGTGAGGTGCAGAGTTAACATGGCGGCCACCAGCATCTTTCTGACTTGGACAGGTTCAATCTTTAGCTGTTCTTAGGATTATACTTCGGCCAGCCATATTTACTAATCAGTAGCTGAAGTTGGTGCCCAACCATCTCTTCCTTCCCTGTTTTGGGAAGTCGCTTTCAATTCCAGCCAGGGAACAGCTCCCGAGGCAGCTTGTGCCTCCATTTTAGGATGGGCACCGGCCTCCATGGCGTGGAGTGCGCTACTTACAAATCTTCTCTGCAGATGGGAAGCCTCCTCTTTCCATTCTTTCAAGATTGTTGCAGGATGCACTTCTGGTCTCCTGGAGCCCCCAAGCAAGTGCTCTAGATAGCTGTGGGTGATCACCAGCAGCCCTGTAGCAGGAGCTGATTCTCAGTGCTATTTACTCTGCTGCCATCTTGCTGATTGTTCATTTTTTTTACTTTTATTTTTCAAAAGATAATCAATTGCCCAAGCAGTACTTTTTTTTTAGAATTAATGCTTCTAATCTCCAATATTTATTATTCCATTTTTACCACATTCCTCTTATGAATTCTAGGTTTTGTTTTGTATTATCTAATTTGTGCCAATGATATGGTTATTCTTTACTAGTATCATATTGTTTTAAATATTGATTTTTAAATAAACTTTAGTGGTTTTTGTCTTCCTACTTTTATTTTCCCAATTAGTTCTTAGGTTTTCTTGCATTTTCTACTATTAACAACAAATTTTAGTAATATGATATCACATTAAAAAAAAAATCTCATTTGTAACTTTATTGTAATTACATTTACCTAAAAATGAGTGTAAAAAAAACAGAAATCTTTACAACATTTAGCATTCTCATCTAAGAACATGTCTTTCCATTTATAAGGTACCTTTTTAAAACATACTTAGGAAGCTGTAAAAGGGGCCAGCTGCATTCCAGTCCAGTTCTTCTTGTAACTAGCTACATGTCTTTGAAAAAATCTCATAATCATGATGTAATTTCTGCTCTGCAGATTTCATGACATTTACAATATAGTTAAATGTAATAAGGTATGCTAAAATAAATAGCAAAGTGAAAAAGATGAATATTCTTAGAGATACAAGACACTATTATTTTTTAATTAGATTTTGAGGGAAAAAACAATTTTGCAGCAAGGTACTTCTCATCTCAGTAGATCTTTGCAGAAAAAGAAAAGAAATACTCAAATAAGCATAATGATGCATGGATATGAATAAAGATCAGGTCATCAAAAGAACTCTTCACTAAACACTAATAGCTTAATTCTAATATCCCCTTATAGCAATGACGTTTCACCTCACCATGCAATCTGTAACACTGGAACTAGTAAAATCAACCTCATGTTGCAAGAGTCTTCATAGATCCTTTGAGTTTAAAAGAACCATGGAGGTCATGTAATTCAAACTCTTGTTAAATAGAAATGCTTCTCCTTGAATAACCCCAGTAATAATGAACTCACTGCTTCATAATTAATTATTAGCAACCTCATTATTTTAAAATATCCTCATACCAAATCTGTCTTTCTATAGCTTTCACCTATGTGCAAGTGTTACGGGAACAGAAAGGTGAAGAATGTAATTCTGTCTTGGCAGGAAGTAAAAAAGGGAGTGGGAAGGTTCAGTCAAGCAGTGAGTTCCAGAAGAGGTACAGCTTGGAATGAATCTTGGAGAAGGAGAGGTAAAGTATTCCAGGTTGAAGGAATGTGACTAAACGTATGACACATTTGGGAGCTGTCCTAAGTTTGGTTCTGCTGAAACAAAGCATTTGTATGAAAGAGTAGTGGAATTTGAGACTAGAGAAATAGGCAAGTAACACTTAGCTAAAGGTCTTCTGTGATATGTTGAAGAATTTAAATTTTATCCTATGGACAATGGAAAGCCATTAAAGGATTTTTTAAAACTCAGAAGTGTTGTACAAGATGTACTCTGGACTCGCCCAAAATCTACCTTATCTTTTTTTTTTCCCCCTTTTTCAATACTTCAAAGCACATGAAGGTAGTCTCTATGTCTTTCCATTTCTTTTAAGAATTTCCAATCTCATATATATGATTTCTAGATTATTGCCATTCTTGCTGCCTTCTTCTGAACACATTCTAGTTTAAATTCATCTTAAATTGTATACTCAGAATTACATCAATAAGGCAGACATGATTTAATGTGGCACTGTAGGGTGGGATTATCTTATCTCATTACCTCTATATAAATCTTTTTACAAAAAAGATTACAATGAGCTTTTTTCTATTTTGGGATTGGAGTAGAGGTAATATATCTTGTCAGTATAGGCTTCATTATGCTGTATTAAGGAAGAAATCCAAGATTTCAGTCACTTAACACAATAAAGGTTTATTTCTCACTCAAACTGAATATCCAATATGGGTTGGCAGAGACGACATTGCTCATCTCAGTCATCCAAGGACCCAAGCTGACAGAAATTCCATCACCACACATACTTCAATGATCAAAAAGGCAGGAAAAAGGAAGATGGCAAATTGTCCATTGGTTCTTAAAGTTTCCAAAACAAAACAGATAGACTCACCCACATTCAAAGGGGATGCAGATGTATATTCCTAATATGGACCTGGAAGGAGAGGAGAACTAGGCTATTTGATCAGTTCTAATGATTACCACAAACTTACAACTGGATCATAAGTATAATGTTACTAATTAAATGTTCCAGATTTTTTTTTTTCTTTTTGGTACAATCGAACATCAATCCAGTTCTTTCTAATACAGGTATACTTTATTAGTATACCTTTTGGTTAAAAGTGTTAGTTGGTTTTTACCTAACTGGATCCATTCAACTCATGTAGCCTGTAACAACATTTAGAAGGGTTATTCTGACACATTTGTTATTACTTAAATCTCACAGCTTTGGGTCATTTTCCAAACAGGCAAACATAATCTGTGTTCTTAGGAATTTATAGTACTCTACAAGAGACTTCACTTAGTTTGACACTGATCATTTAATTTACTGATGCTGTTTTGGTAAGGCTGTTCAACCAGCTCTCCATCTACTTAACTATATAAATATCTGTGTCATATGACAATGAGATTATCATCTGAAGCTTTTAGAAATTGTTTGCTCCAATCAAGATATGCAACATCTAATCTTGATCTTGGTCCAGCTAAAATATGCTAAATTAGTTTAGATAATAATTTAAACTAATTTAGATATGCTCAATTAGTTTAGCATATCTTTGCTCATAGAACCCATATTGACTACTATGTATTATCGCCATTCTTTGCTAATGTTTATAAAATATCTTTCTAATAAACTGTTTTAAGATTTTTCATTGGAAATTAAAATAAACATTTTTAGTCTATAATTTCTGAAAATTGACTTTTATTCCACTTTTGAAATTCAGGAAAGAATGATTAAGCTTATTTGTTGACTAACATGAATCCTCAATTGTACTTTACATTGGCACTGATATCATATCTGCAGATTTTTTTTTCTATAGAGTAAATCTTTTATTGGTCACCAACATGTCAGACACAAGGGATATAAGCAATAAACAAAAAGCAAAGGACTCTGCTTGCTGTGTTCACAATTTCCATCTAATAACCAGCCAGGCACCTTTTAGGCTGCCTCTTCCCAGTGCTTCTCCTAACTCTAGGTCCATAACCAGATGAGGATGGCTTTCTAGGTAGCTCAAACCTAAAAAAGGCGAAAGATTTATACGATCTGGGAGGTGGACAACATGGGACTCCCAGTGGGTTCCGTGTAATATTTTGGGTAATCTAAGCACCTCTTAAAATATATGTATATATATATATATATAAACAACATTTTTGGAAGCAAATACACATATATGCATATATATTTATATATCATTTTGCAAATGTTTGTATGTATTGTGAGAATTTTGATTTTTACCCATAATAAAAAAAAAAAAAAAAAAAACCTAAAAAAGGACACCTGTTCCAGCCACAAGCTGGCATCTTCAGACTTGTTAACACTGTTTGGAAACTCAGGGGTAACCTGCAGAATAAGTGGGAATGCGCTGAACCAGGTGAAATTGAAAAACATGGCCTCAGGTCCCTCCAAGCCAGGTCCTGAGACATTATAGGAAAGTTGAGTGGCAGCTGCAGGTGCTGTGCTTGCTGATCTGGGCTGTCAAAGTCTCTCCAGGTTGCTCTTGCATGCAGTTGGAGATCCCTTGTCCACAAGCAGCTGGAGACCTTGGGAACATGCTGCATATCTGCAGATTATTAGATAGCTTTTTTGGGACATGTAGATCATTTAATGCCACCAGAAGATTTATACAGTCACTGCATGTTATTATATTTAAATGTTTAAAATAGAATCTCTATGATATTTTCTATGGCGTTTGTTCTAGATTTTCCAATTGGAAGACCATTTCAGTTGGAAGGGCATTGATGTGAAAGAAGTCTGAAAGAGTTCAAACTTCTCTTTCTCACTTGTTAACGTTTATTAGTTTTCATATGCAAAGAAACTCATCCTTCATTTTTTCAACTAAATATCAACTTATCTGTAGAAATGTTTATATCTTATTTTGTGTTTATTTCGTAATGTATATTTTTAAACAGACAGTGCTGCTACCTCCATTCACTGGAAAACTCTAGTCTACTTTCTGTCTCTTTGAATTTGCTATTTCTAGATTCTTTTGTAAGTGACACAGTACAATATTGCCCTTATGTGTCTTTCTTATTTCACTAATCATGTTTTCAACGTTCCATGTTGTAGCATGTATCAGAACTTCATTATTCCAATCGAGGAATAATATTCCACTGTGTTTACATACCACATTTTGTTTATCCATTCATTAATGAACACAGGTTTTTCCACCTTCAGTCTATTGTGATTAATGCTACTATGAATATTAATGTAGAATTATCTGTTTTAGATCTTGTTTTCACAATCATTGAGTATATATGTAGAAGAGGAATTGTTGGGTCATATGTTTATGCACACACACATATACATACACACAATATTTAGTTTTTGAGGAACTGCCATATTGCTTTCTAGAGTGGCTCCACTCCTTCACATACCCAACTATGCACACGTGTTCAAAATTCTCCACATCCACTCCAAAACTCATAATCCATAATTTTTTTTGCAAGGCCAGGATAGATTTAATATAATCAACTATAAAAAATAGATAGCATATCAACAAACCTTTATAATTCAAATATAATACAAATTAATTATAACATAACTAGTTTTTATATTACAGCTCTAACTATTGAACATCATCTCTGAGAATGAAATAAATTATTTGTTTATTTATTTAATTTCCATTTAGGCCTTAATTCTTTCTAGATAATCAAATTCTTATTTAGGAATTCTCCACATCTTATTGTAATGAATTACAGCACATAACAATTTGACAACACATAATTTTAGGAGGCAGAGAAACTCAAAAGCTTATTCAACAGTAGCCATGCTAAATCATTATTGATCCAGATATATTATTTTAATTAAAGTGTATGAGTAAGAAAGGGTTAAAAAAATGAAATATCCAAGAATATATCTCTTCTCCAGTCCTCCTTAATTAAAAGCAAGTGTTTATTGTGTATGAAAAAAATTACAGAATACTGATCACAAGAACAATTTGTTAGTTGCATTGAGTAATTAAAGTTTATATACTATAATGTTGTTATTTTACCTTTATATGGTCTACTCCAGTTCTTTTTTGGTTACTATTTGCATGGAATACCTTTGTCCAACCTTTCACTTTTAACCTGGTTGTGTCCTTATGTCTGAGGTGGGTCTTATTTTTTATCCATTCTATCAGTCTATATCTTTTGATTGGGGAGTTCAATCCATTAACATTCAGTGTTGTTACTGTAAAGGCATTACTTACTTCAACCATTTTGTCCTTAGGCTCTCTGTTGTCAAAATGTTCTATTGTCTGTCTTCTTATCCTTTAGTTTACCCTTCCTATCAATCTTCATTTCTAAACTCTTCTTCAAATCTCTCACCCTTGTTTTTTCCTTTCAGGCTGCAGTTACCCCTGTAGTATCTCTTGTAAATCTGGTCTTTGGGTAACATAGTCTAACAGTTTTTGTTTGTCTGTGAAGACTTGAACTCACCCTCATTTTTGAAGGACAGCTTTGCTGGATACAGAATTCTTGGCTGGCAGTTTTTCTCTTGCAGTGCCTTAAATATATCATACCACTATGGTCTCTCCTCCATGGTTTCTGATTAGAGGTAGGGCACTTAATCTTATGGGGATTCCCTTGTATGTGATGCATTGCTTTTCTCTTGATGCTTTCAGAATTCTCTCTTTACCTCTGATATTTGTCATTCTGAGTAGTAGGTGTCTCAGGGTAGGTTTATTTGGATTTATTCTGTTTTGTATGCATTGTCCTTCTTGGATATTGATATTTATGACCTTTGGGAAGGTTTGGTCATTATTTCCTCAAATATTCTTTCTGCCCCTTTTCCATTCTCTTCAACTTCTGGGAAACTAATGATGCAAATATTTGTGCTTTTCACATTGTCATTAAATTCCCTGAGACTGTTCCATTTCTCCCATTCTCTTCTCTTTCTGTTCTCCTGTCTTTTCCAGTTCAGAATTCTGTCTTCTAATTCACGAATTCAAATATGCTCTTATGTGCCCCTAAAGTATTTTTAATAACATCCATCATGTCTTTCATTCCCATAAGTTCTGTTACTTTTCTTTGCAGGCTTTCAAATTGTTCTTTATGCATTCCCAGTGCCTCCTTAATATCCTTTTTCCTTTAGTCTTATATATATTTTTAATTCTTTGAAGTGATTTATGGTAGTTGTGTGATTACCACTGATTGACTGTATTAAATCCTGCAATGTCTTCCAGATATTTGATTTGTTCTTTTAGCTGGGCTATCCCTTCCTGTTTCCTAATATGGCTCATAATTTTTTGCTGATGTCTAGGCATCTGAATATGTTGGTGAATTTACTCTGATGACCAATTTCTCTTTCTTGCTTATTTTCTTTCCCCCAAAACTCTTCTTTGATATTTCGTTCAACTTAGTCTTTAAAATTGCCCAGCTTATGTTTTCAAAATAGGGCCAGGGACTCACTAGTGGGGCTCAGATTTTCTCCCAGGGGTTTGATACAGACAGCACGGACAGTTTTTGTCTCTGCAATTTTCAGACAAGCCAGCAGATGGCGCTAGTCGGCACACCTTTCCACGGAGGTGTTTCAGTCTTGGCTTTCCTGTGTTCCTTTGTTGAATTTTCAGATCGGAGTTTCAAAGCAGAAGACTCAAAGCAGGCTCTGCTGGATGAATTCACTGAAGGAAAGTACCCAAACTTCCCCTCCTTTTTCGCTTGAAAGTGCTGACAGGGAGGAAGATGTCTGTTCCCCTCTGACTCGGAGCAGTGTGCCAGGTATTTTACCTCAGTTTAATTTCTTGGGGGTGGATGAGGGCAGCCCTTCCAGGCCACCATGTGGGCTTGGTAACTCATGTTTTTCATTTTGGCTTCTTTTTCTCTCTGTCCCTTACCCTTCTGTGAGCTGTATATCACTGTCCTTGTCTACTGATCCCCCAAAGCAGGTCTCTTGGACAGCTTTTGGCTCTTTATCCATTGTTTTTGTGAGAGCATTTGGCTCTGCCTGTTAGTCTGTTGCCATCTTCAATTCCTCTCATTATATAAATAATAGCCATCCTTCCCTGTGTGAAGTGGTATCTTATTGTGGATTTGATTTGGTTTTCCCTATGGACTAATGGTGTGGTATATCTTTTCATATACTTATTGATCATTTGTATATATTCTTTGGGAAAATGTTTACAGGCATACATTATTTAATTGTACTTTGCTTTATTGCACTTTGTAGATATTGCACTTTTTACAAATTGAAGGTTTGTGGCAATACTACATTAAGTGAGTCTATAAGTACCACTTTTCCAACAGCATGTGCTCACATTTTAATTAAGGTATGTACTTCTTTTTTTAAGACATAGTGTTTTTGCACAAATAATAGACTATAACATAGTGTAAACATAACTTTTTTATGGGTAAAAATCAATTTTTTCACAATACAAACCAATATTTGTAAAATGATATATAAATATATATGTGCATTTGCTTACATAAATTTTTTTTCATATATATTTTAAAAATGCTTAGATTACATAAATGTTACATAAAAATTACAGGAATTCCCATGTTCCCCACCTCCCATACCTCCCATAACATCCCACATAAATATCTTTCATTAGTGTGGCACATCACCTACAATGGATATATATACATCCTGGGGCTTTGTTGCTAAGCATAGACCACAGTTCACATCATAGACCACACTCTTTCCCACATCCGTCGCCACAACATCAATCAGGACAACCCCCAAGTCCTGAGAAAGCTCCTGTATTACAACTGCCCTTCCTCTCCCCGCCCCGAAAGGGTCTAGTGGCAACTGGCTGCGTCTCACTCTTATAATTTCTTCCATTGCTTGAATCACAATATATCTGCAACAGAATACCATTAAGTCCTCTCTAGTCCATTGCTCTTCCACCAATCCTGAGGAGACTGGAATGGTGATGTACACTCCACCTCCAAGTGAGAGTGGGTTTATATCCCATGGATATGGTGGATGGGATTATCCTGCCTGCAGCTGCAGGCTCTCTCCATTCCCTGGGATGGCCGCAGCCCATCATTGTCTCCTCACCAGGTGACTTGGGTGAGTCCATTGAGCTGTAGAGTAGGAGTTGCAGCTCCACCGAGATTTCAGGCACAGCTGGCACATAGGCAGGCCAGAGGCTCCAGTCTCTGGAAGTATATTTACAAACTCCAGCATCACATATAGGTTTGAATAGAAGGGACTGATGGACATGTGCAAGGAGGACTTATTTGAGTCCAACTCTGTCACTCTCAGGAGCACAGATTCCAAAGTAGAACCCACTGATAAGGCATCAATCTATGGGGCTATCCCCCCTTATATAGGACCTGGGTGTCTCCAGAGCCCTCAGGAGCCCCTCTGTGTGAGGTGATATCCACTTTGACATTCTATGAGATCCTACTGAGGTGTGCATAAGCGTTACCTCTGGGATGACCTCCGGACTCTATTTGAAGTCTCTTAGCCACATGAACTCATTTGTCTTTACCTTTTCCCTCTTTTGTTCAAGGTTTTTTTCCAGTCGTGTTTCCAGTTGGCACTTGGTATTAATCCCTCATTGCCAGGGAGGCTCATCCCCAGGAGTCATGTCCCACGTTGGGGGGAAGGTAATGCATTCATATGCTGAGTTTGGCTTAGAAAGAGGCCACATTTGAGCAACAAGGAGGCTCTCAGATGGCAACGCTTAGGCACCCCATAACGGTAGGCCAGGTTACAATTACAAGAGCAAAGACTCATAAGGCTAGTCATCAATAAAGGGAACCCATCAGTGGGCCATCCTTTTTTGCCAGATACTGCCCCTACAGTCAGCGGACTGTTGCTGTTTCCTTGGAGAATGTGGCAGAGCTCTCCAGGCTGGGAATTCAGTATTCCTTCATTAATTGAGTGATTGTCTATCCACTGTGACCATCCCTCGATCATTTGAACAATTTTATATATCTTTCATGTATATTCAGATGAACTTACTCCCATGAATCCCCTTCCCAGACAACCGCCACCAATGACCCTCTGCAGCCCCCAATGTAATCCTTCTGTGATCTAAAACTTCCTTGAAGATGAAGCCCATATAATAACCAAATACTATTAATAGGAAAATGAAATAATAATGATAAGCTTAAATGCAAGAGATAAAATACAAGGAAACTCTGAAAAAAAACTAAAAATAAAATATAATTAATGGAATGGGACATTCCAAAAAAATGGGAAATAACAAAAAAAATTTTTTTTAATTATTTTTTATTTTTTATTTTTTTCCTTTTATTAATGCATTATTGGATGTCCAGTGTGTACCGTGACACCTTTCTCCTCTCATTCCCCAGTGTCTCCCAAATTTTCATTTAATTTTCAAAGAAGTTTTAGGTCACAGCAAAGTCACACAGGGAATACTAGAGATTCCCATTTACCCAACCTCCCTCCCCTTGCCCCACCCCATATTAAAACCTTTTTGTGTGTGTGTGGATGGTAGCATTATTGTAACTGTTATATAGATAGTGAAACATAGGTACTAAGCATTGTCAATGGTTTACAGTATAGTTTACAATTTAGATGGTACACTTTAATAATTTTTGATGATATTTACCATGTCCTGTGTCCATTACCATAAGGTAATGAAAAATATTTCCGATGACCACTAAATACCCCATCTCCCTGGGGCATATGACACTCCGCTGTCTTGACTCATGGGATGACAAGATTCATATTTACATGCACTGGGTATTCTAACCTGCCCTTCCTAATCTACCCACCTGTTAACCCTGCACCACCAAACCCAGTAATATCACTACCCACCTGTCCTATCCTTCAATATGCAACTATACTCTAACACTTTACCATAGATTATGTCCATATGGAGGATAGCTCACAACCTATTCTTCTCTCTCTCTCCCTTGTTTACCTATCTTTCAGACAGTGGTTCTCAGAGACTGCTCACTTTCCTCAATTCAAATCAGTGAGGTCATATACTGTTCATCCTTCAATGCCTGGCCTGCTTCATTCAACATAAGGTCCTCAATATTCATCCATGTTATTCCATGTGTTAGCACTTTATTCCTTCTTCCAGCTGAGTAATATTCCATTTTATGTATGTACCACATTTTGTTGATCCATTCATCTGTTGATGGGCACCAGAACTGATACCAACTTTTGGCAATTGTAAACAATGCCGCTATGAACATTAGTGTGCATATATTTGTTTGTGTCTTTGCTTTCAATTCTTCTGGGTATATACCCAGCAGTGGAATTGCTGGATCATACGGAAGATCTATTGTTAGTCTTCTGAGGAATCGCCAAACTCTCCTCCACAGTGCCTGGACCATTCCACAATCCCACCAGCAGTGGGTGAGGGTTCCTATTCCTCCACATCCACTCCAACACTTAGAGTCTGCTATTTTTTTAATAGCTGCCATTCTTATGGGTGTAAGATGCCATCTCATTGTGGTTTTGATTTGCATTTCCCTAATAGTTAGCGATGTTGAGCATTTTTTCATGTCCCTTTTAGCCATTTGTATTTCTTCCTTGGAGAAGTGTCTTTTCAGGTCACTTGCTCATTTTTTAAATGGGTTGTTGGTCTTTTTATTTTTGAGGTGTAGGATTTCTTCATATATGCAGGATATTAGGCTCCTATCAGATATATGGTTGACAAATAATTTCTCCCTTTGGGTAGGCTGCCTTTTTATTGTCTTAATAACATCCTTTGAGGTGCAGAAGTTTTTAATTTTGATGAGATCCCATTTATCTATTTTTTCTCTTGCTGCTCATGCTTTGGCTGTGAAGTACATGAAACCATTTCCTGTTACAACGTCCTGTAGATGCTTCCCTACAGTACCTTTCAAGGTCTTTATGGTTTTGGCTCTTATATTTAGATCTTGGTCCATCTTGAGTTGATTTTTGCATAAGGTGTGAGATGGTATTCTTCTCTCATTCTTTTGGATATGGATATCCAGTTCTCCAAGCACCACTTGTTAGAGGCCATTCTCTCCCAACTGAGTGGGCTTGGTGGCCTTGTCGAATATCAGATGACTGTATATGTGGGGATCTGTATCAGAACTCTCAGTTTGGTTCCATTGGTCAGTAGGTCTATCCTTGTGCCAATACCATGCAGTTTTGATCACTGTAGCTTTTTAGTATGTTTTAGAGTCAGGTAATGTGATACCTCCAACTTCATTTTTCTTTTTCAATATGTCTTTGGCAATTTGGGGCCTCTTGCCTTTCCAAATATATATATATATATTTTAAGGAGTATTGTTTCTTTAATTTTGCAGTGCATTCAGGAAAAGGATAATAGGATACAGAGTAAAATTCATGGCCCTGTGAAGTAAAATTAGAGAGACAGAATGGATCAAGAGGTGGTGTAGATACAAGAGATACAATGAACATGGGTATTTGGAGGTTCCAAGTTAAGATTGGAAGATCTAATACCCCTGGAAAGTTCAGGCTAGGACTATCCTAGAGTATAGCAGTCTCAGTGGTTTATGGTTTGTCCTGCTGAACTATCTGTACCTTTTGATGAACACCTGAGTTGTATAGGGTTGAGTAAGGCAGCACATACTGATCCTAAGTTCTGCATGATACATGATTGGCTCTGTGGAATGCTGGACTTTCTGCAAGGTTCTCTGCCATTTTAATGAATAATAGATCCATGACTTATGTTCAGATAGGAAGCATTTTACACATAAGCTCATTGGCTCTTTCAAAACTCAAAATAGTTTGTGAAATGATTTCATAGATGAGATAGGAGGCCATTTAAGGGTATAATCTATCCATAGTTATGATGTAAATGTGGCAAATCATAGATATTGCATGACTTTTTATGAGTCTGTAAATTTACTTGAAATTGATGGAAAATGGTGTGTTACTTATGAATGCTATAGTGCAAATTTTATAACACCATTTGAATATTATAATGACCAATTTATTAGAAAATTTCAAGGTAATAGCATACCCCATGTCATGTGATATTCTTTTTTTTTTTCCTGTTTCCACTTTTTTTAAAATTTTATTTATTTATATATAAATATACTTTAAGAGGTGCTTAGATTACCGAAAATACTACACAGAAACCCCTGGGATTCCCATGTTGCCCACCCCCTACACCTCCCAACACGTCCCACACAAACATCTCCCACAAGTGTGGCCCACCACTCTCAATGGACTTACACATCCCGGGGCCTTGCCACCAACCCTAGACCACAGTTCACATCATAGACCACACAGTACTGAGTGGTGTGTGCTGATTTAAAATAGCCTACATCCGTTGCCACAACGGTACTCAGGACAACCTCCAAATCCCAAAGAAGCCCCTGTATTTCAACTACACGTCCCCTCCCTGCCCCAAAAGTGTCAAGTGGCCACTGGCTCCACCTCATTGTTATAATTTCTTCCACTGCCAGAACCACCATATGTGTACAACAGAATACCATCAAGTCCACTCTAGCCCATAGTTCTCCCCCCAATCCTGAGGAGACTGGGATGGTGATGTCCAATCCACCTCCAAGTGAGAGAGGACTTATATCCCATGGATATGATGGCTGGGATAATCCTGCCTGCAATTGCAGGCCCTCTCCATTCCCTGGGATGGCCGTTGCCCATCCTTGTCTCCTCGCCAGGTGACTTGGATGAGTCCATTGAGCTGTAGGGTAGGAGTTGCAGCTCCACCGAGATTCAACGCACACCTGGCAAATAGGTATGTCAGAGGCTCCAGTCTCTGGAAGTATACCTAAAAACCCCTGCATCACATATAGGTTTTAGTAGAAGGGACTGATGGACCCTGTGCAGGGAGGACTTATAAAAGAGAAAGGGAAAAGAAAAAAAAAGGAATATATATATATATATATTTTTAAAGGCATTTCTTTTGATTTTTTGCCCATTTTTTAATGTATTTTGTTTTGTTTTGTTTTTGTTTGTTTGATTATTTGTTTTTGTTTTCTTGTTTTTATTTCCTTCTCTCTTTTTTTTTCCCTGAGTTTCCTTATGTTTGTCTCTTGCATGTAAGCTTATCATAGTTGTTTCTTTTTCCTAGTAAATGTATTTGATTATTTTATGGACTACATGTTAAGGGAGGATTTGGATCACAGAAGGGTTACAATGGGTACTGCAGGGGATTATTGGTGGGGGGTGTCTGGGAGGTGGGATTCATGGGAATTAGTTCATCCGAATATACATGAAGATATACAAAATCGTTCTAAAGATCAAAAGATGGGGCATGGTCATGATGGGTGGGAAATCACACAATAAATGAGGGAATCTGAATTCTTAGCCTGGAGAGCTCTGCCACATTCTCCACAGGAGCAGCAATAGTCCTCTGAGTGTAGGGACAGTGTCTGTCAAAAGAGGATGACCCACTGATGTGTTCTTTTTATTGATGACTACTCTAGTGATTCTTTGCTCTTGTAACTGATACTTAGCCTACAGTTGTGGGGTGCTTAAGGGTTGCCACCTGAGAGCCTCCTTGTTGCTCAAATGTGGCCTCTCTCTAAGCCAAACTCAGCATATGAATGCATTACCTTCCCCCCAACGTGGGACATAACTCCCGGGGATGAGCCTCCCTGGCAACAAGGGATTAATACCAAGTGCCAACTGGCAACACAACTGGAAAAAGGCCTTGAATAAAAGGGGGAAAAGGTAAAGACAAATGAGTTCAAGTGGCTAAGAGACTTCAAAGAGCATTGGGAGGTCATCCCAGAGGTAACTCTTATGCACACCTCAGTAGGAGCTCATAGAACATCTAAATGCCTATCACCCCACACAGAGGGGCTCCTGAGAGCTCTGGAGACACCCAGGTCCTATATAAGTGGAGATAGCCCCAGAGACCGATGCCTTATCAGTGGGCTCTACTTTGGAATCTGTGCTCCTGAGAGTGACAGAATTGGACTCCAAATATATTTTGTGGTTAGTTTTTCCAGTTCCTTAAAAAATACAGTGTTGATTTTTATTGGGATTGCATTAAATCTGTACATTAGTTTGGGTAGGATAGACATTTTGATGATGTTTTGTCTTCCTATCCATGAACAGGGAATATTTTTCCATTTATTAAGACTTCTTTGATTTCTTTTAACAGTGTTGTGTAGTTTTCTGTATATAAGTCCTTTACATCTTTAGTTAAATTTAATCCTAGGAATTTGATTCTTTTAGTTATTATTGTAAATAGTATTTATTTCTTGATTTCCTCCTCAGATTGCTCATTATTGGTGTACAGAAATGCTACTGATTTTTTGGCATTGATCTTATAGGCTGCAACATTACTGAACTCCTTTATAAGTTCTAGAAACTTTGTTGTAGATTTATCTGGGCTTTCTATGTATAAGATCATGTCGTCTGCAAATAATGAAATTTTTACTTCTTCTTTCCAATCTGGTGCCTTTTATATTCTTTTCTTGTCTCAGTGCTCGAGCAAGTACTTCTAAGACAATTTTAAATAGAAGTGGTGATAGTGGGCATCCTAGTCTTGTTCCCAATCTCAGAGGGAAGGCTTTTATTATTTCACCATTGAAGATGATGCTAGATTTGGGTTTTTCATATATACCCTTTAACATATTCAGAAAGTTTCTTCTATTCCTATCTTTTGCAGTGTTTTTATATAAAAGGGAGCTGTATTTTGTCAAATGCTTTTTCTGCATCTATAGAGATGACCATGTGATTTTTTTCTTTCAATCTGTTTATGTGGTGTATTACATTGATTGATTTTCTTATATTGAACCATCCTTGCATGTCTGGGATGAAACTCACTTGGTCATCGTGTATAATCCTTTTGATATGCTGCTGAATGCGATTAGAAGTATTTTGTTGAGGATTTTAGCATCTAGGTTCATTAGAGAAATTGGTCTGTAATTTTCCTTTCTTGTGGTATCTTTGTTTGGTTTTGGTATTAGGGTAATGTTGGCATCATAGAAGGAGTTAGGCAATATTCCTTCTACTTCTATTTTTTGGAAGAGCTTAAGCAGAATTGGTGTTAGCTCTTTCTGGAATGTTTGGTAGAATTCAACTGTGCAGCCATCTGGTCCTGGGCTCTTATTAGTTGGGAGGTTTTTGATGACTGAGTCTATCTCTTTATTTGTAATTGGAATGTTGAGTTCATCAATTTCTTCTTTCATCAATGTTGGCTGTTTGTGAGTTTCTAGAAACTTGTCCATTTCCTCTAAATTATCATTCTTGTTGGCATATAATTTTTCAAAGTATCCTCTTATGATACTCTTTATTTCTGTGGGGTCAGTAGTGATATCCCCTTGCTCATTCCTTATTTTGTGTATTTGCATCTGTTCTCTCTTTTTCTTTGTTGTCTGGCTAAGAGTTTGTCAATTTTATTGATATTCTTGAAAAACCAGCTCTTGGTTTTGTTTATTGTTTCTACTGCTTTCTTATTCTCTATTTCATTTAGTTCTGCTCCAATGTTTGTTATTTCCTTCTTTCTACTTTCTTTTGGTTTAGTGTGTTGTTGTTTTTCCAATTCTTCCGGGTGTGCACTTAGGTCTTCAATTTTAGCTCTTTCTTCTCTTTTAATATATGTATTTATGGCCATGAACTTCCCTCAGGACAGTTTTCTTTTCATCCCAAAAGTTTTGATATGTTGTGTTGTCGTTTTCATTAGTTTCAAGGTAGTTACTGATTTCTTTCGAGATTTCCTCCTTGACCCACTGTCTGTCCAAGTGTGTGTTGTTTAACTTCCATATCCTTGTGCCTAACCTGTTTCTCTTGCCCTTAGTGATTTCGAATTTCATTCCATTGTGATCAGAGAAATTACTTTGTATAATCTCAATCTTTCTGAATTCATTGAGAGTTGTTCTGTTGCCTAGCATGTGGTCTATCTTGGAGTATGATCCATGTGCAAGCATGAAGAATGTAAATCCTGCTGTATTTGGGTGTAGTGCTCTGTTTATGTATATTAAGTCCAGGTCATCTAATGTCTTGTTGAGAGCCTTTGTTCCTTTATTGATTCTCTGTGTAGATGTTATGTCTAATGATGATAATGGTGTATTAAAGTCCCCCAGTATAATTGTAGGGGCATTTATTTCTCCACTTCGTTTTTCCAGAGTTTGCCTCATGTATTTTGAGGCACCCCGATTAGGTGCATAAATGTTTATGATTGTTCTCTCTTCTTGAGAGATTACCCCTTTTACTAATATATAGTGTCCGTCTTTGTCTCTTACAATAGTTTTGTATTTAAAGTCTATTTTGTCTGATATTAGGATAGCTACTCCTTCCCTTTTTTGGCTATTTTTAGCTTGTAAAATTGTTTTCCAGCCATTAACTTTGAGCCTCTTGAGTCCCTGGGTCGAAGGTGGGTTTCTTATAGACAACATATAGATGGATCATATTTCCTTATCCATCCTGCCAATCTGTGTCTCTTGATTGATGAATTTAAACCATTAACATTCAGTGTTATTACACACAATGAATTTCTTACTTCAGCCTATTTTTCTTTGGGTTAATGTATGTCATATGTTGTTTTGTTTCTGTTTTTGTCTTTTTAGTTGTTTTTAAACTCTCCTCCAACTCTTTCTCCCTTGTTTTTTCCGTTCAACTTGTAGAATTTCCTTTAATCTTTTTTGAAGTGCAGGTTTCTTATTGACATACTCTCTTAATTTCCGTTTATCTGTGAATATTTTAACTCTCCATCATTTTTGAATGCCAGTTTTGATGGATAAAGAATTCATGGCTGGAAGATTTTTTCTTTTAGTACTTTGACTATGTCATACCACTGTCTTCTTGCCTCCATGGTCTCAGCTGAGAAATCAGCACTTAATCTTATTTTGCTTCCCTTTTATGTGATGGTTCTCTTTTCTCTTGCTGCCTTGAGTATTTTCTCTTTATCTTGAGCATTGGACACTTTGACAAATATATGTCTTGGAGTTGGCCTGTTGGGATTTATACTGTTTGTGGTGCACTGTGCTTCCTGGATCTGCACATCCATCTCTCTCAATAAGGTTGGGAAGTTTTCTGTCATTATTTTCTTCAACACTCCTTCTGTTTTCTTTCCCTTCTCTTCTCCTTCTGGGATGCCCATAATGCCTATGTTTGTGTGTTTTGTGTTGTTGGTTAATTCCCTGAGTCCCTGCTGGATTTTTTCTAACTTTTTGTCTATCTGTTCTACTATCTGTTTGATTTCAGATGTATATTCTTCCACATCATTAATTCTTTCTTCTGCCTTTTCAATTCTGCTGTTATGTGAATCCAGCGTCTTTTTGATTTTTTGGATTGTGCCATTGATCCCCATCATATCCTTTATCTTTTTGCGTATGTTTACAATTTCTTCAGTATTTTCTCCCAGTGTCTTCTTTATATCCTTAATCTCTTCCTTCACTTCTTAAGTTATTCCATGATATTTGTTTAGAAAGCTTTGATTAGTTGTTCGGTGTTCTGCATCTCTTCCTGGTTTTTAGTTTGTTCATCAGACTGGTCCATGTCTTCCTGTTTCTCAGTGTGGTTTGTAATTTTTTGTTGCCCTCTAGTCATCTTTTTATCTTGATGAGTTTATTCAGTTGATTAGCTTCTCTCTCTCCTCTACAGTTTTATTTAGCTGGTGTTTCTGCGTATGTGTAAAGTTTTCTCTTTGACACTTTTTCTTCTTATTTTATTTCCTTGCTTCTTTCTATGTTTCCTTGAAGACAAAAAATTAGGGCCATAGGAATCAAAATATGTGATAAAGGAAGAAGTATAATAGTAATATTGATAAAAGTTAGAAGAGAGGCCAAATAAGACTTAATGAAATCAATATTTAACTCATGTAGGCAGTGTAGAATAATAGGAAAAAAAGTTGAGTACCTATAATGGACTGGGAAACTAAATAGAGGAATATATATATAATGATTTAGAAGGCTAAAATTATGAGGAGGGAGAGAAAGAATAAAGAAAGGGCTGAAAGGAAAAAGCTAATATTAATTTAAAAAGAAGAAAACAAAATAGATAAAATGGAAATTGACACCCTTAAGTTGTGGGTAAATGAAAAAACTTGGTATATAAGAACCACAACAGAAAGCAGAAGACAGAAAAATGAAGGAAGGAGAAGGGAGAGCTTGGGATACAAAATCAATATAGACAGAGAATGGGAAATCAATGAAGAAGAAGCACAGCCAAGAAGAGACAAGCTGGCACCACTTGATTCTCCCCCCCCCCCCCCCCCCCGGGGGGGGGGCTAAAGAGGAAAGAAAAGCAAGAGTCAATAAATAAACAGAGAAAAACCAAACAACCACACAGGCAAGCAGTCAAACAAAGCTAAGGTGGATCAGTGTTCCTACTAGTGTCCTTGTGGATCCTCTCAGCCTGCTTGTGTTTATCAATTTCCCTGCAGGGTTCTATCTGCAGGTTTTTAAGCAGATTTTCGCTATTAAAATAAATTAAAAAGATGAATTCATTTTTCATTTTTTAATGTGACTGTCTTTTTTTTTGGTGAAATACAGGACCCAAAATAAGTCCTTTTCTAAACCACCCCCTTCACCAAGGCACTTCCCACTTCCTTGCTTCCCCAGGGGAGCTGAAGCTCTGATGCTAGTCAATGCAGAATGATACAAAAGGCTGGCTCAGACCCTTCTGGAGCAGAGCCTCAGCTTCACCAGGCTGCTGGGTAAATCAGGTTTCCTCAGCAGATTTGCCTCTCCCCTCAACCTGGCACTGCTTCAAGCTGGCTTATTTGCTCCCCAAACCTATGAGGGAGTCCAGGCAGCTAAATCAATGGTAAAGAATACCCTCTCCACCTTCTGTCAGAACCCTCCCTCTCTCAGAGAGTGCTCCCTCTCCCTGGCTTGGTGGGGTTTGGGGCTTATCCCTGAGCAGCTAGGTAAATCAACTCCCTCTGTAGATTTACCCCTCCCTTCTGCCAGGTGTTGATTCAATCCAGCTATTTTGTTCACCCAAGCTGCAAGGGGTTCCAGGCAGCCAAATCCACAGAAAGGAAAGCTCTCTCACCCCTTTGCCTGAGCCCTCCCACTCTCAGAGAATGTTCCCTCTCACCGGGCTCTGTCACCCAGTTGCCAGGCGGGAGTCGTGGCTCAAACTGGCTTTTATTTTTTACCTAATGGTGGGGCTCTGCCGTCTGTGTTAACTACCACAGGCAGGCTTAAAACTCACGAATCTCTACCGATCAGTCCACACCATCGATCTGCACAGATAGATGTCCCAAGCTTCTTGCTCTGTGTGCCTACAGCACAGACCCCCGAGCAGGACCCTGTCCACAATCTGCCATCCTCAGGGAGCTCTCAGTGAGTGCCCTCCTAAACCGATACCATCTTGCCTCTCTCTCTAAACATAACTTTTATATGCACTGGGAAACAAAAAAATCTGTGTACCTTACTTTATCATGATATTTGCTTTACTGCAGTGGTCTGGAACCTAACCTGCAATATCTCCGTGGTATGCCTATAGTCAAGACCTTTGCCAAAACTTAATTGGTTTGTTTGTCTTTTAATTGTTGCACTGTAAAAGTTCTTTATATAGTCTAGATATTAAGCCCTTATCTGATATGTAGTTTTTTTCCCCCATTTTGTAGGTTTTCTTTCCCTTTTCTTGATAATGTTGCTTGATGTACAAAAGTGTTTAATTTTGCTGAGGTCAAATTTATGTACTTTTTCTTTCCTTGCTTGTGCTTTTGGTGTCATATCTAAGGATCCAATAGCAAACGGAGGTGGCGAAGATTTGCCCCTCTTATCTTCTAAGCATTTTACAGTTTTAGCACTGATTTTTATCTCCTTGATCCATTTTGAGTTTTCTGCATGTGCATTTTTCTGCATGTGCATATACAGTTTTTCCAACATCATTTGTTAGAGACTAATCTTTCCCCATTGCACGTACTTAGCATGCTTGTCAAAAAATCAGTTGGCCATAGTAGTGAGGATATACTTCTGGACTTTCAATTTTGTTCCACTGATCTATATGTATATCTTTATGCAGTACCACATTGTTTTTTAAAACTTTCTCTTGTAATAACCGACATAGAGCAGAAAATTTCCCTTTAAAACCACATTCAAGTATACAGTTCAATAGTATTAATTATATTCACAATATTGTGCTACTATTATTGATATCATTTACCCTCCATTTTCAATACCTCTCAGAAAAACTACATATTAAACTATAACAACTTCTTCTTGCCCTGCTCTGCCCTGCCCTTTTTAACCTATAAACTACCATTTTTCTCTAAGAAGTTTTCTTCTTCTGGGTATTTCACATAAGGAAATTCATACAACATTTATTTTTTTGTGTCCTTGGCTTATTTCACTCATGACGGTGTCTTCCAGGTTCATCTTTTTTGCAGCATACATCAAAACTTCATAATATTCCATTGTATATCTATACCACATTCTGTTTATACAATGATCTGTTGATGGACACTTGAGCTGTTTCCACCTATTGGCTGCTGCTAATAATGTTATTATAAACATTGGTGTACAAATATCTGTTTGAATACAAACTTTTAATTCCTTTGGGTATATATCAAGAAGTGGTATTGTCAGGTCATATGATTAATTCTATTTTAACATTTTTGAGAAACTCACAAACTAATATCCATTCTGGTTGCACCATTCTACATTGCTACTGGCAAGGTTGAAGTGTTCCCATTTCTCTGCATCCTCACCAACACTTATAATTTCATGTTTTTTTTTTTTTTTTTAATAATAACTATCCTAGTGAGAGTTAAGTGGTATTTCATTGTGGTTTTGATTTGGTTTTCCTTATATGTTGAGTATATCTGCATGTACTTATTGGTCTTCTTTAGAGAAATGCCTATTCAAATAATTTGTCCATTTTTGATAGTTGTAGTTGCCATTTTTGTTGAGTTGTAGCAGTTCTCTATATATTGTGGATATTAAACCCTTATCAGGTATATGATTTGCAATTATTTTCTCCCATTCTGTAGGCTGTCTTTTCACTTTCTTGATAGTGTGCTTTGATTAGCAAAATGTTTAATCTTGACAAAATTCATTTTACCTGTATTTTCTTTTGTTGCTTGTGATTTGTGATTTCATATCTATTAAATAACTAACAATTCCAAGGTTATGAAGTTTCAACCTTATATGTTCTTCCAGAAGTTTTATGGTTTTAGCTCTTATTTTTACGTACTTGACCTATTTAAAGTTAATTTTTGTATGTGGTGCAATATACCAAAAGGGTTTCACTTTCATTCTTTTACCTGGGGATATCCAATTTCCCCAGCACCACATTCTTTCCTCAAATAATGTACATGGCTCCATTGTCAAAAATCGCTTGGCCCTAGAAGTGTGGGTTTAATTTGGAAGTTTTTATTATTTTCCATTATTTCTGTGTATCTATTTTTATGCTGGTACCACATTGTTTAATTACCATGGCTTTAGAGTAAGTTTTTTTTTTTTTTTTTATTATGGGTAAAAATCAAAATTCTCACAAT